>CM077156.1:136948429-137413204 GCA_039583875.1 Platanthera guangdongensis | reverse complement strand
ATTATATATAGGAGTACTGGATAATCATTTGGGTATTCTTACCATTTTTTACGGGTCATATAGCTTAAGTAGTCTGCATTTGAGTAAAACTGCAGGAAATCATTCGGGATATAACTAGAGCACTGTGTGTTGGCTTTTGTTGGTTGCTGGAAAGGATAAAAATAGGTTAGATGCATCACTGGAAGATAAAGTGAGTAGGGTCTTGTTTGGCTAGGGTTTAGAGGCGCTCGGGTCGACGAAAGATCGTCCTCCCCGAGGTGAAGTGGAGTCAAATCACCTTAGGATTAGCCTATACGTAACATGAGAAAGTAATGGGTAAGGGGATCAACCAATAACAAAAATAAGTACCTTGCGAAAGGGAACGCTGGGCGTAATCCCAACATAGTTCCTAGTGCCCCTTGAGAGCCCTTCACAGGGAATACCGGGGGCAGTCCTGGGTTAACGTTTAAAATGTTTAACAAGCTGAAAAGAAAAACTTAGTAATTAGGGTTGCACCGTTCACAAACACTAATAGCACGGTAGATAGCGGGAGCTTCGGCTCGTATGGTTAAAAGACAGACTTTGGGTGCGGGGAGCTTCGGCTCGATTGTTGTGAGGACGTGTTGGTCGGGGAGCTTCGGCTCGGGTTTTGATTACGATAATTTGCATGTGCATAAAAGGAAAGGAAATTAAGGTGGTGGGTCTTCGGTATGGAGAGTGGTCGATGCACCGATGCAAAATACGTTGACTCGGCAAGTGTGGTTAGCACTTCGCCAACAGAAAGTCCGGTGCGCCAGCGGCAAGAGTACGCAGGAGTTGCTTCGTGCACCAAGCGTTGAGGCGTACGATTGGTCTGACCGGGTGCTTTACTGGTTTAGAGGTGGGCGAGGCCCAACCCACCGCTTTCGTCTGCCACTACGGAGGTATCCTGGGAGGTTACGGCTCCAGAAAGGGGGAACTAAAGGTCTGTGTGCACCGAGTGGGGTGTGTGTGCGTTGTGCACGTTGCATGTCCATCATACCCACTTGCATGTCATAGCATAATCAAACATTTAACCCCTGACACCTAATGTATAAGTGGAATGGGACGCTTATACATTAGGACCTGCAAAAAACGACCCTTGGTCTATAAGCTTGTGTGGGCAAGTTTATAAATTAAGGTTAATTTTGACATATATATTTACTACTGTGTGATAACCGACACCCCAACGTATAAATTGGTATGAGACTTTTTATACGATGGGAGCCTTGCAGAAGACCCTTGGCTTATGTGTTCTCACATAAGTGAAGGTTACTTTCATATTTCAGCTTATTGTCTATACATGTTATAGAATTGCTAGTATAGGTCCGCTGCCATCTTCTTTTGATTTTCTCCACCTTCAAGTCCTCCCCTTTCATCCCTCCGCTCGGTGCCTGGGGCCGTGGGGGAAGGGGCGGGGGATGATAGGGCTTAGTCTTTTAGACTAATGGTTTCGAACAGCATCATTTAGGGGATCGTGGAGACCAGTATGGAGGAGCAGCACCAGAGACCGGTGCGCTTGGAGGTGGGGCGTCTAGCTCTTGGAGTTCATACAGCCGGGGACCGTGAGTCTCGACCTTGAGTAGTTTTTCTGCTTTTGCTTCCGCATGAGTGATTTTGTAGTGAGGATATGATTGTACCGGGCATAAGCCCTTACTTTGCTACTCTAATGTTTATTCTGTGTGGACACTCCCTCTCGGGGAGACTTTATTACTATGATATGTGATTTTTGGTGACTGATAGGTTTCCATTTACTCCTTTATGCTACTTTTCTGTGATCGAAATGGCCGGCAGAATCGGCGCTTTGTGGTGATGACCCTTCAGGGCGTGAAGGAGTCACCGCAAAAACGGCAGTTCTAGGCCTAAGACCCCAGTGTTGAAAAGAAAAAAAAGGGGGGGGCGGTCTTACAAGTGGTATCAGAGCAGACCTCGATCGAAAAGTAGCTAGTCCAAGTCCACAACACCCTGGGTCAACCGAGTTTAGTGTTTGGGGACAATACTAAGCAGCGAAGCAGTGGTTATGCCCATATGGGGGATCACATGTAAATTGTCCACTTTTATTAGGATTGAGTCGAATATTACTAATGTAGTTCGTTTTGCAGCCCCCAGCTCAGCCCACCCCACAAGGTGGAGCTCAGCAGACTCCAGACATTGCACCACCTCCCATGGTCCCCACACCTTTCCTTCAGATCAGACATGGCGCAAACCCTACAGCTATCCTTGAGGGCTTCCGGTGCTCAGCAGGCCCGACCTAGTAGCCAAACCAGGGGCCAACTGGATGACCACCTTCCGAGGACTCTCTCCCCCGTCATACTTGGGGACTGAGTCGGCAGTGCGGACAGAGGAGTGGCTGGATGTTATGTACGAGATGTTGACTGGGATACGATGCCCTTGGTGAGGAGAGGGTGGTGGCCTTGGTGCTATATCTTGCTTGGAGTCCCATGCCAAGAGGTGGTGGAAGATGCTGTGGACACGACGTTTGCCGATAGGGAGGTTGCAGAGAAGAGAATTACTTGGGAGGAATTCAGGGCCACGCTGCTGGAGCACTTCGTTCCGCAGTCGGCCAGGGACGAGTTGGAGGACGGTTCTACACTGCGGCAGGGCACCAGACGTGGTGGAGTACCACCGAGAGTTCGAACCATTTGGCTCGATATGCTGGTTCATACCAGCTGTACGACGAAGCAGGATACGTCAAGAGATTCTATAAGGGGCCTAAAAGAGGAGTTGAGGGAGGCCTTGCTGTTTGTATCTGACGGCCTATCTCCGAATTTTGGAGATGGCAAAGAGGATTGAGGCCGATTGGCACACCACTCGGGCCGGAAGCGGCAAGCGGAGGATCAGGGCCGGAGGGCCCAAAATGACAGCGGCGAGGCACCATACCAGATGGGAGAATGACAGAGTGTAAGCAGCCTCATCAGGAGGTGAGGCAGAGCCGAGAGAGCAGGTGGTTTTGGCCCCTCAACCTCTTCGGATACAGGAGATGCCTGTTGGGTACATTGGTTCAAATGTACCTGATTTGAAGAAGCCTCACCCAACTCAATGATATACATCAAAATGTATTTGATGTGTTTTTTGAGTTTACCTGTGCAGGTAAGTATTTGCAAGAAAGAAGAAAAAGGTTTTCTAAGTCCATGTGTCGACACCCAGAGGAAAGTGTCGACACTTAAGAAGACTTGTGTCGACACCCAGGTAAGCAGTGTCGACACTTGAGTCATTGTGTCGACACCAGGAGGATGCTGAGTCGACACCAGATAGAAAGTGTCGACACAAGAAGCTGTGTCGACACTCAATGAAGAAAAGCAGTGAAGCTGTGTCGACACAAGCAGTTGTGTCGACACCAAGTGCAACTGTGTCTACACCAGAAAAAGTGTCGACACTTGGAGGCTGTGTCGACACTCAGCAAAAGTCAGCAGAAACTAAGTATAAGTGTCGACACCCAGAACAATGTGTCGACACTCAACAGAAGAGTCAACACTTGAAGTAAGTGTCGACACCCAAAACAATGTGTCGACACTTAGCAGAAGAGTCAACACTTCAAGTAAGTGTCGACACCCAGAACAATGTGTCGACACTCAGCTGAAGACTCAACACTTGAAGAAAGTGTCGACACAAGGAGCTGTGTCGACACTTAGCAAAGAACAACAAAGTTCAACAAAATATTCTAAGTACCAGTGTCGACACTATGAAGATGTGTCGACACTCAGCCAGAGACTTGTCAGAAGAAGAATGTGTCGACACAAGGATATTGCCACACTCAACAAGTATCAACACTGAAGACATGTGTCGACACCAAGAAGCTGTGTCGACACTTAACAGATTCAACACATGGAGATGTGTCGACACAAAGGAGTAGTGTCGACACTTAGAAGAATTCAGCAAAATACTTAAGTACAAGTACTTGTGTCGACACTCAATTTTAGTGTCGACACATGAAGAAGAAGTAGTGTCGAGATATAAAATCTACAACACAAGGAGTTGTGTCGACACCTTGTAGGCTAGTGTCGACACTTAGACAACATGTGTCGACACTTGGTCTATAAGTGTCGACACTTAAAGACAGATAGTCCTCGACACTTCTAGACAGTTACAGAATTTCCATGAACTGACTGGATGACTTGACAGCTGCCATTCCAGCCGGTCTGCAGCACCTGTCAGAGTTGTCAGAATTCAGTTATGGACCGGACCAGCCGTTACCATGAAGAAGGCCTGTAAATAGGCTTATACATCTACAGAAACTGTGTTTAAGTGGTTAAAGTTCAGACAATAATTCAAAGAAGATCTAGCTATCAAGTGAAGATCTAAGAAGTTGGAGAGAGAGCTCCATCCAAGAAATCAGCCTTGGAACTAGGCTGAGAAGAAGGGTTCAGATTTATTCTGGATCTTAAGTAGCAGAGATCAAGATCAACGCAGAAGGGTCAATCTAATTGAGTTCTACATTCAAGAAGCTTTGAAGAAAGCTAAGTCAGATTGATTTCAGCTAAGTTCTTCCAAGAACTCATCAAGAATCTCACAACTCTTCTCTCTTGTCACTGAGTTGTTGAGTTATAATTTTTGTATTCATTTTATCTTGTAGGATCTTTGGATCTGAGTCTTGTAAGCCTGTAATTATAAAGGCTGAGTGTAGGGCTTGAGAGCCTGAGTGTAGGAGATGAAATATCTGAGTGTAGGCCTTGGTGGATGAGTGTAGGCCTTGGTGGCTGAGTGTAGCATTTGTGGCTGAGTGTAGGCTTTGTGAAGAAGCTGAGTTGTAGAGCCTTGGGCCTGAGGTGTAGGAACCAGTTTTGGGTTCTGAGATAGTGGAGGAGTTTGGCCGAATCTAGTAACACTACTAGATAGGCGAAGGGGGAAGTGGATGTACCCAAACCTTGGGGAACCACTATAAAACTGTGTGTCTACTGTGTGTTGTGATTTGCTGTGATTGCTGTGTGATTGCTGTGCAAAATTAGATATACATCTGTGTTAGAAACTGATTGCTGCTATAAAAAGTTAACAGATCAAGTCACCTATTCACCCCCCCCCCTCTCGTGTGTAGGTACAATATCTTCAAGTGGTATCAAAGCGAGGTTACTCAAAAAGGGACATAACTTCTAATTAAGAGTAGATCCTGTTGGCAGATTCAGTCTAAGTCAATTACAGAATCAAGAAACTAAAGACCATGGGTTCCACTGAGAATCACAAGTAATTGGGATCCATGAAGCTACCTATATGTAGGAAAGAGATCTTTGGGATCTGGAAGGAAAGAGTGAGACTCTTTATGAAAGCCTCAGACCCTAGGATTTATATCACAGTAAAAGAAGGGCCATATGTGCCCATGAAGGTGTCAGTATTAGATGCAAATCAGAGAACTCCAAAGGATTTCTCTGAAATGACAAAGGATGAAATTGTTCTAGCCACCATGGACAAAAGGGGCTCAAACATTATAGTGAGTGCTATAGATGATGCAACTTTTTAGAATCTGATACACTGTAAGACAGCTAAAGAAATGTGGGATACTCTTATTGTGTATATGGAGGGTTCTGAAGAAGTCAGGCAAGACAGAAAATCCTTGCTCAATCAAGAATATGAAAGTTTTAGACAAGGAAAAGCTGATAGCATAACTGAGTGCTATAAGAAGATTTACAGGATTGTGAATGAGCTCATGTCCTATGGCAGAGAGTTCAGTATTATGAACTCAATGATAAGTTTCTAAGGTCCCTAACAAAATATTGGGACACCAATCTGTGTCATTAGAGAAATGGCTAAGTTAGCAGAAATTCCTCCACCAACACTTTTTGGCAAACTGCTGTCTTATGAGATGCAGTTAATGGTGAGGAAAAAAGAGGAGAAATCCACAAGAAATGAACACAAGGAAAGGACAGTGGCCTTTAAATCAGAAGCCCCCAGAAAGTACAGGAGTAAGTCACCAACTCCACCTCCTAACGTAGTTGAGACTGAGTCAGAAGATTCAGAAAGCACAAAATCTGAAAGCAGTGAAAGTGATGAGGACTTTGCTGCATTCACAAGACATTTTCAGAAATTCTTAAAGAAGAAACAGTGGAGGACAAGGTCATCTACTTCACAAGGAAAGGAAGACTCTTATCAGAAAAAGAAGCCTTCAAAGAAAGACAGGAAAAAGTCCAAGTCTAGCAAAGCTACACTATCAAAAATTGTGTGATATTGCTGTAATAGACAAGGACATGTCATTGCAGACTGTCCAGAGAAAAGGAATGAGTCTAGTGACATGAAAAGCACTCAATACAAGGGCAAGAAGGAGAAGTCTTTTGTTGCCAAAAAGGACAAGAGCCTGTTAGATTAATCTTCATCAGAAACTGAGTCAGATGCTGAGGCATATATTGGACTGTTTGCTGAGGAAGAAGAAGAAGAGTTCATGCAGATTATGAATTCTACATATGAACAAGAGGACAGTTAGTGCCAAGGACTGATGGCATTGACTGAAAATGACAAAATCCTGGAGCAGCCAGGACTAGTAAGGTACAAAGTTCAACTTTAAGTTCAATTTCTTGTGCCAGTACAGAATCAGATTCATCATCATCAAATGATGAGAGTGCTTCTGAGTCTGAAGAAGATATTCATCAGTTAATAGATGAATATAAAGTACTGTTGCAAGCTTACAAGAAGAGCAAGTCCCTAGCCAAAAGTCAGGCAAAGGAAATTGCAAATCTCGAAGCTGCAGCAACAGATTCTGAGAAGTTATTTGATCAAAAGCTTAATGAGATAGCCAGACAGAAGCACATAACTGTGATTCAGATGGGAACTATATCATTTAAGAATGATCAAATCAAGAGTCTGGAGATTAATCTTCAGAAGGATAAAGACTTAGTTGCAAGGTTTTTTAAACCAAAGTCTGTTTTACCCATAATTGATGAATTTGTTCATCACAAAGGTAAAGCTGTACTAGGATTTACAAGATCTGCAAGGACTGTTCAGTCCAAGTCTATGTCCAAGGGCAAAGCCCCAACTCTCAACAAGTCTGCTGTAGATAAAACAGCAAAGATAGTACCTAAGCAAAGGTACAATAAGTTTGAGTGTTGGTGCTGTGGCAAGGTAGGCCACTATGCAATGGACTGTTGGCACAATGCTAGTGCCAAAGTGAGTAGCAAACTACCTGTTGGAAAACCAGCAGGTAGCCTTGTCAGGATGCAAACTAACAAGTACCAAGGACCCAAGAATTCTTTGGGTTCTAAGGTTCACTAATCTGTTTTGCAGGTGAGTCCAAGTGGCCATGCCCCAATATGGTACTTGGATAGTGGATGTTCCAGACATATGACTGGAACAAGAGAATTGCTAAAGGACTACACTCCAATCAAAGATGGTCCTAAAGTCACCTTTGGTGGTTCTGAAAAAGGAATCATCAAAGGGTTTGGTAACATTTCTAGTAACTTAGTTACCATTACTCAAGTGGCTTATGTTAAAGGTTTGAAACATAACTTAATTAGTATAAGTCAATTAAGTGATGTAGGATATGACATATCATTTGTTAAGAATGGTTGTCATATCAAGAGATCAAATGATCAAGAGATCATTTTGACAGGACATAGAAAGAGGAATGTCTACTGTCTAGACATTATGTGTGAGACCAATGGTTCTCAAGTGTGTCTTGTAGCTGATGAGACAGTCTCTCATTGTGTCAAATGGCACAAGAGGCTAGCCCATCTAAACTACAAGACAATTGACAAACTCTTTAGTAAAGAGTTAGTGAGGAATGATCCTCAAGTTAAGTGTATTAAAGATGGTATTTGCTCAGCTTGTCAAAAGGGCAAGCAGACTAGATCCACCTTTAGAAGCATTGAAAACAAAGATGATGTGAGGTGCTTATACCTCCTGCATATGGATCTCTTTGGTCCAATGCCAGTTCACAGCCTAGGTAGGAAGGTCTATACCTTTGTAGTTGTAGATGACTACTCAAGGTTTTTCCTGGTGTTCTTTCTAAGACAGAAATCTGAAACACCCAATGTCTTCTATAGCTTTGTTAGACAAATTCAGAATGAACTAATAGTACAGTGGTCAAAATAAGAAGTGACCATGGTACTGAGTTTCAGTCTGATAGCATGACAAAACTATGTGAAGAATTTGGGATATTTCAAGAGTTTTCTTCACCAAGGACACCTCAGCAAAATGGCATTGCTGAGAGGAAGAATAGAACCTTGATTGAGGCTGGTAGGACCCTATTAAGTGATACATCACTACCAGAATACTTCTGGGCTGAGGCAGTGAATACTGCATGCCATGTTATTAATAGGGCTACCATTACTAAAATCCTCAACAAGACCCCCTATGAGGTTGTGAAAGGCAGGAAACCAAACCTATCCTACTTCAGGATCTTTGGTTGTAAGTGCTTCATACTTAACAATGGTAATTCTTACTTGACTAAGTATGCTGCCAAGTCCCAAGAGGGAATTTTTGTTGGGTACAGCAACAATAGTAAGGCTTATAGAGTCTACAACTTGTCTACTCAAGTTGTAGAAGAGACTGTACATGTAGTATTTGATGAAACTAGACTTATTAACAATGAGTTGTCTAGTAGTGTATGCAGCTCCTCAGGTATAACCAAGAAGATGAACAAGCTTACTATATAAGAAGTACCTACTGCAAGGCAGCAAGTTGAAGATAGTGGCTGCTGTCTAGGGGGAGAACTACATGTACCAATTGCTGATGAAGTTCAAGGAGTACAGCATGATGAAGATGTTGAAGAAGCTCAACCTGAAGTCAGGATGCCTCCAGCCAATAGGCATCTAAGAGATCATCCAGTTGAGCAAATCATTGGTGATCCAAGACAAGGGGTACAAACTGTAACACCCCCTATCCGTCGCATAGTATATAGCAGTAGGTCCGGCCGGGGCCCGACGCCATATACCACAGACAGACCGGGTGGTTACGTATGGAAACCATCCAACCAATCTCAACGTCCTACACAGAGCATTCTAGCGGAAGCAGTTTATATAAGTTGTAAACAAGAACCCAGCATTAGAGCACGAATGTCCACTATTACATAATTAGGAATGTTATACAAAATATCCAAAACCGGCCTTAATGCCTTACAAAGTGTTTCACTTGAAAATTACATGATTTACAAACCATGGCACGCAGGCCGGTCATACATGAATAAAACAGAAACATTTCCACTTGGGCCTTCGAGGGCCAGCTTCGCAAAAAGGGCTTTAGCCCGCTATTGACCGCTTGGTCCAGCTGCACCTGCAAGCAACAAACCACCGCACGGTGGAAAAACAAGGCAACGGTCAGCAATGCTGACCAAATTATAACGATCCCGCCCCCAACTCGGGGCGGCGATGCTCCTTCCCTGCATTTCATTAGCATAAGCGAGCAATTTATATAACCATAGCCATTTCATCACAGACGTTGGCTCGCACGGCCACGTGCCCCGTGCACTCAGGGCACATTCTCGGTGAACCGGTCGATGTTACGTCAATTAAAGCCATTAACATTCCAGACTCACCACCGCCACTTAGACGACCAAACCTATGAGCAATTCGTCTTCCTGGCCTGGGTCACGACAATTTAAGCCATTGACCGCCGAAGACTCCCATCTATGCCAACGGCGAGTGCCACGTAACCTTAGGTCTCTCTAACCGAACGACATAAAGCGGGTACGGCTCCATCTAACCCGTGCTCACTTCGCAACGACAATTTAAGTCATTTGCGCGGGTCAAACTTTCACTGAGTCCCATTCTACCGCAAGACACATAACCCCGTTATGTTCAAGTTGGCTCTCAGGCCACCAAGTTGGCAAGATCTCGTATCCGCCCAGTTTTCCGGGTGCACCTTTGGGTTAGTCCCCAAGGCTCCCTGCTGCAATCTACCGCGTAGAAAACCCGAAAAACAAACCATAGCACGGAGTCTTCTCCGGCCTTATGCAATGCAACATCACCGATCCAGACTAACATGTCCTGGTAGGCTTCACACATCATGCCTACGTCCGTTCTCGCATACGGACTCTAAACAACGGGGACTTTACATATCTACCCGAAGGAACGCCTCCAACTCTCCGCAAACTCGCGAGAGCGGGCTTCCTATGCTAAGAAAGAGAGCGACTCATGCTCAATATGAGGACCGTTACCCTTGAGTTCCTCTTTGGCGCCATCGAAAAGTAATCGGATAGAAATCACCGCACTTGCATTGCCTCCGTGGATCCGGAGTCGGCTTGCGATTCGGAGCTCCGAAGCTCCTCCAATGGCGGATCTAGCTCTTCTTCTTCCCTTAGCTCTCCTCTCTCTCCAAGAACTTAGAAAGAGAACAAGTGAAGAAAAGTGAAGGTTTTCCAAGTCAACTCACGGGTATATCCCTTCAGGAACATCCCCCAGCCGTCGGATCTCAACCTAAGGAAACGAACGGCTTTGATTCGGGGCTGAAATGCCCAATCTAGGCCGAACACGGCCTGGCACACGCCCGTGTCCAGGGCCGTGTGCCGCATTCGCCGTCAAAATCGAATCACCTGGAACCTCACACGGGTATCGAACACGCCCGTGTTCGAGCTGACACGCCCGTGTTTCCACCTGACACGGCCGTGTAGCCGGCCGTGTACACCATGATTTTTCCCCCATTTTCAACCCGAGCACTGCACGGGTTCTAGGACACGCCCGTGTCCTTGCCCGTGTCACCTTGACACGCCTGGACCCCAGGCCGTGTACACGGGACATTTCGTCGAGGGAAGATCGATGACTTGATGACACGGCCTTGGACACGCCCGTGTCCTAGGCCGTGTTCCTTGTCTCGACGATCGTCGAGTGAATCTCGACGACTCCCCGGGACGATCGTCGACACGGGTCGACACGCCCTGCGACACGCCCGTGTCGCAGGCCGTGTGCCCATTCTCGACGAATCGTCGAGTATAACTCGACGACTTCACGGCTAAGTGTCGACACGGGTCGACACGCCCTGCGACACGCCCGTGTCGCAGGCCGTGTGCCCACTCTCGACGAATCGTCGAGTAAAACACGACGACTTCACGGCTAAGTGTCGACACACGCTTGACATGCCCTGGGACACGCCCGTGGCCCAGGCCGTGTGCCTGCTGCCAGAACCCAAACTGGCCCAAAACGTTCCCCTCTGCTCCTTTGAGTTTCGGGGCGTTACAACTCTCCCCCTCTTAAAAGAATTTCGCCCACGAAATTACAAAAAGGAAAGACATACAAAACCAAAATTTGTACCTGAGCGGAACAACTCCGGATACTCGTCAAGCATAGTCTGCTCTCGCTCCCAAGAGAGCTCCTCACGACCGCAACTGTCCCACCGGACCTTGACCATCCTGATCTCTTTATTGCGTAGCCGCTTGACCTCCGAGTCCTCAATCCGCACGGGCTTGACCTTTGTCGTTAGCCCACTATCCACCGGCACTTGATCAATCGCGATCACTTGCGTAGGCTCTTGCACCGCCTTCCGAAGCACCGAAATGTGGAATACATCGTGTAAACCACTAAGCTCCACTGAGAGCTTCAGCCGATAGGCCGCTTCACCAACTCGCTCCAGAACCTCTAACGGTCCAAGTTATCTTGGGCTTAGCTTTTTCAATCGCCGCACCCGCGAGACACCCTTGAATGGCTTGATCTTCAAGTATACATAATCGCCCACAGCGAACTCCACGTTCCTGTGTTTGGCATTATAGTACTTTGCTTGCCGGTCCTGAGCGATAAGCAACCTCTCCCGAATGGTTCTCACCAAAGAAGTAGCATCCTCCACTTCCGATCGCTTATACAACTTTGACTCACCCGTTTCTAACCAAGACAACGGCGTGCGACATCTTCTACCATATAGGGCCTCGAAGGGCGCCATCTGAATACTCGCTTGGTAGCTGTTGTTGTATGCGAACTCCACCAAATAGAGGTGGTCTTCCCATTGCTTTCCAAAATCCAAGACACACATGCGAAGCATGTCTTCCATGGTTCTATTAACCCTCTCGGTCTGCCCATCCGTTTGTGGGTGGAAGGCTGTGCTAAACTTCAGCTTTGTTCCCAACATTTGCTGCACCAGCCTCCAATCATTGGACGTGAACCGCCCATCTCGGTCACTCACGATGCTGCGGGGCACACCATGAAACCGTACTATATTATCCACATAGATCTTTGCAAACTTCTCCACCGGATCATCCTTCCTATGGGGAATAAAATGCGACACCTTCGTTAATCGATCAACAACCACCCAAATGGCGTCGTTTCCCTTCTGCGACCTTGGCAAACCGTGCACAAAGTCCATAGAGATGTCGTCAAATTTCCACTCCGGAATAGGCAAGGACTTAAGAAATCCTCCCGGCTTTTGGCACTCCGCCTTTACCAAGGCGCAGGTTTGGCACTTCGCTACGTATAGCGCCACATCCTTTTTCAAACCCGGCCACCAAAATAGTTTCTTTACATCACGGTACATCTTCGTGCTCCCAGGGTGAATCGAGTACTTGGTATGGTGCGCCTCGTACAACAACTCCACCCGTAAATTGTCCACACTCGGGACGCACAGACGACCGTCTTTCCAAAGCAATCCGTCCTCCACGACGAATTGGGAATTTGACCCATCCAGGGCCTCTATCATGAACTGCTTCATATGAGCATCCATATCCAAAGCCTGCCGAATCCGATCAGCCAGGTCATATTGGACTTCAGTCCAATTCAGCACTGCTTCAGCACTTGATTGTCTAACCACACAAACAATCTCCAACGCCTCCAACTCCCGCACCAACCGCTCATCATGCACCGATAGCCAATTGGCTTGAGCTGGGAGCTCGGCGACTCAACGCGTCCGCAACCGCATTCCCTTTGCCAGGCACGTAGTGGATCTTGAATGTATAGTCCCCCAGTAACTCCATCCATCTACGCTGCCGCATATTCAGATCCTTCTGATCTATCAGGTACTTTAGGCTCTTGTGATCGGTGTAGATATCAATCTTCACACCGTACAAATAGTGTCTCCACAGCTTCAAGGCAAAAATCACGGCCGCTAACTCCAAGTCATGGACCGGATAATTCCTCTCGTGCACTTTTAGCTGTCCCGAGCCATAAGCTATCACACTTCCGTGCTGCAGTAGCACGCAACCCAAACCGCTGCCTGAAGCATCGTTATATATCTCATAGCCTTCGGTTCCACATGGCGAACTCAGCACAGGCGCCGTGGTCAAGCCGACACTTCAATTCCTCAAAAGCTCGCGCGCACTCCGGCGTCCAAACGAACTTATGCTCCTTCCTCGTCAAAGTAGTGAGAGGTAACGCTATCCGCGAGAAGTTCTCTACGAAGCGCCTATAATAGCCGGCAAGCCCCAAAAAGCTCCGGACTTCTGCTACCGTAGCAAGCTCAGGCCACTCCCGTATCGCAACAATCTTCGCCGGATCCACAGCAATACCCTCTCCACTCACTATATGCCCGAGGAACGCTACTGAGGATAGACAAAACTCGCATTTCGAGAACTTGGCATACAACTGATTTCTCCTTAGCGTCTCCAACACCAAATGAAGATGCTTGAAGTGATCTTCCTCACTTTGCGAGTACACCAAAATATCGTCGATGAAGACGATCACGAAATGGTCCAAGTACTCCTTGAACGTCCTGTTCATCAAATCCATGAACACTGACGGCGCATTAGTCAGCCCAAACGGCATGACCGTAAACTCATAATGCCCGTACCTCGTACTAAACGCTGTCTTCGGGATATCACTCTCCCTTATCCGCAGCTGATAGTACCCAGCCTTGAGATCCAACTTCGAGTACACCGTCGACCCGACTAACTGATCAAAGAGATCATCAATCCGGGGGATCGTGTACTTGTTCTTCTCCGTCAGCTTGTTTAGCTCCCGATAATCAATACATAATCTCAAGCTTTTGTCCTTCTTCTTAACAAAGAGGACCGGTGCGCTCCAAGGCGAAGAACTCGTGCGCACATACCCTTGCTCCAACAACTCTTGCAGTTGAACTTTCAGCTCTGCCATTTCCTTAGGCGCTAGCCGATATAGAGATCGTGACACAGGCTTTGCACCTGGCACTAGCTCGATCGTAAAATCTATCTCCCGCTGAGGCAGGGCTCCAGGAAGATCTGCGGGGAACACATCAGGGTATTCCGATACCACTGAAATACAATCCAACGCGGGCTTCGGCTTTGCAACCTCCACTAGTGTAAAGAACAGTTCTGCTCCGGCACGAACCGCCTTCACCACCTGAAGAGAAGACATCAACGTCTTGCTCGACCCCTTTAAGCCCGTAAAAGTCGTCTCACGACTTGCTCCCAGCTTGACTTCCTTGCTACCGCAATCTATATGGGCCTGCTGCTCCGAGAGCCAGTCCATGCCAAATATGACGTCGAACTCCACTAACGGAAGTAAAGACGCTCGCAGGTCGAACTCCTGCTCCCCAATACGAATCTTAACATCGCAGATCCTATCCGCTCGCATCGAACACCCATTGGGAAACAACACATCCAACTTATCCTTCGCCATCGAGGAAGGGACCCCGATGCGTAATATAAATCCTTCGAACAAGAAGGAGTGTGAGGCTCCCGTATCGAAGAGTGCTCGTGCCGGATTTTCACAAATCAATACAAATCCTAACAAGCAGTGGTAAGGTAACATGTGCATAACAAGTATTTAAATAAATTAACTTGCTATAAATTAAACCGTACCTGTCACCACATCAGCTTGTTTAATGGCCTCCTGTTGGCCAAGATTGTAGACCCTTGGTTGGGCCGGAGCATAATGGGATGCGGTCGACTCCACCGCCTTGCCCTTCTCTTCATAAGTAGCTCTCGGCTTCCTCTCGGACTTAGGACGTCCGCTCCAACAATCACGGGCGAAATGCCCCGTCTTTCCACATGTAAAACATGCGCCCGGGGTCCGACTCGTAGTCGCCCCAGAAGCACCAGAAGGAGCTGGACCCGAAGTCCTATGCTTCTTGAAAGACCTCCGATAGCCGGACTTTGAAGTAGTCGGCACTCTGAACTCAGATTTCTTTTCACCCAAGCTTTTCTTCGCTTGTACATTTTTCATGTCCTTCTCCAAGGACCGGGCAGTATTGACCAAGGTTAAGAAACCCTGCGTCATCGGCCCCGAGAGTAGTAGTCTCAACTCATCCCTCAAGCCTTCATAAAAACGATTAGTCTTGCGCTCCTCATCCATGATGGTGGAGCTAGCATAACGACTCAACCGCATAAACTCGTGGAGATATTCATCCACGCTCCTCTCACCCTGAACCAACTTCAGGAACTCATTCTCCATCGAAATCCTCTGAGTAGAAGGGAGGTATCTTGCTAAGAACAATCCCGATTACTCTTCCATCGGAACGTCTATCAATTGTCTACCTCTCAGATGATGCAACTCCAAGCCTTCCCACCACATCCTCGCTTCCCCGTCCAAAAGGAACGTAGCGATGGTGGTCATTTGCCACTCCTTTGTCTCCGTCGCTGTCATGACTCTCTTCACCCTGGAGAGCCAGTCTTCAGCCTGAGATGGGGTTCCCAACCCCGAGAATAGCGGAGGGTTAAAGCTCATTACATGCTTTAGCTGCCTCTCAGTTGCCCTCCTTGGCACTATCGGTTCTACAACCACTTGCT
The DNA here is from genome assembly GCA_039583875.1 of Platanthera guangdongensis. Taxonomy (NCBI): domain Eukaryota; kingdom Viridiplantae; phylum Streptophyta; class Magnoliopsida; order Asparagales; family Orchidaceae; genus Platanthera; species Platanthera guangdongensis. The sequence continues at coordinate 137,397,669 of CM077156.1, read as the reverse complement.
CCACCCTCCTCGGCTCAGCCTCTTGCAGAGGTTCTTGCTCCAACACAGGAGCGGGCTGCTGCGTTTGCCTTCCAGGCTGCGCATTAATCACGGCCAACACCGCTTCAGCCACCAAACGTATATTTTCAGCCGACAGAGGTGTTGCAGGAGCAACATCCGGTGCACTACTAGCCTCAGAAACTCGGCGTTCTGACGGCCCAACACCACTTCTGGTCACCTATAGTGGTACAAAACACCGTTAAGCGACCACATAACATTGCAAACAGCAATTATAGGAACACGCAGGTTCCTCAAACACGAGTATTTTCATTCCTAAGTGGACATTCATGGGTTCTTTTTACTGTTATTACGATGACGCACACAATGTGCTCACCACCCCTTAAAAAGAATTCGCCCACGAATTCAGTTTAAGCCCAACCAAAACCAGTAGTCTGATACCAAATTGTAACACCCCCTATCCGTCGCATAGTATATAGCAGTAGGTCCGGCCGGGGCCCGACGCCATATACCACAGACAGACCGGGTGGTTACGTATGAAAACCATCCAACCAATCTCAATGTCCTACACAGAGCATTCTAGCGGAAGCAGTTTATATAAGTTGTAAACAAGAACCCAGCATTAGAGCACGAATGTCCACTATTACATAATTAGGAATGTTATACAAAATACCCAAAACCGGCCTTAAGGCCTTACAAAGTGTTTCACTTGAAAATTACATGATTTACAAACCACGGCACGCAGGCCGGTCATACATGAATAAAACAGAAACATTTCCACTTGGGCCTTCGAGGGCCAGCTTCGCAAAAAGGGCTTTAGCCCGCTATTGACCGCTTGGTCCAGCTGCACCTGCAAGCAACAAACCACCGCACGGTGGCAAAACAAGGCAATGGTCAGCAATGCTGACCAAATTATAACGATCCCGCCCCCAACTCGGGGCGGCGATGCTCCTTCCCTGCATTTCATTAGCATAAGCGAGCAATTTATATAACCATAGCCATTTCATCACAGACGTTGGCTCGCACGGCCACGCGCCCCGTGCACTCAGGGCACATTCTCGGTGAACCGGTCGATGTTACGTCAATTAAAGCCATTAACATTCCAGACTCACCACCGCCACTTAGACGGCCAAACCTATGAGCAATTCGTCTTCCTGGCCTGGGTCACGACAATTTAAGCCATTGACCGCCGAAGACTCCCATCTATGCCAACGACGAGTGCCACGTAACCTTAGGTCTCTCTAACCGAACGACATAAAGCGGGTACGGCTCCATCTAACCCGTGCTCACTTCACAATGACAATTTAAGCCATTTGCGCGGGTCAAACTTTCACCGAGTCCCATTCTACCGCAAGACACATAACCCCGTTATGTTCAAGTTGGCTCTCAGGCCACCAAGTTGGCAAGATCTCGTATCCGCCCAGTTTTCCGGGTGCACCTTTGGGTTAGTCCCCAAGGCTCCCTGCTGCAATCTACCGCGTAGAAAACCCGAAAAACAAACCATAGCACGGAGTCTTCTCCGGCCTTATGCAATGCAACATCACCGATCCAGACTAACATGTCCGGGTAGGCTTCACACATCATGCCTACGTCCGTTCTCGCATACGGACTCTAAACAACGGGGACTTTACATATCTACCCGAAGGAACGCCTCCAACCCTCCGCAAACTCGCGAGAGCGGGCTTCCTATGCTAAGAAAGAGAGCGACTCATGCTCAAGATGAGGATCGTTACCCTTGAGTTCCTCTTTGGCGCCATCGAAAAGTAATCGGATAGAAATCACCGCACTTGCGTTGCCTCCGTGGATCCGGAGTTGGCTTGCGATTCGGAGCTCCGAAGCTCCTCCAATGGCGGATCTAGCTCTTCTTCTTCCCTTAGCTCTCCTCTCTCTCCAAGAACTTAGAAAGAGAACAAGTTAAGAAAAGTGAAGGTTTTCCAAGTCAACTCACGGGTATATCCCTTCAGGAACATCCCCCAGCCGTCGGATCTCAACCTAAGGAAACGAACGGCTTTGATTCGGGGCTGAAATGCCCAATCTGGGCCGAACACGGCCTGGCACACGCCCGTGTCCAGGGCCGTGTGCCGCATTCGCCGTCAAAATCGAATCACCTGGAACCTCACACGGGTATCGAACACGCCTGTGTTCGAGCTGACACGCCCGTGTTCCACCTGACACGGCCGTGTAGCCGGCCGTGTACACCATGATTTTTCCCCCATTTTCAACCCGAGCACTGCACGGGTTCTAGGACACGCCCGTGTCCTTGCCCGTGTCACATTGACACGCCTGGACCCCAGGCCGTGTACACGGGACATTTCGTCGAGGGAAGATCGACGACTTGATGACACGGCCTTGGACACGCCCGTGTCCTAGGCCGTGTTCCTTGTCTCGACGATCGTCGAGTGAATCTCGACGACTCCCCGGGACGATCGTCGACACGGGTCGACACGCCCTGCGACACGCCCGTGTCGCAGGCCGTGTGCCCATTCTCGACGAATCGTCGAGTATAACTCGACGACTTCACGGCTAAGTGTCGACACGGGTCGACACGCCCTGCGACACGCCCGTGTCGCAGGCCGTGTGCCCACTCTCGATGAATCCTCGAGTAAAACACGACGACTTCGCGGCTAAGTGTCGACACACGCTTGACACGCCCTGGGACACCCCCGTGGCCCAGGCCGTGTGCCTGCTGCCAGAACCCAAACTGGCCCAAAACGTCCCCATCTGCTCCTTTGAGTTTCGGGGCGTTACACAAACAAGGAGCAGAAACTTGAATGCAGCAATCTACTGCAGTTTCCTATCCCAAGTTGAACCTAAGAAGTTTGAAGAAGCCATCCTAGACCCACATTGGATTGAAGTAATGCAAGAAGAGCTGAATCAGTTCAAGAGGTGCAAGGTCTGGGAGCTTGTTCCTAAACCAAAAGACCACAACATAATTGGAACCAAGTGGATCTATAGGAACAAGATGGATGAACATGGAGTCATCATTAAGAACAAAGCAAGATTGGTTGCTAAAGGATATAGACAGGAAGAAGGTATTGATTTTGATCAAACCTTTGCTCCAGTAGCCAGACTGGATGCCATAAGGATGTTCCTGGCCTATGCAACCTTTCAAGGATTCAAAGTTTACCAAATGGATGTCAAGTCAGCATTTCTGAATGGTAATCTTAAAGAGGAAGTCTATGTGGAACAGCCATCAGGTTTTGTTGATTCAACTTTACCTAATCATGTCTATAGACTTAGGAAAGTTTTATATGGGTTAAAGCAAGCCACTAAGGCTTGGTATGAAACCCTGTCTAGTTTCCTCATTAAGAATAAGTTCACAAGGGGGAAAATAGACAAGACTCTATTCCTTAGGGAATCTAGAGGCAAAGTTATACTAGTACAAATATATGTAGATGACATTATATTTGGGTCTACTGAAAGTATCCTTTGCAAAAAGTTTGCAAAACTGATGCAAGGTCAATTTGAGATGAGTAGTATGGGAGAGCAAAAGTTCTTCTTGGGTCTCCAAGTAAGACAGACTGAGAATGGTTTATCCATTTGCCAGTCCAAGTTCACCCTAGAACTCATAAGAAAGTATGGTATGGATTCATCCAACACCATGAAGACTCCTATGGGGTCCAGTATGTCTCTTAGCAAGGATGATGCAGGGAAACCTGTGGATGAAACCTTGTATAGAGGGATAGTTGGCTCCCTATTATACTTGACTGCAAGTAGACCAGATATCATGTATGCTACATGTGTCTGTGCAAGGTATCAAGCCTGCCCTAAAGAGTCTCATTTGACAGCAGTCAAAAGGATATTGAGATATCTAAAGGGCACTCCTTATCTAGGCCTCTGGTACCCTAGGAATGGGGATTTTGAACTAACAGGTTATTCAGATGCAGACTTTGTAGGATGCAAAGAAGACAGAAAAAGCACAACTGGAACCTGTCAATTCCTAGGTGGAAGACTGATTTCTTGGAGTAGCAAAAAGCAAACAAGTGTGGCTATCTCCACTGCGGAATCAGAGTATGTGGCTGCAGGAAGTTGCTGTGCTCAACTTCTGTGGATACAACATCAGCTTGAGGACTATGAATTTCAGGTAAGTAGAACTCCACTCTTCTGTGATTCTACAAGTGCTATTTCAATTGCACATAATCCTGTTTCCCATAGTAGAACTAAACATATTGAGATAAAATATCATTTTCTTAGGGAGCATGTAGAGAAAGAAGATATTTTACTAGAATATGTTAAAACTGATAATCAACTAGCTGATATGTATACTAAGCCCCTAGAAGAAGCTAAGCTCAATAGGTTTAAAATTGAACTAGGAATGATAAACTTAGAGTAAGTTTATAGAATTGGAAATGCCTAAGTAAAAAGGTGTCGACACACAGAGATCTTTGTTTCGACACAGAATAGTGGTGTCGACACTTCAGGAAAAAGGTGTCGACACATCTAGGAAGTTGGTGTCGACACTTCAGAATAATAGTGTCGACACATGACAAGTTGGTGTCGACACAACCAAGGTGGTGTCGACACATAGTGTTTACTCAGAATTATCTAAGTAAAGTCTCGACTATGTGTCGAGTTAAGTGGTGTCGACACATAAACAAGTGTCGACACATATAATCTGTTGACTAAACTTGTGTCGACACATAAGTGTCGAGACAGTATAAGTCAGTGTCGACACTTATTGCCAGTGTCGACACAATTTAAGTTAGCTGCCCGCCTTTTCATCTTCAAAACTAGAAAGGTATAAATAGGGTTTTGCCTTAGTCTGTCGACACACTTTCAAAAGTTTCGAGACCAAAACTTGTGTGTCGACACCTCTATTCTCTCAGTTCAAATTCTTCAAACCCTAATGGCGCCAAAGCTTGAGGAGAACGTCAACGAAGGATATGAACTGGTGCGCGACACATTTGGTGATGCCGACCAAGAAATCAAGACTGTGATAACCCTAGTTGCAGACTCGGGGTTAGAATTCCTTGTTTCTGAACCCACAAAAATCTTCAAGAAAGAGGTACTGGAATTCCTCAATGGAGCTGAAGTCGACGAATCTGGATTCAAGATCAAGTCCAGGGTTCATGGTGAAAAAGTAAAGGTCTCTCCAAAAAGTCTAAGGAAAGTACTACAGTTACCAAGAACCAAAGAAGACGAAGAAGTTACTGCTTCTAAGACCAGGGAAGCTCTAACTTGGTGTGGACTAGATTCTAAGATGAAGATTGGTTTAGTCTTCAATAGAAAAGGAATGAACAGTCCGGGGAAATTCCTGTCTGAAATTGTTGGGAAAGTGATATTGAGCAAGCTAGGAGGGCATGACAGAGTGTCTGTCTATATGTTTAGTATTATGATAAGGATAATCTTCACTCTGAAAACTGACTGGTCTATAGTAATCTTTGAGAAGATAAAGGAAAGCCTGAAGAAGCCCAACTTGGGCAGGATCATAAGTCTATACCTTGCTGGAAGTATTCCAGAGATAATGAGTCAAGCAGCTGGAACAAAAATCAACCATATGAGAAAGATGGATATGAGGATCTTATACAGATGGGACAGGGTGTTGTCTAAGGAGATGCCAACCCCTGAGAAGATCATTCCTGAGAAAGTATCACCTCAAAAGAAAAAGAGGAAAACTGTTCCAGTGGCTCAGGATCCAACTAGCAGCTCTGATAGTGAAGAGCAAGTTGTTTTCTCACCTGATGAGAATGAGGAAAGAACTGCTGTAAAGTCTTCAGCTCCTCAAGATGTTGCTGAACTCCAAGGGGAGCTACCTCAAGCTAGCCCCATACACAAGGATCACATCCAGGGGGAGCCACTAGTTGTGGAAGAGCCCAATCCTCTTGAGAGTGAGCAAGCTACAAAAATAATTCTTGAGGTAATCACTGAGCTTAATGCTTTAGTTTTTCCTATAGAGGATACTGATTTGTCTGATGTTTATCAGCAACCACAGACTGATAGTCAAGTTCCAGAAGTTGTCATGGAAGACACTTCTGTTACAGCTCAAGTTGTTTCTGATCCAGTGGTAGATGAGCACAGAATTTCTCCTGCTCATTCTCCACAAGAGTATACCATGGAAGATTTATTTCTAAATCTGGATCAAGAAGATTTTGACAAGGAAACTGCTGCTGCTGAGGGGGAGAATGCTCCAATTGGGGGGGGGAGCAAGTACCAATTCTTGAAGAATCTGCAAGGCAAGAGCCTGAGAAGGCACCAGAAGTGCAGAAGGAGCTACCTAAGGAGAGGGTAGAGATTGCCAGCTCATCTGCTTCTGAAGATGAGGAGACTTCAAGGGCTAAGAAAAGAAAATTTTAAGTATTTAGAAGAAGAAGCCAAAGTTATAAGAAGGCTCTCCAAACTATTGCACCACAGCCTATATCACTGCCAGCTCCAACTGTTGATTATAGTGCTTTAATGGTTGCAATGCAAATTAAACTTGATGAGCACATGCAGGCTATTGAGAAGTATATGGATGAAGGGAAGAAATCATTGCAATTTGATCTGGCCCAGGATATCAAGTCAATAAGATTTGAGATGAATCTTAATAAGAAGGAGATGACAGACTGCTTCCACAAGGGAGGGAATGCAGTGGTGTACTTGGCTACACAGCAGGAGAAGATAAAAGCACAAGTTGATGACTTTGCAGTCAAGCAAGGATATGTACTTGAAAATCAAATTAGGATGAATGATAACTTGACTGCATCTCACAATGCCATAGTCACAGAACTGAAGAATCTAGCTGCAGGGCAGACTCCAGCTACTGTTAAAGCAGAATTTGACAAAGCATTCCAAGAAGAAATAACTGCTGTTAAGACTGCCATCCAAGACTCACAAAAGATTATAACTGACAAACTCCAAAGGTTAAAACCTTTCTTTAAAGATGGAGTCAATTATTTGGATAATCAAGTGAGATTTCAAAAAGATGATGTAAGAGATCACATAGAAAGAGAAGTCATAAAGGGGGAGAGAGTGTTAGTCAAGGCCAGCTCTGATCATGCTAAGTGGATATCAAATTCTATCAGAGCAACTCTTGGATATCCTCCTCTTTGTGATGATGATAATGTTGCTGAGTCTGGAATTCATCCTGCATATCTTGGAGGGGAGCAACCTGAAGTGGCTCAAGTAATCTACCCTCCTCCAGATTTTGACATGATTCATGCTGACATATAGTCCATGTATAGCCCACCTGGGGGTAAGGATAATGTCATCATAGAAAAGGTAGTCTAGCCAATCTCTGAAGCTATGCAAGAAGCTATGCAGAAAGAAGAAGAAACTAGATTGTCAAAGAAGAGATTCAGGGAGCAAGCTGAACAAAGACCTGACTTTGAGTAGTGGAGCCCCACCTCTAGGAACATTATTTTGACTGCATGGAAAGGTGCAAAGGATAACATTCAAGATAGGAACAAGTGGTTTTCTGAGGCTGAATGGAGAAAGCATGAGATAAGGCAGGAGGCTATAGTCCAATACAGGAGAAAGGCCAAGATGGGAAAGCAACCTCCTACTGCTCAGGAGCCTAGCAAGTACTTTCCCAAGCCTTATCATTATTTTGAAAGGCAAAAGATTAAGGCTGAGGAACTTAAGAAGAAAGATCTGAAAGGCAAGAAGCATGTTGATGCTGAAGTTGCTGAAGCTCCTGTTCAAGCCAAAGTACAAGCTGGAAAAGGAATAGTGATCAAGTTGACTGAACAGAAATAGAATTAGAATTTTCTTAAAAAGTTTACTATGTAATCTTTTTGATGTAAAACATTTTGTAAACTTTTGAAAATGAATATGACAGATATTAGAACAATGTGTTATATGTTAAATCTATTTCATATTTGTTCTGTGATGATGTCTATGTATACATGTTTAATTGATACATGTTTATGATTGCCCTGCTATATATAATCCTGCTTTACATCATTTTGTAATTTGATTATGAATGGTGTATATCATTGACTAAGGGTTATGACTTCTCCAAATAGGGGGAGATTGTTGGGTACATTGGTTCAAATGTACCTGATTTGAAGAAGCCTCACCCAACTCAATGATATACATCAAAATGTATTTGATGTGTTTTGAGTTTACTTGTGCAGGCTAAGTATTTGCAGGAAAGAAGAAAAAGTTTCTAAGTCCATGTGTTGACACCTAGAGGGAAAGTGTTGACACTTAAGAAGACTTGTGTCGACACCCATGCAAGTAGTGTCGACACTTGGAGTCATTGTGTCGACACCAGAGATGCTGAGTCGACACCAGACAGAAAGTGTCGACACAAGGAGCTGTGTCGACACTCAATGAAGAAAAGCCAGTGAAGCTGTGTCGACACATAGCACTTGTGTCGACACCCAGTGAAACTGTGTCTACACCAGAAAGTGTCGACACTTGGAGGCTGTGTCGACACTCAGCAAAAGTCAGAAGAAACTAAGTACAAGTGTCGACACCCAGAACAATGTGTCGACACTCAACAGAAGAGTCAACACTTGAAGTAAGTGTCGACACCCAGAACAATGTGTCGACACTTAGCAGAAGAGTCAACACTTGAAGTAAGTGTCGACACCCAGAACAATGTGTCGACACTCAACTGAAGACTCAACACTTGAAGAAAGTGTCGACACAAGGAGCTGTGTCGATACTTAGCAAAGAACAGCAAAGTTCAACAAAATATCCTAAGTACCAGTGTCGACACTATGAAGATATGTCGACACTCAGCCAGAGACTTGTCAGAAGAAGAATGTGTCGACACAAGGAGCTGTGTCGACACTCAACAAGTATCAACACTGAAGACATGTGTCGACACCAAGAAGCTGTGTCGACACTTAACAGATTCAACACATGGAGATGTGTCGACACAAAGGAGTAGTGTCGACACTTAGAAGAATTCAGCAAAATACTGAAGTACAAGTACTTGTGTCGACACTCAATTTTAGTGTCGACACATGAAGAAGAAGTAGTGTCGAGATATAAAATCTACAACACAAGGAGTTGTGTCGACACCTTGTAGGCTAGTGTCGACACTTAGACAACATGTGTCGACACTTGGTCTATAAGTGTCGACACTTAAAGACAGATAGTCTCGACACTTCTAGACAGTTACAGAATTTCCAAGAACTGACTGGATGACTTGACAGCTGCCATTCCAGCCGGTCTACAGCACCTGTCAGAGTTGTCAGAATTCAGTTATGCACCGGACCAGCCGGTTACCATGAAGAAGGCCTATAAATAGGCTTATACAGTCTACAGAAACTGTTGTTGAAGTGGTTAAAGTTCAGACAAGTAATTCAAAGAAGATCTAGATATCAAGTGAAGATCTAAGAAGTTGGAGAGAGAGAGCTCCATCCAAGAAATCAGCCGTTGGAACTAGGCTGAGAAGAAGGGTTCAGATTTATTCTGGATCTTAAGTAGCAGAGATCAAGGATCAACTGCAGAAGGGGTCAATCTAATTGAGTTCTACATTCAAGAAGTTTGAATAAAGCTAAGTCAGATTGATTTCAGCTGAGTTCTTCCAAGAACTCATCAAGAATCTCACAACTCTTCTCTCTTGTCACTGAGTTGTTGAGTTATAATTTTTGTATTCATTTTATCTTGTAGGATCCTTTGGATCTGAGTCTTGTAAGCCTGTAATTATAAAGGCTGAGTGTAGGGCTTGAGAGCTTGAGTGTAGGAGATTGAAATCTCTGAGTGTAGGCCTTGGTGGCTGAGTGTAGGCCTTTGTGGCTGAGTGTAGACTTTGTGAAGAAGCTGAGTTGTAGGGCCTTGGGCCTGAGGTGTAGGAACCAGTTTTGGGTTCTGAGATAGTGGAGGAGTTTGGCCGAATCTAGTACACTGCTAGATAGGCGAAGGGGGGAAAGTGGATGTACCCAAACCTTGGGGAACCACTATAAAACTGTGTGTCTACTGTGTGTTGTGATTTGCTGTGATTGTTGTGTGATTGCTGTGCAAAATTAGAAATACATCTGTGTTAGAAACTGATTGCTGCCATAAAAGGTTAACAAGATTCAAGTCACCTATTCACCCCCCCCTCTAGGTGTGTAGGTACAATATCTTTCAATGCCGAGACCCGGGGGTATGGCGTATCCCCCGCCTGAGTGCTTTCATTGTCATCAGGTGGGACACCTCCGGAGAAAATGCCCCATGAGGGGGGCACCACCTCCAGCACCACAGGGTGGCCCACCTGCCCAGCATTTCGGAGGCCGAGGATGCGGCCGAGGACGTGGTTACCAAGGAGGAGACCGAAGACAGGAAAGGGAGCAGGCATATGCCTTGGATCTGGCACAGCCTCGAAATCCAGAGCCGGTCATCACAGGTAAGCTAAGATGTTTTAAATTGTTTAAACTAAATTCCCGTTCTCAACTGCCCAACAAGTAGAACTGCCCTAGGTACAATAAATAGGAAAGAAAACGTGTTATAAAATACTAAGACCTTTAATCATCACAGGTATAGTCTTCATCAGCGGCAAGCCCGCCTATACTCTGTTCGACACGGGTGCCTCGCACTCGTTTGTGTCGGAGGCCTTTCTGGAAGGTCTGGAAGGAGTGGAACGGTTCACAGGCCGGATGAGTAGGGTGCGTCTACCCGACGGATCAGAGATACTCACCTCAGCCCACTGCAGTATGGAGGCAGAGATTGGTGGAAAGTCGTTCGAAGTTTCGGCAACGGTCCTGAGGATTCCAGCCTTCAAGCTGATCCTGGGCATGATTTGGCTACAGTGGAATCATGCCCAGATTGATTTTCAAGCGAAGAGGATCACCGTGAGGCACGGGGAATCTACCATCATCATCAAAGGTATAAGACCTGCCTCACGTATACCCTTATCTTCAGTACAGGCCGTTAAGGCCTGTTTACAGGGGGAGGAGGTCTACGAGGTGCTGTTTGAGATGGCGGAGGCCACGAGTTCTATATCGAATATTCCGGTGGTGCGGGAGTTTGAGGACGTCTTTCTAGAGAAATTACCCGGATTACCCCCGCGTAGGGAGCAGGACATCCAGATACAGCTTGTGCCGGGGGCCAAGCCAGCATCCAAGGCACCTTACCAGATGGCCCCAAAGGAGTTGGCAGAGTTCCGGAGCCAGCTTCAGGAGTTAGTGGAAGCCGGATTTGTCCGTCCAAGCTCTTCACCTTGGGGAGCCCCGGTATTGTTCGTCAAGAAGAAAGACGGGACCCTCAGATTGTGCATCGACTACCGAGCACTAAATCGGCTGACGGTCCGGAACACCTATCCACTGCCAAGGATAGATGAATTGTTCGACCAGCTACAGGGAGCGCAGTTCTTTTCGAAATTAGATTTGAGGCCGGGATACTACCAGCTTCTGATTCGGGAGGAGGACATTCAGAAGACTGCTTTTAGTAGCAGATATGGTTTATACGAGTTTACGGTGATGCCCTTCGGACTCACCAATGCACCATCAGCGTTCATGACCCTCATGAACCAAGTCTTCAAGGAATATCTTGATGTGTTTGTCATTGTGTTCATCGATGACATCCTCATTTACTCGAGGACGGAGGAGGATCACACTCGCCATCTGATACTGACCATGCAGAGACTACAGGAGAATCATCTATATGCGAAGTTTAGTAAATGTCAGTTCTGGCTGAAGGAGGTGGGCTTCTTAGGACATATTATCATTGGAGCCGGATTGGCAGTGGACCCGGCAAAGATTCAGGCTATTCGGGATTGGCCGCAGCTGAAGACAGCCACCGACGTACGGAGTTTTCTAGGACTTGCCGGTTACTACCGGAAGTTCGTGGAGGGATTCTCTCGAATCGCCCTCCCGCTCACATCCTTGACGAAGAAGGAGGTACCGTTCGTGTGGACTCCGCAGTGCCAGGCAGCTTTCTAGGAGCTGAAGGATCGGCTAACCACGGCTCCCATTCTTACTCTCCCCTCGGGGAGGGAAGGATTTCAGGTCTACACTGACGCTTCCAACCAGGGTATGGGAGCTGTACTGATGTAGAAGGGCCATGTGATTGCATATGCATCTCGCCAGTTGAAGAAGCACGAACAGGACTATCCAGTGCATGACCTTGAGATGGGGGCGGTCGTTTTTTCTTTGAAGGTCTGGCGTCATTATCTTTATGGAGTCCACTGCGATATCTTTTCCGACCACAAGAACCTTAAATACGTGGACACGCAGAAGGAACTGAACATCAGGCAGAGGCGCTGGGTGGAGTTTCTTGCAGATTATCAGTATGAGATGCACTACCATCCAGAGAAGGCAAACGTGGTGGCGGACGCATTGAGTCGGAGAGCTGCCACTTCCGAAGTCGGGCCTCAGGTTATGTCTATGGAGCTGGAGAGGAGATTGGAGGATATGCACATCGCACTGGTGTCATCCGAGGACCCCAAGCTTTACACGGAGTATTTAGCAGCGGTGAGTTCTACAGACGATATCTGGGACAGAGTTAGAGAGGGACAGAGGCGAGATGTCAAATTGGAGCCGATATTCTGGGCCTTGGAGAACGGTACAGCAGGAGATTACATGATGAGGGACGGCGTGGTATGCTTCAGAGGTCGGACTTATATACCATAAGGAGGCCAGGTCCGGGAGGATATCATGGCGGAAGCCCACCACAGCAGATACTCGGTGCACCCGGGCATCACGAAGATGACTGCGGATTTGAAGAAGACTATGTACTGGCCTGGCATGAAGAAGGATATCACTCGGTTTGTGACCCACTGCGAAGCTTGCCAGCTAGTGAAGGCAGAGTGCAAAAACCCCGTGGGTTTGTTGCAACCACTGCCGGTACCAGAGTGGAAGTTCGAAGACATTGCGATGGACTTTATTCACGGACTTCCCCGATCACGAACAGGGAATGACTCGATTTGGGTCATCGTCGATCGGTTGACTAAAGTAGTCAGGTTCATTCCGATCAGGAAGGACGATGCTGTGGGAGTATTAGTACGAAAATTTGTGGAGCAGTTCATTCGATATCACAGGGTGCCCAAGACGATCGTGTCCGATCGGGATGGCCGGTTCACTTCCAGGGAGTGGAGATCCGTGCAAGCTTACTTAGGCACGCGATTGAGCTTCAGCACTGCATTTCATCCCCAGATGGACGGGCAGACAGAACGCACCAACCGGACGCTGGAAGATCTTTTGAGGCTATGCATTTTGGACTGCGGGGAACTGTGGGAGAAACTCTTACCCCTGGTCGAGTTCTACTATAACAACAGCTACCAATCCAGCATCAGGATGGCGCCGTATGAAGCCTTGTATGGAAGGAAATGCCGGACCCCGCTTTCTTGGGTTCAGGACGAAGATCCGAAGGTGTTGGGATCAGAGTTTGTTGAAGACACCGAGGCGCAGGTGAGGCTGATCAGAGACAGGATGCTAGAGGCGCAAAGTAGACATGCTAAGTACTATGACGCCCGGCATCGGCAGGTGGAGTTACAGGTGGGAGACCGTGTGTTTTTGAAGATCCGGCCCATGCATGGAGTCTCGCGGGTGCGTGGTCGGAGGAAGAAGCTCAGCCCTAGGTACATGGGCCCTTACAGGATCCTGGAGTGGATCGGGCCCCTAGCCTACAGGCTGGAGTTACCACCAGAGCTGAAAGCTCTGCACGACGTCTTCCATATTTCTTCGCTGAGGAGGGCTCTACTACGCCTGGAGCAGCAGATTTTGACCACTGAAGGGCCGGTAGCTTCGGACCGGTCAGTTCATTTGGAGCCGGTTAGGATCGACGACCGAGGAGTACGGGTCTTGCGACGCAAGAAGGTCCCACTAGTCAAGGTCCTGTGGAGGAACCACGGCAAGGAGGAGCATACCTGGGAGCCGCAGGACCTGATGCGACAAAGATACCCAGAGCTGTTCAGTCAGGTATACCTCACAAACCCCTCAAGATGTTTTAATTATTTTCCTGCTTTAAACTAGTAAGGGCTGCTTTAGGTGGGTAGAGGCTTATCTTTTGTTTATTGGGGGCTTATCTTTTGTTTATTGGGATCTTGGCTTCATCAATTGGGTGAATTGGTCATAGATTTAGGTTTCCCTTGAAACCTAGTTTAGCAAACATGGCGTCGTGATGGGATGTTACAAGTTTCCTTCTTCGGTAGAAAATTCCCGTAGGCTTAACCTTGATTTCGGGGACGAAATCTTTGTTTTGTTTATTGGGATTTGTAACATCCCATTTCCAACTAGACCCCTAGGAGTGGTTTTGTCCATGACTAGGTCATGACAAACCCTAGTAAGCCAGGAATGGGCCAAGAGATAGGAGACAAAGTGTGGAAAATCATCATGGTCTGCAAATAGTAGAACTCTAAATAATGGTTTAGGATGACCATGGGCTACACCTTGACCCCAAGACCCTACCACAACACCCCCTAATACCTTGGGAGGCCCTTTAGAGCCATAAGAACCCATTGGGGTCAACCAAAGAGGCTCAGTTGACCAAGGTCAACCCTAACCCTAAATTGGTCAAACTAGCCTACTTAGGGTCAATTGACCTACTCCTAGCCTAGAGGACCCCACCTATGCCCTCCTAACCCTAAAGTGAGGTTAATGGGTCACTAAGGACACATTGGGGCAAGCCCTAGAGGCCAGGTTGACCCAAGTCAACTCAAGCTCCTAATCTGGTCAAAGTACCCTTACTAAGGGTATATGACCTCCAAAGTGCAGGGTAACCCTACATAACCCTTCCTATACCTTAGGGGAGGCCAATGGGTCACCAAGGACCCATTGGGGCCAACCCAAATGGTCATGTTGACCCAAGTCAACTCGAGCCCTAAAATGGTCAAAGTGCCCTTACCAAGGGACATGTGACCCCCAAGATGTAGAACCAACCCTACTCAAGTCTTCCTAGACCTTAAGGGAGTCCAATGGGTCACCAAGGTCCCATTGGAGTCAACTCAAATGGTCATGTTGACCAAGGTCAACTCTATTCTAGTGTTAGGTCAAATTAGCCTAAATGGGCTAACCCAAGCTCAAACTCATTTCCCCCACTTGGACTAACCTCATTTTTATTATTAATATGAGTTATAGGGCTGCCAATAGGCTGGAGGAGAGATCAAAATTCGGCCATGGTGAGTAGGAGAGAGAAAGCTCCATTTTTCTCTTTAATGGAGGAGAGAGAAAGTGAGAAAAGAGGTCATTCATGGCCAAGGGAGATCAAGGGCCTCTCCAATTGATTCCAAAGGCTGAATACATTCCCCCTCATCAGTTTTGAGGAGTTTAATAGCCATGGCCAGCCATTCAAGGTGGCTGAAATCAATTCCTCCAATAGGGAAGAGAGAGAAAGAAGAAAGAGAAGGCCATTCATGGTGGGGAAGGTGAATCACCCCTCCATTCTTCACCAATTAATTAGTATTCATCTCCCCTATCAGTTTAGAGGAGTTTCCAAATGAATTGGGACAAAGGGGAGGTGAATTTCCATGGATTTTCTCCAAAACCGAAATTCCCTTTCATGGCCATTAATGGCTTTGAAGCCATGACCCTCCCTCTCCCCCATTTGATGCTTTTAAAAGCTTCCATGGGCCAAGAGAAATTGTTTCCACCCTTCACCTAAAGAAACCGGGTGGTTTGGTAGTGAAGTTGCAAGCATCGGAATGCTCCACCACCGGCCATGGCGCACCACCACCACACACAACGACAAGCTCGGTTAAAGGTCCTCCTCTACTCTTTCTTCCGTGGGTAGATCTTAGGAATCGTTTAGGACAAGAATCGGACTCAATTGAACCGATCCAAGTTTTGATTTCCATGGTTTTTCCAAAAAAATTGGTGGTCGGGTTCGCCGGAGACCACCCCTCCGGCGGCCGTGCCGCTGCCCGGCGATAGCCCCCACCTCAACGAAGGTGGTGGCGGTGGTGGCCGGCCAGGGAGGTGGCCGTGTGGCCGGGAAATGCTCTTGGAATAAGCTCCAGGTTCGGCCAATCATGGCCCTTGGCTGGAGGAAGAAGATGACCAGGAGCCCCACGATTTGGTTTAAGATCCGTGCAGATCATTTATTTTATTAAGTTTAGATTTCTGAATTTCTGTCTTGTAAACTAGGCTGTTTTTAAATAAATATTAAAAATACGTAGGCTCACCAAGTGGGAAAACGTTCAATATTAAAGTTGTAGCCCTATGGGTCTACTTTAATCCAAAATTGATTTGGACCAATTTGGCCCTCTGGTTGAACCAGGGCACCCAATTTGGTGGGACCTATACCTAGGGTTGTCCTGAGATTCAAATGGATGCCCACCCTTCATCCATTGTCCAAATAGGCTGAAATTTGGACAGGGGATCAGTCCTAGCTATACCTAGGGCCTGCCCAAAACTCAGAAATTTTAGATACACTTTGCCTAAAGTGTTTACTTTTATTTAATAATGTTATGGTATTTTAATTAAGTGGTCAAATGACCTCCAAACACTCCAAAATTTTCGAGAGCGGTCTCTGGCATCAAGACCTAGTTCTGTACAAAATTGTAACTCATTTGGATATGTTTTGGTTAGGGAATCACCAAACCCTAGTTTGGCCTTAAGAGGGTATTTTTGATTACAAGTGCACTATGGACTTAGGGTGGTCCGCTCCCCTCAACAGAGGCAGAGGCTTTGGACACTGACTTGGCATGGACAATGTCACCCCCTTGCGGAAAATGAGATGATTTAGGCTTGATTTACCCTAGGGTTCAACCTCAAACCCTAAGGAAGGACTTTTGAGGGTTGTGAAGGACATGGGGTCAAATGCCCTTGCATGGCCTTGGAAACCCAGTGGAATTGAGGTCAATGTAACCTAATATCTCTGGTAGGAACTTTAGAAGAATTAGAGCAAGGTAGACACCTCAAAATCCTAACCCTAGTTTTAGGGTAGGAGCACAAATTTGAAGATTCAGCCACTAAACCTTCACCAAATATTATGAAACTTGGGTAGAATAGGTTTTAAGCCATCTAAAATCCCTGGTAATTTCTATAGAATTTTATGGATTTTATTCCTATTACTTCATTTGTTAATTACCAAAAGGCCCAAAATAATTTTTGATTTTATTATAGATGTTATGTGCTTTAAATTATGATGAAACTTGGTCATAGGTTATTATAAGGCTAGATGATCATCTCTGAATTTTATCATAATTTTCAAATAATTTTATTTGGTACTTCCTTCATTAATTTCAGAAAGGGGCTTTGGTAGTATAAAATTAATTATTGATGATATATCTGTTGAAAAATCATGAGACTTAGGTTCTGATGTTTTCAGGCCAAAATGTACTTGTAGAAATTTATTTATAATTTTTAGAGTTGTGTTTACATAACTTCCTTTACAAGACCCTAATTTTGAGAATTGGATATTTAGTTAATTCAGGGAAAAATTCTTTCAAAAAAAATTATGAAACTTTACTTAGAGGTTTTATGTGCCCTTACAATCATCGTGGAATTTTTTCTGAATTTTTTGAAGTATTTGTATAGTACATCCCCTTTAAATGGTTTATTATGGAATAAATTTGAAATAAAATTTAAGGGCTTAAACCTTGCTAGAAAATTTGGAGATTCTGTATTTTTAGATGATTACCAATTTTGCATTTATCATAATTTTAGTGGAGCTTTATTTTGCATAACTATTGTATTTCATGTTCAACCTTGGAACTTTTGGCGTTTAAAATAAATAAATAAATTAGCATTTAAATTATGAAAATTAGGAAATTGTGGATTCAGTCTACATATGCCAATATAGACCTCTAATAATTATTATATGAGTACTGGATGATCATTTGGTATACTTCCCATTTTACGGGTCATATAGCTTAAGTAGTCTGCATTTAGTAAAACTGCAGGAAATCATTCGGGATATGAACTAGAGCACTTGTGTTGGATTTTGTTGGTTGCTGGAAAGGATAAATAACGTTAGATGCATCACTGGAAGATAAAGTGAGTAGGGTGTTGTTTTGGCTAGGGTTTAGAGGCGCTCGGGTCCGACGAAAGATCGTCCTCCCCGAGGTGAAGTGGAGTCAAATCACCTTAGGATTAGCCTATCGTAACATGATAAAGTAATGGGTAAGGGGATCAACCAATAAGAAAAATAAGTACCTTGCGAAAGGGAACGCTAGGCGTAATCCCAACATAGTTCCTAGTGCCCCTTGAGAGCCCTTCACAGGGAATACCGGGGGCAGTCCTGGGTTAACGTAAACTATTTTAACAAGCTGAAAAGAAAAACTTAGTAATTAGGGTTGCACTGTTCACAAACACTAATAGCACCGGTAGATAGCTGGGAGCTTCGGCTCGTATGGTTAAAAGACATACTTTGTGTCCGGGGAGCTTCGGCTCGATTGTTTGTGATGGACGTGTTGGTCCGGGGAGCTTCGGCTCGGGTTTTGATTATGCTAAATTTGCATGTGCATAAAAGGAAAGGAAATTAAGGTGGTGGGTCTTCGGTATTGGAGGGTCGATGCACCGACGCCAATACGTTGACTCGGCAATTGTGGTTAGCACTTCGCCAACAGAAGTCCGATGCGCCAGCCAGCAAGAGTACGCAGGAGTCCGCTTCATGCACCAAGCGTTGAGGCGTACGATTGGTCTGACCTGTAGTGCTTTACTTGTTTAGAGGTGGGCGAGGCCCAACCCACCGCTTCCGTCTGCCACTACGGAGGTATCCTGGGAGGTTACGGCTCCAGAAAGGTGGAACTAAAGGTCTGTGTGCACAGAGTCGGGTGTGTGCGTTGCACTTGCATGTCCATCATACCCACTTGCATGTCATAGCATAATCGAATCATTTAACCCCTGACACCTAATATATAAGTGGAATGGGACGCTTATACATTAGGACCTGCAAAACGACCCCTTGGTCTATAAGCTTGTGTGGGCAAGTTTATAAATTAAGGTTAATTTTGACATATATATTTACTGCTGTGTGATAACCGACACCCCAACGTATAAATTGGTATGGGACTTTTTATACGATGGGAGCCTTGCAGAAGACCCCTTGGCTTATGTGTTCTCACATAAGTGAAGGTTACTTTTCATATTTCATCTTATTGTCTATACATGTTATAGAATTGCTAGTATAGGTCCGCTGCCATCTGCTTTTGATTTTCTCCACCTTCAAGTCCTCCCCTTTCTTCCTCTTCGCTCGGTACCTAGGGGCCGTGGGGGAAGGGGCGGGGGATGATAGGGCTTAGTCGTTTAGACTAACGGTTTTCGAACCGCATCATTTAGGGGATCGTGGAGACCAGCATGGAGGAGCAACACCAGAGACTGGTGCGCTTGGAGGTGGGGCAGTCTAGCTCCGGAGTTCATACAGCCGGGACCGTGAGTCTCGACCTTGAGTAGTTTTTCTGCTTTTGCTTTCGCATGAGTGATTTTGTAGTGAGGATATGATGTACCGGGCATAAGCCCTTACTTTGCTACTCTGATGTTTTATTCTGTGGACACTCCCTTCGGGGAGACTTATTTACTATGATATGTGATTTTCTATGGATTTATAGTTTCCATTTACTCCTTTATGCTACTTTTCTGTGATCGAAATGGCCGGCAGACTCGGCGCTTTGTGGTGATGACCCTTCAGGTCGTGAAGGAGTCACCGCAAAACGGCGGTTCTGAGCCTAAGACCCCGGTGTTGAAAAGAAAAAAAAAGGGGCGGGGGGTCTTACACGATAAACACTTAAAGATACTACAATTGAGTAGAGTGGGATATGTATGAAAAGCAGGAGACAAGGAGAAGGATTCATATGATGAATCATCCAAATGAACCTCCTCCTTCTACAAGATATATTCATAAGCCCATGGGATATTTCCAAAGCAAAAAAGATAAAGGTTGTTGAGAAAATTTCTGAAAGCTGAGAGACAATGGGCTAAAGTGGATTTTTGTTGGGATTTTCATTTTATTTATCTTAATGTAAAACTCTATAATTTCTGATCATTCATATATAATCTAGAATGTTTTGTCCTCTATGCATTTCTATTTTATTAGTATTTCGTGCCTTTATGTCTATTGTCATATGAGTTTCTGTCTTCTTCAAATATGAGGAGATTGTTGGAAATATTGTCCACAAGATTTCTGATTTGAAAAAGACCTCAAGATGACAATGAAATCTTATATTTCATGTGTGTCTTAGTTTTGTTGTGACATGTTTAACAGAAATACTTGGCTAATCTAGTGTTGGACTTATGATCACCCAAATACGGTTTTTCCCTTGTAATCTCTCAAGGTGCAAAACTCCTATTGACCTTCAATGTAATCCTACATTAAACAATGCATTATCATGATAAAAATCATTGAACTTAAAAGAACTTAAAGGCAGAAGCTAAAATTAGTCTAAGTTAATTGTTGACTGCATAGCTTAGAAGCTAAGTATTTTGTCCACTACATCGACTAAATGACTTCACGAAAATGTCAATTACATCGGCTGAATGACTAAGGAAAATAGTCGAGTGCATCGAATGCATGCTAAGTTAATTATCGACTGCATTGATTGCAAAGATAAGAAACATACTCACTGTATCATTTAGAAGACTACATATTTTATCAACAATATCGACTAGACTACAACAAAAGGATTTCTGCAAAGTTAAGTGCTTAAGTGTTGGATGCCTTAAGTTGAGTTCTTAAAGTACAACATGTCGATTGCATTACATCCATAAGTGCTGGAAGAATTTGTTGACTGCATCAGCTAAAGTTTTACTTAGAAGTTTTTACCGGCCTGAAGTGTGTTCTAACGACTCTTTACTGTGATTTAGTCGCAGATTGCAATGTTGGGTAAATAGGACACAATGTACTTGATTTGAATAAGCTCTATCAACTCAATGCTATACATAAGTATGTATTCGGTGTATATTTTAGTTTATGTATGTAGGTTGCCTATTTCATATTGATTGGATAAGTGGACTCAAGAAGCTGACTAGAAAGTGAAGAAAATTGTCTAAGTACAAAAGCGTAGAGTGAAGTCAGCAAAGTGCTGAGTGAAGTCAGCAAAGTCTACATTTAGCAACTTGCTGTGAAAAAAAATGGCTAAGTACAAAAGAGTTCACACACTTCAACTGTGTTGACACCTATGTAGAAGCTGTGTCGAGACCAAATCAGTAGTGTCGAGACAAGTCA
This sequence comes from Platanthera guangdongensis, assembly GCA_039583875.1. Lineage (NCBI taxonomy): Eukaryota > Viridiplantae > Streptophyta > Magnoliopsida > Asparagales > Orchidaceae > Platanthera > Platanthera guangdongensis. Next base: position 137,376,717 of record CM077156.1, on the reverse strand, counting down.
ACTAACTTAACGCATAGAAGCTTCAAGACAGCTGTGTCGAGACAAGTAGTTGTCTCGACACCTAGAAGACTAAGTCAACAGTGTTGAGACAAGTCTGTTAACTCGACACATTGACAATTCAAGACAGCTGTGTCGAGAAAAGACAGTTGTTTTGACACCTTGAAGACCAAGTCACTAGTGTCGAGACAAGTCAGCTAACTAGACACTTTAAAGCATAAGACAGTAGTGCCGAGACAATACAATTGTCTCGACACAATAAAGACTGAAATTACACTAAGTAGAATAGTGTTGAGACAAATCAACAGTCTATACACAATGAAGGATTAAAGCAAAAAAGTGTCGACACTGGCAGACTGCTGTGTCGAGATAATTCAGCTAACTCGACACAGTGAAGAAATAAAGCTTAGAAGTGTCGATACTCAGCAGATAGTTGTGTGGAGACAATTCAAATGTCTAGACACAGTGCTGATTTAAAGAAGTCGTCACAGATGATAGTTATGTCGAGACAAGTCAACTGTCTCGACACTTTCAAGTTCAGATGAAAATTCTTCTAACTAAAATTATGTTGAGACTGCTAAGATGTCTCGACACAAGTGTCGAGACACTTTGAACATCGCGGCACTTATGTTTCCGACTATGTGCAGAGTCAGCACAGAAGTGCCAAGACAAGTCAGAACTTTCACATCAGCTACAGTAATATGATATTTCAATAGAAATAGTTTAAGAGAGAATTTGGAGTATGATGTCAAATGCTGATGTCATCATTCAGAAACTAGCCATCCGCGAAGACTATAAATAGAGGGGTCGTCTACACAAAAAAAAGAATCCATCAAGCAATCAGAAATTCTCATTCTACTTTAATCCATGTCAGGGCATGGCGATAATCCCGAGAAGGAGGAAGAAGATGAAGGTCTTCAAGAAAATCTCTAGATCCTTTTATAAAGTTTATTTGAAGATTAAGGTGGATCTAATCTACAAATTCTTCAAGGAAATCAAGACGATCAACATCAAGAAGATTGCAGATCCTGATAAGTATCTTTACAGCAAGTCATCTTAATAAGAAGAAATCCATTTCCGTTGAATTGAAGAATCTGTGTTATCAGATAAGTCAAATTACAAAATTTTTGTTTTCTAAAGATTATTTTTTCTATTTTACCTCGTAATTTTGTAATATCTCCTTGAGATCTGAGTGAGTAGGAGATCTAATATCTGAGTTGTAAGCCTATTTTATAAAGGCTAAGGTAGGGTTCTTGAGGGACTTGAGGTAGGTGATTTGAGTGGATCACTAAGTTGTAAGCCTGATTTATAAAGGCTGAGGTAGAGTTCTTGAGGGACCTGAGGTAGGATATTGGGAGAATCTCTGAGGTAGGACCAATTGGTCTGAGTGCAGGTTTCTTAACAAAAATTGAGACTAAAAGATCTTTGGATCTGAGTTGAAGAGGAGGAGCTATAACCTTATCTAGCACATTGCTAGTCGGGAAGAAGGAGGAAATGGATGTACCCTAGATAGGAAAACCACTATAAATTCTTTGTGTGTTTTGTGTTGTGATTTGTTGTGCAGTATTCTGTTTATGCTTGTGATGAGTTCTGTGATTTGGATTGTGCTGAAATTTGTAAGCTAATTGCTCAAGTATATAATCTGTTGAACAGTTAAGTGATAAAGAATTGAAAAAGTATTTTAAAAAGACACATATTCCCCCCTCCCCCCTCTAGGTGATTATCTACTCATAGGATTATCTTTCAAGTGGTATCATAGAGAGGTTATTCAAGAAATACCTAACAGTCTGAAAAATATCCAAAGGGTAATAGAAAACTATCAGATCTAATGGCTTTTGAATCACACAGAGAACTCAGTTATATGAAACTGTATATATGTACTAAGGAAAACTTTGTTATATGGAAGCAGATAATGAGATAATTTTTGGAAGCCTCAGATCCAAGAATCTTTGTCACTATACAAGAAGGACCATATGTACCAATGAAGATATTAGTCTTAGATGCAAATGTCCAAACTCCTAAGAAACTGTCAGAGATGACAAAGTATGAAGTGGTTCTTGCCACCATGGACAAAAGAGCACAAAATATAACTGTGAGTACAATAGATAATTCAACGTTTCAGAATCTATTGCACTGTAAAACATCCAAGGAGATGTGGGACACTCTCACAGTATATATGGAAGGCATAGAAGAATTAGGAGATCACAGAAAGTCTCTACTAAATCAGCAGTATGAGGCATTCAGACAAGGAAAGACTGATTTTATAGAACAGTATTATGAAAATTTCTTTAGCATAGTAAATGACATAATAAACTATGGCGCAGATTTCTTAAATTATGAACTTAATGACAAATTTTTGAGATCCCTAAATAAAGAATGGGACATCAAGATTTGTGTTGTAAGAGGAATTGGGAATCTAAGAAATATGTTACCCCAAGACTTGTATGAGAAGCTATTGTCACATGAGCTTCAGCTAAATTATAGAAAAGCTGAAGCAGAATCTGCCATAAGTTCAACTTAGACTAAATCTGTGGCTTTCAAAGTAGATACATCAGAAAAGTCTATAAGATAAATCCCATCATCACCAAGATGGGATGAAGATATAGATAGCACTGAAACATGTTCTTCATCAGAAGAATTATCAGATGATTAATTGGCACTGTTCACCTGAAAATTCAAGAAAATGCTGAGAAGAAGGAAGAAGTGGAATAAGAAGAAATCAATTATATCAAGCTCCAATAAAAGCAAAGACAAACACAGAGACAAATTTGTGGTCAGGTATGATTCTCATCAGAATAAATAATTTAAGACTATCATAATCTGCTTTCACTGTAATAGGCCTGGGCATGTCACTGCTGACTCTCTAGTAAAAAGAAAGGAAAACAAAATGTCAAAAGAAAAGAAGTACAATAAAGATAAGAAATCAGAATAGGGTCTGATGGCAAAGATGCTAAAAACCTTATCTAATAGTGATACTAATTCAATTGAATTAGAAGAACATGTTGGACTGTTCTCCTATGAAGAGGAGTTCATCATAGAGGCCATATACATGGGAAAAAACTTCATAACTTCATCACACTATGGTGATTCAGAAGTTGATGTGGAGATTAATTTGATGGCACTATCTAATGATATATAAATAGAAATACTTGACTGTCGGGATACTCAGGTAATCTATGACAATTCTAGTTATTATAAAACTTCTGTATATAAGACTAGGGATGATCTAAACTCATGTGACTCAAAGTAAGATTCACATAAGTCTAACTCCGAGACTGAACTGTAGCAGCTCACAGTAAAATTTGGAAAACTGTTGGAACTTTAGCAAATAACAAGAAGCTTGTCAAAGAACAAGCTGTAGATATAGCATCACATAAAGGTCTTGAGTATCATCATAGGATAGTTACTCAGAAGATTGGTCTTCAAAGTTTTAAGTTGGCAAAACTGACTAAGATCATTGATGATCAAATCATATTGCTAAAGCAAAAGGATGCAACCATTCAGGAGCTAGAACTCAAACTCCTGAATGAGAAAAGATTAGTACAATAATTTTCTAAACCTAAAATTGTACTGCCTATTATAGATACCTTCTCAGGAACACCTAGAAGTGGTCTTGGGTATTTTAAACCCAAGAGAAAAAGAGCAAAAAGTTGACAGGACAAAAGGGTCTAGTCATTCCACAACCTGTATTTCAGACTAAGGGAAACGAAACCCAAAAGTCAGGACCAGTTGGACCAAGTTCATATGTGAATAGGAAAGCTATTTCTGATGTGCTTGCTCCAAGGAGAACTGTTGTAACTGAGGGACAAAACAACCTATTTGCACTCAGTCAAAATACAACAGTCATGTTAGCTGATTCCTATTCTAAGGAATGTCAACAAAAAGTTTCTTCTGTTCCTCCAAATAGGAGGTACAAAATATGAAAGATGGTGTTATGAAAAGGTAGGACACTTTTCCTTAGACTGTTAGTTCAATTATAATGTGTCTTATGTTCAGAAAAGGTATCCGGTTAAGAAGTTTACAGGTGGTCTCAATGGAGCCACAACTAACAAGAACCTAGGACCCAAAATAATTTGGGTTCCTAAGGAAAATAATTTCTTATTTTGTAGGAATATCCAAGCACCAAAGATATTACAATCTAGTACTTGGATAGTGGGTGTTCTAGACACATGACTGGAATAAGAAGCAATCTGAGGAAATTTATACCTATGAAGAATGGACCAACGGTGATCTTTGGTGGAGCTGACAAAGGAATTACCAAAGGTTACGGTAAGATCTCAAATTACTTAGTCACTTTCACTAAAGTAGCTTATGTGGAAGGGTTGCAACACAATCTTATAAGCATAAGCCAACTTTATGATCTTGGCTATGACATTTCATTCCAAAAGGATGAGTGCCTCATAAAGAAGTCAAGTGACCAAGAGGTTATCTTGACATGCACTAGGTGTGGGAATATATATTGTTTGAATTTTCTTTGTTCAAATTCAGACTCACCCTTATGTCTAGTTGCAAATGAGAAAGCCTCACACTGTGTCAAATGGCACAAGTGGCTAGCTCATTTGAACTACAAGGCCATTAGAAAACTTTACAGTAAAGGGCTAGTTAGGAATGGTCCTAACATTAAATGCTCTAAGGAGAGCATTTGCTCTGCATGCCAAAAAGATAAGCAGACCAAATCTTCATTCAAGATTATTGAATCCAAACACTCAATAAGGTGTTTATATCTTATGCATATGGACTTGTTTGGTCCTATGCTAGTTCATAGCTTAGGAAGGAGATCCTACACTTTTGTGATTGTTGATGATTATTCTAGATTTACTTGGGTTTTATTTCTAACGAAAATGTCTAAAACTCCTGATGTCTTCAAGATATTTGTCAAATAAATTCAGAATGAATTGAACAGTTTTGTGGTCAGAATTAGAAGTGATCATGGAAGTAAATTTCAATCTTAACATATGACAAAGTTTTGTGAAGAACTTGAGATTCAGCGAGAGTTTTCCTCACCAAGTATACCCCAGCAAAATGGAATTGCTCAGAGAAAGAATAGGACTCTCATTGAAGCTGGAAGAACCATGCTGAGTGATTATTCACTCCCAGAATAATTCTGGGCTGAAGCTATTAACACAACATGTCATGTTCTTAATAGAGATTTAATCAACAAGAGGTTGCAAAAGACTCCCTATGAACTAATGAAGGGCAGAAAACCAAACATGGCCTATTTCAGAATCTTTGGATGTAGATGTTATCCCCTAAATAATTGGAAAACATACATAACATGACAGATCAAGTTGTGGAGTCTATTCATATTATATTTGATGAAAGTTCTATGCTTTACAATGATAAGCTAGGTTCATCAACAATAACATGTGGAGACTTGAAGCTAAAGGAGCTGTCTATAGAAGATTTAGTTCCAGCAAGCCAAAAAATATAAGATGGAGTGAACATTTTTGAAGAAGTGCTTGCACAGGAACAACCAGGAGAAGAAACTCAGCAATATGATGCAGATGGTCTAAGAGAAGAATTCACATTACTAGTAGCTGTCAGACATCTAAGGGATCCTCTGTTAGGTATTGTATCCACATTAACCCAGATTTTTCTGAAGTCACCCTTGAGCTAAAATGAATTAAGTTTATATTTGATGCCATTTCTAGTTGAGTGCTTACAATGAGTCACCAAACACAGGACCATACAGTGTAATCCCTCATTATGTGATCCATGGTATTGACTAATGTGTAGCCTCTCTATTGTGACACACTTTTTTTTCAAGTGCTAAAGACATGAAAGAAACTATGGCTTTCTGTTCTCCAAGAAAAAGAATTAAAAAATTCTGTTAAGAAATTTTTCAAAGTATTATTCTCAAGAAGGACTTACATTACTCGAGTAGAATTGACCTTAGTACTCGAGTAAGCTCAGTCATGTATTCGAGTAGCAGAAGCTGTTCTCGAGAAAGCCTAGTGCAGTTCTTGAGAAAGCCTTATGGTACTCGAGTAGATCATGACTCCTTCTCAATTAAACTCAAAATTTAAGTCAAAATTTTTTCTAAGTCTTTTTCTTGAGAAGGCCAGAATTATTTCTCGAGAGGCCAGAAGTGTTTCTTGGGAAGACAGGATTATTTCTCAAGACGGCAGAAGTGTTTCTCGAGAAGGCCAGAATCATTTGTCGAGAACCAGAAATTATTTCTCGAGTAATAAATACATTTTCTCGAGATGCATTTTTCTTCTCGAGAAACATAAAAACTTTTCTCGAGTAACAAGTCTATTATTTCTCGAGATACCAGAATTCCACCTCAATATTTTTCTTAAATATTTTTCTCGAGAACTTCATACCTCTTCTCGAGAAACAGAAATTTCTTCTCGAGAATACTTCACTCTCTCGAGAAATGAAGTTCAGTTTTCTGAAATTTCATAAGTTTTGACAGATTCGATTTCAAATATCATTAAGTCTTAATTGGTCCACATGGCTATCATTTAATGTGATTATGACCGTTAGGCAAGTCCTATAAAAGGTCTTATCATAATCTACTAACCCTAACAAGAGGCTTTTCCAAGTTTCTGAATCTTTCTTAAGTTTCTAAATCGAGACGTGCCACTGCCGCAACTCTGTCTTCATCGCCGATCTTCTCTCTCGATCCAAGAGATTCAGAATAAGAAGTTTCAACAGGTCAAGATCTACAACATAGACAGATCTATTTCTTGATCGTACTGATTCTAAAGTTCTCAGATCCAAGGATTCTCAGATTTCTTCCTCAACTTTTCTGATAAGGGCTGCATAGTTTTTCAAGAAGTAAGAAGCAGAGTTCAACCAGATCTGTGAAGATAAGACATTGTATTTCTGATTGTAAATTCATTTTAATGTTGTAGGAGTTATTCTCCGAGTCTTGTAGGAGTTTTACTCCGAGTTGTAGGAGATATTCTCCGAGTTGTTGTAGGGGTGATTTTTGCTCCGAGTTGTAGGAACTTTGTTCTGAGTTGTAGGATTGTTATCAATCCAAGAGAATAGTGGAGTAGCCGAGTCTAGTGTATTGATAGATCGGTGAGGTGGAATGTGGATGTACCAAAGGTTGGGGAACCACTATAATTCTTGGTGTCATCTGTATATTCTTGTTTACTCTTTATGCATCACTCATACAAATTTTTATTCTGCAAAAAGTCGCAGAACTCACCTATTCACCCCCTCTAGATGATTTAGGTAGACAACTTAAATATTTTCAATTGGTATCAGAGGGAGGTTGTTCATCAAAAAGGTTAACACCTTGAACAGATATACCCCTAGTTATCTAAAAAGGATACAAGCATGGACAGAGTTAAGGATTTTGTTAAGCTTCCCTTATGTACAAAGTCTAACTTTCCCATGTGGAAAGAAAGAATAAAATTCTTCATGCAAGCTGTGGATCCAAGGATCTTTATGATTGTGGAAGAAGGACCGTATGTTCCTATGACAGTCTCCACCAACGTAAGTTCCAAATAAGCTTATGGACCTTGACAAAGATGAGATCACACTTGTCTCCTTGGACTAGAAAGCCAAAAATATCATCACAAATGCAGTCGATGATTCTATGTTGCAGAATCTGATTTACTGCCAATCCGCCAAGGAAATATGGCAGTCTCTCATCATCCTGATGGAAGGTACTGAAGAGGTAAGGGATAACAGAAGATCCCTCTTGAATCCGAAATATGAAGCATTCAGACAAGGTCCCAAGGATTCTATTGCTGATACTTTTGAAAGCTTCTTCAAGATTGTCAACGGCCTAAGTTTTGATGGCCGGATCTTCACTATTGGAGAACTGAATGACAAATTTCTGAGATCCCTAACTAAGAAATGGGACAACAAAGTCTATGCAATCCGGGAGTTTGGTAAGCTGGCAGAGACTGACCCTCAAAATCTCTTTGGAAAGCTTATATCATATGAGCTGCAAATAAACTCAAGAAATGCTGAAGAAGAGAAAAGTCGGTCTTCATCCAAAGAGAAGTTTGTCGCTTTAAAAGCGGACATCTCAAGGAAGTCAAAAGCTGCACCTCCTGCCCCCGCTTGCGTAGAGAGCGAAGAAGAAGCTTCAGATCCAAGTACCTCAGGCTCATAACTATCTGAAGGAGAGTTTCTCTTCTTTCAAGCCATTTCAAGAAGTTCTTGAATAAGAAGAAATAGTGGAGAGGCAAAGATGCCTCGTCCAGAAGATCATGTCATGATGGTGATCGTCATAAGAAAGGCTCAAGTAGCCAAGACAGGTATCACTCAAAACTGAACAAACATATTTATTCTGACATTATTTATTATTGTTGCAATAAGTCAGGACACGTCATAGTTGATTGCCCTTACAAGAAGAAGGAGGGTGGAAGAAGAGAGGAGAAGAAATCTTCTTATAATAAGAAGAAAACTGAAAGAAGCCTGGTAGCCAAAAATGCCAAGACTCTCAGTGACTCTGACTCATCTGAGTCAAGTGAGGAAGAGGAAGCCTACTTTGGGCTTATGGCACAGACAGACGAGGAAGAAGATCCCCAGTACTCTGGGAAGGTAAACACTCACACCCCAGCAAAATGGAATTGCTCAGAGAAATAATAGGACTCTCATTGAAGCTGGAAGAACCATGCTGAGTGATTCTTCACTCCCAGAATAATTCTGGGCTGAAGCTATTAACACAACATATCATGTTCTTAATAGAGCTTCAATCAACAAAAGGTTGCAAAAGACTCCTTATGAACTAATGAAGGGCAGAAAATCAAACATGGCCTATTTCAGAACCTTTGGATGTAGATGGTATGCCCTAAATAATGGGAAAACATACATAACTAAGTTTGCTGAAAAGTACCATGATGGTAACTGATGTTGATTTCACTGCCATGCAGAATTATATGTCTCACGAGGGCATACAAGAAACAGTGGGCAATCAAGTTTCAATTGGAGAAAATCTTCACCAATCCTTCCAAGCAACAACACACAACATGGTTGAACATAGAATTTATGTGATGGAAATAATTGACTTTTGCAGTTATTTGTCGGATGGTCATCTACTGTAAACCAAGAACGTCATGGTTGCGAGATTTAATATGCTTGAGCTTTACATATCTGATTCTCAAGAATCCATCTACAATCATATTTGAATAAATCAGAAAAGGAGAGAGAATAATAACACATCAATCTACTTAGCAAGTATTATGGGTCTCAAATGCCACTAGAGAGACACTAAATCTAGAACTTATAAATTACTCTCCACATCCATAGCATGCACGTACAAAAATTATCCCAGCTAATTATGACTACACTCCTCCAGAACACTATGAAGAAGCTTTGGATGATTATGATTACTCTCCTAAAGCTGATTATATAGGGCCATCCTCATCTAAAAAAAGGAATGTTGTTCAAAGTTAAGAGATGTCAGAAAGACAAAGAAGGAAGATTGAAACTCAGAACATGCCTGCTTATGAAGAATGGAGTCTAGTGTACAAAAATATAATCCTTATACACTTGGGAAATTTTTGGGAAGCTATCGATAAACACTTAAAGATACTACAATTGAGTTGAGTGGGATATGTATGAAAAGCAGGAGACAAGGAGAAGGATTCATATGTTGAATCATCCAAATGGACCTCCTCCTTCTACAAGATATATTCATAAGCCCATGGGATATTTCCAAAGCAAAATAGATAAAGGTTGTTGAGAAAATTTCTGAAAGCTGAGAGACAATGGGCTAAATTAGATTTTTGTTGGGATTTTCATTTTATTTATCTTAATGTAAAACTCTATAATTTCTGAACATTCATATATAATCTGGAATGTTTTGTCCTCTATGCATTTCTATTTTATTAGTATTTCGTGTCTTTATGTTTATTGTCATATGGGGTTCCGTCTTCTTCAAATATGCGGAGATTGTTGGGAATATTGTCCACAAGATTTCTGCTTTGAAAAAGACCTCAAGATGACAATGAAATCTTATATTTCATGTGTGTCTTAGTTTTGATGTGATGGGTTTAACAGAAATACTTGGCTAATCTAGTGTTGGACTTATGACCACCCAAATAGGGTTTTTCCCTTGTAATCTCTCAGGGTGCAAAACTCATATTGACCTTCAATGTAATCCTACATTAGACAGTGCATTATCATGAGAAAAATCATTGAACTTAAAAGAACTTAAAGGCAGAAGCTAAGATTAGTCTAAGTTAATTGTCGACTGCATAGGCTAGAAGCTAAGTATTTTGCCCACTACATCGACTGAATGACTTCAGGAAAATGTCAATTACATCGACTGAATGACTAAGGAAAAAAGTCGAGTGCATCAAATGCATGATAAGTTAATTATCGACTGCATTGATTGCAAAGATAAAAACATACTGACTATATCATTTAGAAGACTTCATATTTTATCAACAATATCAACTAGACTACAACTAAAGGATTTCTGCAAAGTTAAGTGCTTAAGTGTTGGATGCCTTAAGTTGAGTTCTTAAAGTACAACATGTCGATTGCATTACATCCATAAGTGCTGGAAGAATTTGTTGACTGCATCGGCTAAAGTTTTACTTAGAAGATTTTACCGGCCTGAAGTGTGTTCTAACGACTCTTTACTGTGATTTAGTCGCAGATTGCAATGTTGGGTAAATTGGACACAATGTACTTGATTTGAATAAGCTCTTTCAACTCAATGATATACATAAGTATGTATTTGGTGTATATTTTAGTTTATGTATACAGGTTGCCTATTTCATATTGATTGGATAAGTGGACTCAAGAAGCTGACTAGAAAGTGAAGAAAATTATCTAAGTACAAAAGCGTAGAGTGAAGTCAGCAAAGTCTACATTTAGCAACTTACAGTGCAGAAAAATTGCTAAGCACAAAAAGTTGACACACTTCAACTCTATTGACACCTTTGTAGAAGCTATGTCGATACCAAATCAGCAGTGTCGAGACAAGTCAACTAACTCGATACATAGAAGCTTCAATACAGATGTGTCGAGACAGGTAGTTGTCTCGACACCTAGAATACTAAGTCAATAGTGTTGAGACAGGTATGCTAACTCGAAACATTGACGATTCAAGATAGCTGTGTCGAGAAAAGTCAGTTGTTTCGACACCTTGAAGACCAAGTCACTAGTGTCGAGACAAGTCAGCTAACTCGACACTTTAAAGCATAAGACAGTAGTGTCGAGACAATACAACTATCTCGACACAATAAAGACTGAAAATTATACTAAGTAGAATAGTGTTGAGACAAATCAACAGTCTACACACAATGAAGGATTAAAGCATAAAAGTGTCGACACTGGCAGACTGCTGTGTCGAGATAATTCAGCTGACTCGACATAGTGAAGAAATAAAGCTTAGAAGTGTCGATACCCAGCAGATAGTTGTGTGGAGACAATTCAACTGTCTAGACATAGTGCAGATTTAAAGAAGTCATCATAGATGATAGTTATGTCGAGACAAGTTAACTGTCTCAACACTTTCAAGTTCAGATGAAAATTCTTCTAAGTAAAATTATATCGAGACTGCTAAGATGTCTCGACACAAGTGTCGAGACACTTTGAACATCTCGACACTTATGTTTCTGAATATGTGCATAGTCAGCACAGAAGTGTCAAGACAAGTCAGAACTTTCACATCAGCTACAGTAAAATGATATTTCAATAGAAATAGTTTAAGAGAGAATTTGGAGTATGATGTCAAATGTTGATGTCATCATTCAGAAACTAGCCATCCGTGAAGACTATAAATAGAGGGGTCGTCTACACAGAAAAAGTTATCCATCAAGCAATCAAAAATTCTCATTCTACTTTAATCCAAGTCAGGGCATGGCGATAATACCGATAAGGAGGAAGAAGATGAAGCTCTTCAAGAAAATCTCTAGATCCTTTTATAAAGTTTATTTGAAGATTAAGGTGGATCTAATCTACAAATTCTTCAAGGAAATCAAGACGATCAACATAAAGAAGATTGCAGATCCAGAGAAGTATCTTTACAGCAAGTCAGTTTATTAAGAAGAAATCCATTGCTGTTGAATTGAAGAATCAGTGTTATCAGATAAGTCAGATTACAAAATTTTTGTTGCTAAAGATTATTTTTTCTATATTACCTCGTAATTTTGTAAGATCTCCTTGAGATCTGAGTGAGTAGGAGATCTAATATCTGAGTTGTAAGCCTATTTTATAAAGGCTGAGGTAGGGTTCTTGAGGGACTTGAGGTAGGTGATTTGAGTGGATCACTAAGTTGTAAGCCTGATTTATAAAGGATGAGGTAGAGTTCTTGAGGGACCTGAGGTAGGATATTGGGAGAATCTCTGAGGTAGGACCAATTGGTCTGAGTGCAGGTTTCTTAACAAAAATTGAGACTAAAAGATCTTTGGATCTGAGTTGAAGAGGAGGAGCTATAACCTTATCTAGCACATTGCTAGTCGGGAAGAAGGAGGAATGGATGTACCCTAGATAGGAAAACCACTATAAATTCTTTGTGTGTTTTGTGTTGTGATTTGTTGTGCAGTATTCTTGTTTATGCTTGTGATGAGTTCTGTGATTTGCATTGTGCTGAAATTTGCAAGCTAATTTCTCAAGTATATAATCTGCTGAATAGTTAAGTGATAAAGAATTGAAAAAGTATTTTAAAAAGACACATATTCGCCCCTCCCCACTCTAGGTGTTTATCTACTCATAGGATTATCTTTCAATTGGTATCATAGAGAGGTTATTCAAGAAAGACCTAACAGTCTAAAAAAGATCCAAAGGGTAATAGAAAAATATCAGTTCTAATGGCTTTTGAATCACACAGAGAACTCAGTTATATGAAATTGTATATATGTACTAAGGAAAACTTTGTTATAAGGAAGCAGATAGTGAGATTATTTTTGGAAGCCTCAGATCCAAGAATCTTTGTCACTATATAAGAAGGACCATATGTACCAATGAAGATATCAGTCTTAGATGCAAATGTCCAAACTCCTAAGAAACTGTCAGAGATGACAAAGTATAAAGTGGTTCTTGCCACCATGGACAAAAGTGCACAAAATATAATTGTCAGTGCAATAGATAATTCAACTTTTCAGAATCTAGTGCACTGTAAAACATCAAAGGAGATGTGGGACACTCTCATAGTCTATATGGAAGGCACAGAAGAAAGTAAGAGATGACATAAAGTCTCTACTAAATCAGCAGTATGAGGCATTCAGACAAGGAAAGACTGATTTTATAGAATAATATTATGAAAATTTCTTTAGCATAGTAAATGACTTAAGAAACTATGACACAGATTTCTCAAATTATGAACTTAATGACAAATTTCTGAGATCCCTGAATAAAGAATGGGACATCAAGATTTGTGTTGTAAGAGGAATGGGGAATCTAAGAAATATGTTACCCCAAGACTTGTTTGAGAAGCTATTGTCACATGAGCTTCAGCTAAATTCAAGAAAAGCTGAAGTAGAATATGCCAGAAGTTCAACTTAGACTAAATATGTGGTTTCAAAGAAGATACATCAAACAAGTGTGTAAGATAAATCCCATCATCACCAAGAAGGGATGAAGATATAGATAGCACTGGAACCTATTCTTCATCGGAAGAATTATTAGATGATTAGTTGGCACTGTTCACCTGACAATTCAAGAAAATGCTGAGAAGAAGGAAGCAGTGGAATAAGAAGAAATCAATTGTATCAAGCTCCAATAAAAGCAAAGACAAACACAGAGACAAATCTGTGGTCAGGTATGATTCTCATCAGAATAAATAATTTAAGACTATCATAATCTGCTTTTACTATAACAGGCCTGGGCATGTTATTGCTGACTCTCCAGTAAAAAGAAAGGAAAACAAAATGTCAATATAAAAGAAGTACTATAAAGATAAGAAATCAGAAAAGGGTCTGATGGCAAAGAAGCTAAAAACCTTATCTAATAGTGATACTAATTCAACTGAATCAGAAGAAGAACATGTTGGACTGTTCTCCTATGAAGAAGAGTTCATCATAGAGGCCATCTACATGGGCAAAAACTTCATAACTTCATCACACTATGGTGATTCAGAAGTTGATGTGGAGATTAATTTGATGGCACTATCTGATGATACAGAAATAGAAATACTTGACTGTCGGGATACTCAGGTAATCTATGATAATTATAGTTGTTCTAAAACTTCTGTATATGAGACTGGGGATGAGCTAAACTCATGTGACTCAAAGTTTGATTCACATAAGTCTAACTCTGAGACTGAACTGCAGCAGCTCATAGTAAAATTTGGAAAATTGTTGGAACTTTAGCAAATAAGAAGAAACTTCTCAAAGAACAAGTTGTAGATATAACATCACTAAAAGGTCTTGAGTATCAACATAGGATGGATACTCAAAAGATTGGTCTTCAAAGTGTTAAGTTGGCAAAACTGACTAAGATCATTGATGATCAAATCATATTGCTAAAGCAAAAGAATGCAACCATTCAGGAGCTAGAACTCAAACTCCTGAATGAGAAAAGATTAGTAAACTAATTTTCTAAACCTAAAATTGTACTGCCTATTATAGATACCTTCTCAGGAATGCCTAGAAGTGGTCTTGGGTATGTTAAACCCAAGAGAAAAAGAGCAAAAAGTTGACAGGACAAAAGGGTCCAGTCATTCCACAACCTGTATTTCACACTAAGGGAAACGAAACCCAGAAGTCTGGTCCAGTTGGACCAAGTTCATATGTGAATAGGAAAGCTCTTTCTGATGTACTTGATCCAAGGAGAACTGTTGTAACTGAGGGATAAAACAACCTATTTGCACTCAGTCAAAATACAACAGTCAAGTTAGCTAATTCCTATTCTAAGGAATGTCAGTAAAAAGTTTCTTTTGTTCCTCCAAAGAGGAGGTATAACAGATATGAAAGCTGGTGTTATGAAAAGGTGGGACACTTTTCCTTAGACTGTTATTTCAATTATAATGTGTCTTATGTTCAGAAAAGTGATCCAGTTAACAAGTTTACAGGTGGTCTCAATGGAGCCACAGCTACAAGAACCTAGGACCCAAAATAATTTGGGTTCCTAAGGAAAAATAATTTCTTATTTTGTAGGAATATCCAAGCACCAGAGATAGAACAATCTAGTACTTGGATAGTGGGTGTTCTAGACACATGACCGGAATAAGAAGCAATCTGAGGGAATTTATACCTATGAAGAATGGACCAATGGTGATCTTTGGTGGAGCTGACAAAGGAATTACCAAAGGTTATGGTAAGATCTCAAATGACTTAGTCACTTTCACTAAAGTAGCTTATGTGGAAGGGTTTCAACACAATCTTATAAGCATAAGCTAACTTTGTGATATTGGATATGACATTTCATTCCACAATGATGAGTGCCTCATAAAGAAGTCAAGTGACCAACAGGTTATCTTGACAGGCACTAGGTGTGGGAATGTATATTGTTTGAATTTTCTTTGTTCAAATTCAGACTAACCCTTATGTCTAGTTGCAAATGAGAAAGCCTCACACTATGTCAAATGGCACAAGTGGCTATCTCATTTGAACTACAAGGCCATTAGAAAACTTTACAGTAAAGAGCTAGTTAGGAATGGTCTTAACATTAAATGCTCTAAGGATAGCATTTGCTCTGCATGCCAAAAAGACAAGCAGGCCAAAGCTTCATTCAAGATTATTGAATCCAAAGACTCAATAAGGTGTTTATATCTTTTACATATGGACTTGTTTAGTCCTATGCCAGTTCATAGCTTAGGAAGGAGAGCCTACACTTTTGTGATTGTTGATGATTATTCTAGATTTACTTGGGTTTTCTTTCTACCGAAAAAGTCTGAAACTCCTGATGACTTCAAGATATTTGTCAAACAAATTAAAATGAATTGAATAGTTTTGTGGTCAGAATTAGAAGTGATCATGGAACTAAATTTCAATCTTAACATATGACAAAGTTTTGTGAAGAACTTGGGATTCAGCTGGAGTTTTCCTCACCAAGTACACCCCAGCAAAATGGAATTGCTCAGAGAAAGAATAGGACTCTCATTGAAGTTGGAAGAACCATGTTGAGTTATTCTTCACTCCCAGAATAATTTTGGGCTGAAGCTATTAACACAACATGTCATGTTCTTAATAGAGCTTCAATCAACAAGAGGTTGCTAAAGACTCCTTATGAATTAATGAAGAGCAGAAAACCAAACATGGCCTATTTCAGAATCTTTGGATGTAGATGTTATGCCCTAAATAATGGGAAAACATACATAACTAAGTTTGCGGAAAAGTCCCGTGACGGATCAAGTTGTGGAGGAGTCTGTTCATGTTATATTTGATGAAAGTTCTATCTTTTACAATGATAAGCTATGTTCATCAAGAATAATAGGAGAAGACTTGAAGCTAAAGGAGCTATCTATAGAAGATTTAGTTCCAGCAAGCAAAAATATATGAGATGGAGTCAACATTTTTGAAGAACTGCTTGCACAGGAACAACCAGGAGAAGAAACTCAGTAATATGATGCAGATGGTCTAAGAGAAGAGGTCACATTACCAGTAGTTGTTAGACATCTAAGGGATCCTCTGTTAGGTATTGTATCCACATTAACCCAGATTTTTATGAAGTCACCCTTGAGCTAAGATGAATTAAGTTTGTATTTGATGTCATTTCTAGTTGAGTGCTTATAAGTTATAATTGCCAAGTGTGGACCAATGTCAGTCTACAATGAGTCACCAAACACATGACCATACAGTGTAATCCCTCATTATGTGATCCATGGTGTTGACTAATCTGTTGCCTCTCTATTATGACACACTTCTTCTTCAAGTGCTAAAGACATGAAAGAAACTATGGGTTGTTGTTCTCCTAGAATAAGAATTAAAAAATTCTGTTAAGAAATTTTTCAAAGTATTATTCTCGAGTAGGACTTATATTACTCGAGTAGAATTGACCTTAGTACTCGAGTAAGATCAGTCATGTATTCGAGTAACAGAAGCTGTTCTCAAGAAAGCCTAGTGCAGTTCTCGAGAAAGCCTTATGGTACTCGAGTAGATCATGACTCCTTCTCAAGTAAACTCAAAATTTAAGTCAAAATTTTTTTTAAGACTTTTCTTGAGAAGGCCAGAATTATTTCTCGAGAGGCAAGAAGTGTTTCTTGGGAAGACAGAATTATTTCTCGAGAGGCCAGAAGTGTTTCTCGAGAAGGCCAGAATCATTTGTCGAGAACTAGAAGTTATTTCTCGAGTAATAAATACATTTTCTCGAGAAAAAGAAAAACTTTTTTGGAGAAACAAGTTTATTACTTCTCGAGATACCAGAATTCCACCTCTATATTTTCTTAAATATTTTTCTCGATAACTTCATACCGCTTCTCGAGAAACAGAAATTTCTTCTCGAGAATACTTAACTCTCTCGAGAAATGAAGTTCAGTTTTCTGAAACTTCCTAAGTTTTGACAGATTCGATTTCAAATATCATTAAGGCTTAATTGGTCCACATGGCTATCATTTAATGTGATTATGACCGTTAGGCAAGTCCTATAAAAGGTCTTATCATAATCTACTAACCCTAACAAGAGGATTTTCCAAGTTTCTGAATCGTTCTTAAGTTTCTAAATCGAGACACGCCATTGCCGCAGCTCTGTCTTCATCGCTGATCTTCTCTCTCGATCCAAGAGATTCAGAATAAGAAGTTTCAATAGATCAAGATCTACAACATAGACAAATTTATTTCTTGATTGTACTGATTCTAAAGTTCCCAGATCCAAGGATTCTCAGATTTCTTCCTCAACTTTTCTAATAAGGGTTGCATAGTTTTGCAAGAAGAAAGAAGCCGAGTTCAACCAGATCTGTGAAGATAAGACATTGTATTTCTTATTGTAAATTCATTTTAATGTTGTAGGAGTTATTCTCCGAGTCTTGTAGGAGTTTTACTACGAGTTGTAGTAGATATTCTCCGAGTTGTTGTAGGTGTGGTTTTTGCTCCGAGTTGTAGGAATTTTTTTCCGAGCTGTAGGATTGTTATCAATCCGAGAGAATAGTGGAGTTGCCGAGTCTAGTATATTGCTAGATCGGTGAGGTTGAAAGTGGATGTACCCAAGGTTGGGGAACCATTATAATTCTTGGTGTCATCTGTATATTCTTGTTTACTCTTTGTGCATCACTCGTACAAATTTTTATTCTGTAAAAAGATGCAGAACTCACCTATTCACCCCCTCTAGGTAATTTAGGTAGACAACTTAAATATTTTCAATTGGTATCAGAGGGAGGTTGTTCATCAAAAAGGTTAACACCTTGAACTGATCTACCCCTAGCTATCTAAAAAGGATACAAGCATGGACAGAGTCAAGGATTTTGTTAAGCTTCCCTTATGTACAAAGACTAACTTTCCCATGTGGAAAGAAAGAATAAAATTCTTCATGCAAGCTGTGGATCCAAGGATCTTTATGATTGTGGAAGAAGGACCGTATGTTCAATGACAGTCTCCATCATTGACCCAACAAAGTAAGTTCCAAAGAAGCTTATGGACCTTGACAAAGATGAGATCACACTTGTCTCCTTGGACTAGAAAGCCAAAAATATCATCACAAGTGCAGTCGATGATTCTATGTTGCAGAATCTGATTCACTGTCAATCCGCCAAGGAAATATGGTAGTCTCTCATCGTCCTGATGGAAGGTACTGAAGCGGTAAGGGATGACAGAAGATCCCTCTTAAATCAGAAATATGAAGCATTCAGAAAAGGTCCCAAGGATTCCATTGCTGATACTTTTGAAAGCTTCTTCAAGATTGTCAACGGCCTAGGTTTTGATGGCCGGATCTTCACTAATGGAGAACTGAATGACAAATTTCTGAGATCCCTAACTAAGAAATGGGACAACAAAATCTGTGCAATCCGGGAGTTTGGTAAGCTGGCAGAGTCTGACCCTTAGAATCTCTTTAGAAAGCTTATATCATATGAGCTGCAAATAAACTCAAGAAAAGCTGAAGAAGAGAAAAGTCAGTCTTCATCCAAGGAGAAGTTTGTCGCTTTAAAAGCAGACATCTCAAGGAAGTCAAAAGCTGCACCTCCTGCCCCCGCTTGGGAAGAGAGTGAAGAAGAAGCTTCAGAGCCAAGTACCTCAGGCTCAGAGCTATCTGAAGGAGAGTTTTCTCTTCTTTCAAGCCAGTTCAAGAAGTTCTTGAATAAGAAGAAATAGTGGAGAGGCAAAGATGCCTCGTCCATAAGATCATGTCATGATGGTGATCGTCACAAGAAAGGCTCAAGTAGCCAAGACAGGTATCACTCAAAACCGAACAAACATATTTCTTCTGACATTATTTATTATTGTTGCAATAAGCCTAGACACGTCATAGCTGATTTCCCTTACAAGAATAAGGAGGGTAGAAGAAGAGAGGGGAAGAAATCTTCTTATAATAAGAAGAAAACTGAAAGAAGCCTGGTAGCCAAGAAGGCCAAGACTCTTAGTGACTCTGACTCATCTGAGTCAAGTGAGGAAGAGGAAGCCTACTTTGGGCTTATGGCACAGACAGACGAGGAAGACAAGACCCATTACACTGGGAAGGTAAACTCTCACACCCCTCTCAAGGAATCAGATGCTTCGGACCATGATCATGAGGACTGTTCGTCCGATGATGAATATGAACTCATGACTCAATACAAAGAGTTAATCAAGGCTTACGACAAATATGGAAGAGTTGTTAAAACTCAGTCCAAGGAGATTAAATATCTCAAAGCTGCGGAGAGCATTCTGAGGGAGGAAGTCACAAAGACAGACTCACTCAGAGAGGATTTCAATGATGCAATTGAAGAATATAATAAAACTTTTAAGCACCTAAATCTGAAGGAGAAAATCATCAAAGAATTGGAAGAACAACTTGCAGCTGAAAAGAAACTTGTTGACAGTTTATCCAAGAACAAGACAGTCCTTCAGTTTGTTACTGAATTCTCTACACAGACCGAAGGTGCTGGCTTATGCCATGTGGATGCTCCTAGTAAATCTTCTAGGAGAAATAAAGCTCAACGGAAAAATAAGGTTTCCAAGAAAGCTCTAGCCAAGGAGAAGGGGAAAGCTCCTCAAGATCAAACTTCATTTAAATGGTTATATTTCCAACTAACGAGTTTGATCTTGATTCATCCTACTGTCACTTTCCAAGGCCTACTTATGTAGAGCCCAAGTCTTGGTACCAAGGATGGACCCGTCCCCAGAATTTTGGTGAAAGTGTCTTCAAGGTACCTTATAAGGAGATTACTCTTCAGAGATATGGCCCTTATAGTCATGGTCATAACATCAAGAAAGCTCCAAAAGTTAAACCCATTGTAGAAAAGCCTCTTAAGGAGAAGTCATGTGAGTGCTATCACCAAGAAGTTTCTACCTCCAAGTCTGCTGCCCCTGTTTGACCACACTCTCAAATGGTCAAGTAGGAGAACTTTAGGCAAAGATACAATAGGTTTGACTGCTGGTGTTACGGCAAAGTTGGTCACTTTGCTATAGATTGCTGGTTTAACCCCAAATATTATGTAACCCCTCAAGTTAATAATGTGAGAAAGACCGCTCACAATGTTAACACACGTAGGGGGAGTATGCTAACTAGAGGCCAGAGACCCAAACGAGTTTGGGTTCCTAAGGCAAACTAATTTGTGAATGAAGGTATGACCAAAGGCCACCAAAAATCCTATCTGGTATTTGGACAGTGGATGCTCTCGGCATATGACCGGGACTAGAAGCCTACTCCAGAATTACTCTTCAGTCATAAACGGGCCAAAGGTCATCTTTGGAGGTTCTGACAGAGGAATTACAAAAGTCTATGATATAATTACTAATGGTAGTGTATCCTTCTCAAATGTGGTTTATGTTGAAGGATTGGAGCACAATCTTATAAGCATAAGCCAGCTCTGTGATAAAGGGCACATAGTAGAATTTCATGCATAAAAGTGCTTGATAAAATCGGTAGATAACTTGGAAACGATTCTATCAGGCACTCGTAGTAGGAATATATTTTGTTTTAATTTTATTTACATAGACTCTTCTACGCTAGAGTTCTTTTTGGCAAAAAAAATTCTGCGTCTCTTGGTGATCAATAGCATAAGAGACTAGCACATATAAATTACAAAACTACTAATAAATTATTTACTCTTAATTTAGAACGTGATGCCCCCAATGTTAAGTGCGTCAAAAATAGAACTTGTCATGTATGTGTAAAAGGCAAGCAAACAAGGGCTACCTTTAAAAGCATTATTGGCAAATACTCTAATAGGTGTTTACACCTACTTCATATGGACTTATTCGGTCCACTGCAAATTAGAAGTTTGGGAGGTAAGGATTATACATTGGTTATTGTTGATGATTACTCTCACTTTGTGTGGGTGTTCTTTCTAAAACACAAGTCAGATACCTTTGATATCTTTACTAATTTTGTCAGGCAGATCCAGAATGAATACAACTATTTTGTAGTAAAAATCAGAAGTGACAATGGAATAGAGTTCAAGTCTGGGGCCATGACTAAATTCTTTGAAAGCCTAGGTATATTTCATGAGTTTTCCTCTCTTCATACTCCTCAACAGAATGGAGTTGCTGAGAGAAGGAATAGAACACTCATTGAGGCTTGCAAAACCATGTTGAGTGATGCCTCACTACCGGAATATTTTTGGGCTGAAGCCGTCAACACAGCATGCCACATGCAAAATCAAGCACTCATAAACAAGAACCATAATAAGACACCTTATGAACTACTAAATGGCAGGAAACCAACTATTTCATATTTTGGAATCTTTGGTAGTAAATGCTTCGTCCTTAATAATGGAAAGTATCACACCACTAAATTTAGTGAAAAAAGGTCTGAAGGTATTCTCGTATTTTATAATAACCATAGTAAGGCATATAGGATTTTTAATAAGAAAACCCTAGTTGTAGAAGGATCTATCAATGTTGTACTTGATGAGACGAGCTTGCTACATGGAAGCTCTTCTAGTGTGTTTATTGAAGATGAAGGTTCAATACTAAAGGAATTAAACTTAGATGAGCCAACTGAAGAAAAAGATCAAAAGTACATCAAGATCACCACTCCAACCCCAATTAGAGAGGTTGATGACCATGATGAATATATCATTCAAGTTGATGAAGTCACTATAGTGGTAGAGGAAGCTCCAGATGCAAGAACTCTAGAGCTCAGATACTTGAAGGATCACCCAATGGATCAAATCATAGGAGACCCCCGTGATGGTGTCAGAACTCGTAGAGTTATAGCTAATGAAAACTTATATTTGAGCTTTCTTTCACAGGTTGAACCAAAGAAGTTTGAGGAAGCAAACTCAGACGCATCTTGGGAAATGGCAGTGGAAGAAGAAATGAATCAATTCAAGCATTGCCAAGTTTGGAAGCTTGTTCCAAGACCCAAAGTTAAGAACGTTATTGGAGCAAAGTGGGTCTAAAGGAATAAGATGGACGAAGATGGTACAATTACAAAGAACAAGGCCAGACTTATTGCCATGGGATATAGACAAGAAGAATGAATCTACTTCGATCAAACGTATGCTCCAGTGGCAAGTCTGGAGGCAATCATGTTGTTCCTAGCATATACAACACTTAAGGGCTTCATTGTCTATCAGATGGATGTGAAGTTGGCCTTACTTAATGGTGACATAAAGGAAGAAGTGTATGTGGAACAACCTTCAGGTTTCGTTGATTCTAATTATCCTGAGCACATTTATCTTTTATTTAAAGCTTTATATGGTTTGAAATAAGCTCCTCGAGCTTGGTATGAGACGTTGTCTCACTTTCTTCTTGAGAACAAATTCACAAGAGGAAAGATAGAAAATACATTATTTCTTAGGGAAATAAAAGGCAAGATTTTGCTAGTGCAAATCTATGTCGATGACATCATATTTGTCTCTACTGACAACAACTTCTGCAAAAAATTTTCCAAACTTATGCAAGGGAAGTTCGAAATGAGCAGTATGGGAGAGCTGAATTATTTCTTAGGAATTCAGGTGAAACAATCTGAAGATGGAATTTTCATCTCATAGACGAAATTCACCTAGGAGTTAATAAAGAAATTCAGAATGGAGAACACAACCTCTATTAGGACTCCAATGGGATCAGCTATGTCTCTAGACAAGGATGAGAAAGGGAAACCTTTTGATGAAACCAAGTACAGTGTTGGGTACATTGTATTAAATGTACCAGATTTGAAGAGGCCTCACCCTACTCAATGATATACATCAAGGTGTATTTGATGTATTTTGAGTTTCTTTGTGCAGGTTAAGTAACTGCAGGTTTGTAGGAAAAGTTTCTAAGTCTATGTGTCGACACCTAGAAGAAAAGTGTCGACACTTAAGAAGGCTTGTGTCGACACCCAGAGAAGCAGTGTCGACACTTGGAGTAATTGTGTCGACACCAGGAATGCAGAGTCGACACCAGAAGGAAAGTGTCGACACATACAGGAAGTGTCGACACACAATGAAGAAACGTCTACATAATCAGTGTCGACACTTAGGAGTTGTGTCGACACCCAGAGAAGCTTTGTCGACAGCAAAAGTGTCGACACTAGAAGGCTGTGTCGACACTCAGCAAAAGTTCAACAAAGCTCAAGTACAAGTGTCGACACTAGGAGGCTGTGTCGACACTCAGCAAACTTCAACAAAATCTAAGTACAAGTATCGACACAAAGGAGATGTGTCGACACTCAGCAAAAGTCTCAACACATGACGAATGTGTCGACACAAAGGAGATGTGTCGACACTCAGCAAAAGTTTCAACATAGAAGTCATGTGTCGACACAAAGAAGATGTGTCGACAATTAGCAAGTATCTACACAAGAAGATGTGTCGACACAAAGGAGTAGTGTCGACACTTAGCAGAAATTAACTAAGTATCAAAGAAGAAGGACTTGTGTCGACACATTCTGAAGAAGCAGTGTTGAGAAGCAGTTTCTACAACATAAGGAGTTTTGTCGACACCTTGAAGGCTAGTGTCGACACTTAGACTACTTGTGTCGACACTTAGTCTATTTGTGTCGACATATAAAGACTATCTGTCTCGACACTTTCAGACAGTGACAGAGAATTCAAGAAGTGATTGGATGACCTGACAACTGCCATTTCAACCTAGCAACTGCTTCTGTCAGAGCTGTCAGAAGTTTGTTAGAAATCGGATCAGCCGGTCACCATGAAGAAAACCTATATAAAGGCTTATACCTTCAACAGAAGAGAACAAGGATTGGAATCAATAATCAGAGAATTTTACATCAATCAGTTGAAGTGATCAGAAGATCTAAGAAGTAGAAGAGAGAAAGCTCCTTTTAAGAAGACAGCTATTGAACCCAGCTGTGAAGATTGAGATCTGATTCTTAAGTCATCAGTGTTTGAAGATCATCTGCATAGAGAATCAACCCTACTGTGTTCTAATTCAAGAAGCTTTGAAGAAAGCCAAGGGAGGTTGATCTCAGCAAAGTTCTTTCAAGAACTCTTCAAGAACCCAGACAACTCTTCTCTCTCATTCTGAGTTGTGGGTATATACTTTGTAATTTTAATTTCTTGTAGGATCCTAAGGGATCTGAGTTGTAAGCCTGAAATTATAAAGGCTGAGTGGTAGGGCCTGTGTGCCTGAGTGTAGGAGATTCATTTATCTGAGTGTAGGCCATGTTGAAGGCTGAGTGTAGGTCTTTGTGAAGACTGAGTGGTAGGGCTTTGAGCCTGAGTTGTAGGAGTGGCATCACTCTGAGTTGTAGGAACCTGTTTGGGGTTCTGAGCTGTAAGATCTGAGCATCTGAGGAGTAGTGGAGAAGTTTGGCCGAATCTAGTACACTACTAGATAGGCGAAGGGGGAAAGTGGATGTACCCAGACCTTGGGGAACCACTATAAAAACTGTGTGTACTATGTGTGTGACTGATTCTGTGTTTGCTGTTTAAAGTTCTGTGAATTCTGTGATTAATTCTGCCTAAACGTTTAAAAAGATTAAGGTCACCTATTCACCCCCCCCCCCCCCTCTAGGTGATTAGGTACAATTTCTTTCAAGTGGTATCAAAGCAAGGTTACTCACAAAGGACATACCAGTCTGAGTAAAGTTCCTGTAGGCAGAATCAGCATAATCAAGAATCAAGAAAATTTGTTCAACAGAGAATCACAAAGAGCTTGGATCCATGAAATTGTCAATCTGCAGAAAGGAGATCTTTGGCATTTGGAAAGAAAGGGTTAGCCTGTTTATGGAAGCCTCTGACCCCAGAATTTATATTACTGTTAAAGAAGGGTCATATGTGCCAATGAAAGTATCTGTGTTAGATGCAAATCAGAGAACTCCAAACGACTATTCTGAAATGACCAAGGATGAGATTATTCTGGCTACTATGGGCAAGAGGGCCCAGAATATAATTGTAAGTGCAATTGATGATGCCACATTTCAGAATCTGATTCATTGTAAAACATCAAAGGAAATGTGGGATACACTGATAGTCTATATGGAGGGTTCAGAAGAGGTAAGACAAGACAAGAAGTCTTTATTGAATCAAGAATATGAAAGCTTCAGACAAGGCAGGTCTGATAGCATAACTGATTGCTACAAGAAATTCTATAGTATTGTCAATGAGTTGATGTCTTATGGAAGAGAATTCAGCAACTATGAATTGAGTGATAAGTTCTTGAGATCCTTGACTAAGGACTGAGATATCAAGATTTGTGTCATAAGGGAAATGGCCGAATTAGCAGACATTCCTCCTCCAACATTGTTTGGAAAACTGTTATCATATGAGATGCAGTTAATGGTAAGAAAGGAGGAAGAGAAGACTACCAGAGTTGAGCACAAAGAAAGAGCTGTGGCTTTCAAGACAGAAGCCACTAGGAAATATAAAAGTAAGTCTCCATCTCCACCTCCAAAAGTTGCTGAGACTGAGAAAGATCAGTCAGAAAGCAAGAATTCTGAAAGCTGTGAGAGTGATGAAGATTTTGCAGCTTTCACTAGACATTTTCAGAAGTTTCTTAAGAAGAAACAGTGGAGGTCTAAGCCATCCACTTCACAGAAGTCATCAAAGAATGAAAGAAGGAAGTCCAGGCAAAGTAAAACTACATCCTCAAAGATAGTTTGTTATTGTTGTAACAGACAGGGACATGTTGTTGCTGACTGTCCAGAGAAGAGGAAAGAGTCAACTGATAAGAAAAAGACTCAAATCAAGGGCAAAAAGGAAAGGTCCTTTGTTGCTAAGAAGGACAAAAGTCTGTCTGATATGTCATCTTCAGAATCAGATTCAGAAGCTGAAGCTTATATTGGACTGTTTGCTGAAAAAGAGGAAGATGAGTTCATACAATTAATGAACTCAATATATGAGCATGAGGACAATCAGTGCCAGGGACTGATGGTCTTATCAGAAGGAGACAAAATCCAAGATCAGTCTGGACCAAGTCAGGTACAAAATTGTTCTGTTAGTTCAATTTCTAGTACTGAGTCAGATTCAGATACATCAGCATCAAGTGATTTAGTGGATCTGAATCTGAAGGAGATATTCATCAGTTGATTGATGAATATAGAGTAGTGTTGCAAGCTTTGAAGAAAAGCAAATCCTTGGCCAAGAGTTAGGCTAAGGAGATTGCCAATCTTAAAGTTGCTGCAACAGATTTTGACAAGTTTCTTGATCAGAAACTAAATAAAATATCCAGATTGAAGCACATTACTGTTATTTAGATGGTGACTATAACATTTAAAAATGATCAAATTAGAAATCTGGAGATCAGCCTTTAGAAAGAGAGAGATATTATAGCCAGTTTTTCTAAACCAAAATCTATTTTACCTTTGATAGATGAATTTGTACATCAAAAGGGTAAAACTGGATTGGGGTTTACAAAACCTGTCAGGATAGTTAGGTCCAAGTCTAAGGGCAATGCCCCAGTACTCAACAAGGAGCCTGTTGTAAATAAAACAGCCAGGGTTGTACCTAAACAAAGGTACAATAGATTTGAGTGCTGGTGCTGTGGCAAGGTAGGCCACTTTGCCATAGACTGTTGGCACAATTCAAGTGCCAAGGTGAGTAGCAAACTGCCTGATAGAAATGCTACAGGTAGTTTTGTTAAGAGTAAGACTAACTTGCACCAAGGACCCAAGAATTATTTGGGTTCTAAGGTAAAGTAATCTGTTTTGCAGGTGAGTCCAAGTGGTCATACCCCAATATGATACTTGGACAGTGGATGTTCCAGGCACATGACTGGAACTAGGGGATTGCTGAAGTACTATACACCAATCAAGGATGGTCCTAAAGTCACCTTTGGTGGTTCTGAAAAAGGAATCATCAAAGGCTTTGGTAACATTTCTAGCAACCTTATTACAATTACTCAAGTGGCTTATGTTAAAGGTTTGAAACACAACCTCATTAGTATAAGTCAGCTGAGTGATTTAGGATATGACATCTCATTTGTCAAAGATGGTTGTCATATCAGGAGGTCAAATGATCAAAAGATCATTCTGACAGGTTATAAGAAGAGAAATATCTATTGTCTAGACATTATGTGTGAGAACAATGTTTCTCCTGTGTGTCTTGTAGCTGATGAGAAAGTCTCTCATTGTGTCAAATGGCACAAGAGGCTAGCCCATCTTAACTATAAGATAATTGGTCAACTCTATA
Organism: Platanthera guangdongensis; assembly: GCA_039583875.1. Classification (NCBI taxonomy): domain Eukaryota; kingdom Viridiplantae; phylum Streptophyta; class Magnoliopsida; order Asparagales; family Orchidaceae; genus Platanthera; species Platanthera guangdongensis. The sequence continues at coordinate 137,349,206 of CM077156.1, read as the reverse complement.
GTAAAGAGTTAGTGAGGAATGGTCCTCAGGTTAAGTGTATTAAGAATGGGATATGCTCAGCTTGTCAAAAGGGCAAGCGGACTAGATCCACCTTTAATAGCATTGAGAACAAAGATGCTGTGAGGTGCTTATACCTCTTGCATATGGATCTCTTTGGTCCTATGCCAGTTCATAGCCTAGGTAGGAAGGTCTACACATTTGTGGTTGTAGATGACTACTCAAGGTTTTCCTGGGTGTTCTTCCTTAGACAGAAATCTGAAACTCCAAGTATCTTATACAGCTTTGTTAAACAAATTCAGAATGAATTGGACAGTACAGTGGTCAAAATCAGAAGTGACCATGGTACTGAATTTTAGTCTGACAGTATGACAAAACTGTGTGAAGAATTTGGAATTTTTCAGGAATTGTCTTCACCAAGAACACCTCAGCAAAATGGCATTGCTGAAAGGAAAAATAGAACCTTGATTGAGGCTGGTAGAACCCTATTAAGTGACACATCTCTCCCTGAATATTTCTGGGCTGAGGCAGTAAACACTGCATGTCATGTAATTAATAGGGCTACTATCACCAAGAGCCACAATAAGACCCCCTATGAGATTGTGAAAGGCAGAAAACCAAATCTATCCTATTTCAGGATCTTTGGTTGTAAATGTTATATACTTAACAATGGTAAGTCTTACTTAACCAAGTTTGCTGCCAAATCCCAAGAGGGGATCTTTGTTGGGTACAACAACAACAGTAAGTCTTATAGGGTCTACAACTTGACTACTCAAGTTGTAGAAGACTCTGTTCATGTAGTTTTTGATGAAGCCAGACTCATTAACAATGAATTGTCTAGAAGTATTTGCAGTTCCACAGGTGTGACTGAGAAGATGTACAAGCTTACTATTGAAGAAGGTTCTACTGCAAGTCAACAAGTGGATGATAGTGGCTGTTGTCCAGGGGGAGTACTAGATACACCTGATGTAGAAGAAGACCAAGGGGTGCAGCAAGTTGAAAAGAATGAAGGTGTACAACCTGAAGACAGGATGCCTCCAGCAAATAGACATTTAAAAGATCATCCAGCCACTCAAATTATTGGTGATCTCAGACAAGGGGTAAAAACAAGGAGCAGGAATCTAAATTCAGTCCTCTACTCCAGTTTTCTATCCCCGGTAGAGCCAAAGAAATTTGAAGAAGCAATCCTAGACCCTCATTAGATTGAGGCTATGCAAGAGGAGCTGAAGCAGTTCAAAAGATACAATGTCTTGGAGCTAGTTCCTAAACCCAAGGACCACAACATTATAGGAACTAAGTGGATCTTTAGGAATAAGATGGATGAACATGGAGTTATTGTGAAGAACAAAGCTAGACTAGTTGCTAAAGGATATAGGTAGGAAGAAGGTATTGATTTTGATCAAACCTTTGCTCCAGTAGCCAGACTGGAAGCAATAAGGATGTTCCTTGCCTATGCAACATTCCAAGGGTTCAAGGTATACCAAATGGATGTTAAGTCAGCTTTTCTGAATGGAAATCTGAAGGAAGAAGTCTATGTGGAATAGCCATCAGGTTTTGTTGATTCTACTAAACCTAATTATGTTTATAGACTTAGGAAGGCTTTATATGGGTTAAAACAAGCCCCAAGGGCTTGGTATGAAGCCCTGTCTAGTTTCCTAATTGAGAATATATTCACAAGGGGGAAAATATACAAGACTCTATTCCTTAGGGAATCCAGAGGCAAGATAATCTTAGTCCAAATATATGTAGATGACATCATATTTGGGTCTACAGAAAGTAGTCTTTGCAAAAAGTTTGCAAAACTAATGCAAGGACAGTTTGAAATGAGCAGTATGGGGGAACTTAAGTTCTTCTTGGGTCTCCAAGTTAGACAGACTGAGGATAGTTTATCCATATGCCAATCTAAGTTCACCCAAGAATTGATAAGGAAGTATGGTATGGAATCATCCACTACCATGAAAACTCCTATGGGGTCAAGCATGTCTCTATGCAAAGATGATGCAGGGAAACCTGTAGATGAAACTTTGTATAGAGAGATAGTTGGCTCCCTACTATATTTGACTGCAAGTAGACCAGATATCATGTATGCTACATGTGTCTGTGCTAGGTACCAAGCTTGCCTTAAAGAATCTCACTTGACAGCAGTCAAAAGAATTCTGAGATATCTTAAGGGCACACCTTATCTAGGCCTTTGGTACCCTTGGAATGGAGAGTTTGAACTGACAGGTTATTCAGATGCAGATTTTGCAGGCTGCAAGGAATATAGGAAAAGTACAACTAGAACCTGTCAATTCCTAGGTTGAAGGATGATATCATGGATTAGCAAGAAGCAAACAAGTGTGGCTATCTCCACAACAGAATCAGAGTATGTTGCTGCAGGAAGTTGTTGTGCTCAACTTCTATGGATTCAACACCAGCTAGAAGATTATGGTATTCAAGTAAGTAGAACACCCCTATTTTGTGATTCTACTAGTGATATTTCTATTGCAAACAATCCTGTCTCCCATAGTAGGACTAAGCATCTAGAAATAAAATACCATTTTCTAAGAGAACATGTGGAAAAAGAGATATTTCACTAGAGTATATTAGTACAGATAATCAGCTAGCTGACATGTATACTAAACCCTTAGATGAAACCAAATTCAATAAATTTAAAATTGAATTAGGGATGATAAAGTTAGAATAAGTTTTCAAAATTAGCTAAGTAAAATGGTGTCGACACACAGAGTTGTCTGTGTCGACACATAGAAGTGGTGTCGACATTTAAGAGAAATGGTGTCGACACAACTACGAAGTCGGTGTCGACAGTTCAGAGAATTAGTGTCGACACATGCAGTGTAGGTGTCGACACATCCAGAGTGGTGTCGACACTTAGGATTCACACATAATTAGTCTAGTAAAGTCTCGACTAAGTGTCTAGCTAAGTGGTGTCGACACATATACAAGTGTCGACACATATATTCTGTCGACTATACTTGTGTCGACACATAGTTGTCGAGACATTATAAGTAAGTGTCGACACTTTTCAACAGTGTCGACACAATTTAAGTATTTTGACGCGCCCTTTCATCTTCGATTCAAGAAAGGTATAAATAGGTTTTCGCTATTGCTTGTCGACACGCTCACCAAAGTTTCGAGACCAAATTTGTGTGTCGACATCTCTCTTCTCTAAATTCAAATTTCTTCAAACCCTAATGGCGCCCAAGCTAGAAGAGAATGTGAATGAAGGATATGAACTCGTGCGGCATGTTTTTGATGAGGCGGAACCTGAAATCAAAGGAGTGGTAACCCTAATAGCAGAGACTGGGTTAGAATTTCTTGTTTCAGAACCGATCAAGATCTGGAAGAAGGAGGTCCTGGAGTTTCTGAATGCAGCAACACTAGATGAATCAGGACTCAAGATTAAGTCAAGAGTTCACGAGGAAAAGGTGAAGGTCTCTCCTAAACGTCTAAGAAAGGTACTTCAACTACCAAGAACTAAGGAAGAAGAAGATGTTTCTGCTTCTAATACTAGAGAAGCATTGACATGGTGTGGTTTGGACTCAAACCTTAAGATAAGATCTGTGTTCAATAGAAAGGCAATGAATATGCAAGGCAAGTTTCTATCTGAGATTGTGGGCAAGGTCATACTGAGCAAGCCTGGTGGGCATGACAGAATTTCAGCTCATATGTTTAGTCTAATGACAAGGATAATCTTCAAACTTAATACTGATTGGTCTGCAGTTGTGTTTGAGAAGATAAAAGAAAGCATGAAGAAACCCAATTTGGGTAGAATTCTAAGTCTTTACCTAGCTGGAAGTATAACAGAGGTGATGAATCAAGCAACTGGTTCAAAGATTAACCACATGAGGAAGATGGATATGAGAATCTTCTCTAGATGGGATAGAGTACTGACCAAAGAACTGCCATATCCAGTAAAGGACACACCTCAAAAAAAGAATAAGAAGACAGCCCCTATGGCTCAAGAATCCTCAAGCAGCTCTGAAGAGCAAGTTGTTTTCACTCCTGATGAAGAAGACACTGGAAATGCTGGATAATATCCAGCTTGACAAGAAGATACACAGAGGCAGGGGGAGCTACCCTCAGCTAGCCCAGTTCACCTGGATCCACTCCAGGGGGAGCCTCTACTGGTGGATGAGCCAACTCCCTTAGAGAGTGAAAGGGCAACCCAAACTATACTTGAGGTAATAACTGAAATCAACCAATTAGATTTCTCTATTGAGAATGAAGTTATGACTTACACATTATCTGATGTTAATCAGCAACCTCAGATTCTTAGTCAACCTCAGGATGTTGTCATGGAGGACACATCTGTAGCTGATAAAGAAGTATTAGCTGCTCCTGAGCAAAGAGATTCACCAAGTCAACCTCAACAAGAGTTTACACTGGAAGAGCTGTTCCCAGACTTAATACAGACTGACTTTGAAGTGGAAAAAGCAGCTGTTGAGGGAGGCAGGTAGATCTTCAGGGGGAGCAAGTTAGGTCTCAAGAAGAGACAGCAAGACAAGAACCTGAGATGCAACAGAATGCTGGGGAGTTACCTAGGAAGGATTTACCTCCTAGCCCAAAGGAAAGAGTAGATATAGCTAGCACATCTGCTTCAGAGGATGAAGAGGCTGTGAGAGCCAAGAAGAGAAAGTTCCAAGTCTTTAAGAGAAGGAGCCAGAATTATAAGAAAGCCTTACAAACAATTGCTCCACAGCCTGCCCCATATACTGACTATAGTTCATTGATGGTGGCTTTACAAATTAAGCTAGATGAGCAAAGACAAGCTCTAGAAAAGTACATAGATGAAGGGAAAAAATCCCTGCAATTTGATCTGGCCCAAAACATCAAGTCAATCAGATTTGAAGTGAATCTGAACAAGAAAGAAATGACTGACTGCTTCCATAAGGGAGGAAATGCAGTAGTCTATCTGGCCACTCATCAAGAGAAAATTAAAACACAAGTGGATGATATTGCACTAAAACAAGGCTATGTCCTAGAGAATCAGCTGAGAATGAATGATAATTTGACAGCTTCTCATAATGTCATAGTCACTGAAATGAAGAATATAGCAACTGCCCAGACTGCACAAAGTGCTGCTGCCAAAGTTGAGTTTGATAAGCACCTCCAAGAGAGCATACTTGCAGTTCACACTGCTATTGCAGATTCCCAGAAGCTAATAACTGAAAAGCTCCAAAGGTTGAAACCCTTCTATAAGGATGGAGTAAACTATCTGAATGCCCAGATAAGATTTCAAAAAGATGATCTTAGGGATCACATTGAGAGAGAAGTCATAAAGGGGGAGAGGGTATTAGTCAAGGCAGTCTCTGATCATGCAAAGTGGATTTCAAATTCCATCAGAGCCACCCTTAGATATCCACCCTTATGTGATGATGACAATGTTGCAGAGTCTGGTATTAATCCTGCATATTTTGGAGGAGAGCAAGCTGAAGTAGCTCAGGTCATATACCCTCCAGCAGATTTTGACATGATACATCAAGAGATCCAGACTATGTACAGTCCTCCTGAGGGAAATCAGAATGTCATCATAGAGAAATTAGTTCAGCCTGTGCGAGTGGCAATACTGAAAGAATAAGAGGCCTTATTAAAAGAACAAGAGACTCAATTGTCTAAGAAAAGATTCAGAGAGCAAGCTGAACTAAGGCCTAATTTTGAATAATGAAGCCCCACCTCCAGGAATATCATTTTGTCTGCTTGGAAGGCTGCTAAAGATAATATTCTGGATAGAGGCAAATGGTACTCTGAACGAGAGTGGAGGAAACATGAGAACAGGCAAGAGGCTATTGTTCAATATAGAAGAAAGGCTAAGATGGGAAAGCTACCTCCTACTGCACAGGAGCCTAGCAAGTACTTCCCAAAGCCTTATCATTATTTTGAAAGGCAGAAGATCAAGGCTGAAGAGCAGAAAAATATAGATCTTAAAGGGAAGAAGCCTTCTGATGACAAAGATGCTCAAGTTCAAGCAAAGATACAATCTGGAAAGGGCATAGTTATCAAGGAGCCTGAGCTGCCTTAGGATAGAAATTTTTCTTAAGTTTACTATGTGTAATCAGTTGCATTCAACTTTCTGTAAACTTATGAATAATGAAAATGTTGAAGTTGTTAGAACAATATGATATGTGTTAAATCTATTACATTACTATTCTGAGATATTTGTGTATATATGTTTTGTTTATACATGTTTATGTACTTACCCTGTCATTTAATATTGTTTTACATCATACTGTGAATTTGCTATGTCTGGTGTATATAGTTGACTAAGGGTTATGACTTCTCCAAATAGGGGGAGATTGTTGGGTACATTGGATTAAATGTAACAGATTTGAAGAAGCCTCACCCTACTCAATGATATACATCAAGGTGTATTTGATGTATTTTGAGTTTCTTTGTGCAGGTTAAGTAAATGCAGGTTTGCAGGAAAAGTTTCTAAGTCCATGTGTCGACACCTAGAAGAAAAGTGTCGACACTTAAGAAGGCTTGTGTCGACACCCAGAGAAGTAGTGTCGACACTTGGAGTAATTGTGTCGACACCAGGAATGCAGAGTGGACACCAGATGGAAAGTGTCGACACATACAGGAAGTGTCGACACACAATGAAGAAATGTCTACATAATCAGTGTCGACACTTAGGAGTTGTGTCGACACCCAGAGAAGCTTTGTCGACAGCAAAAGTGTCGACACTAGGAGGCTATGTCAACACTCAGCAAAAGTTTAACAAAGCTCAAGTACAAGTGTCGACACTAGGAGGCTGTGTCGACACTCAGCAAACTTCAACAAAATCTAAGTACAAGTGTCGACACAAAGGAGATGTGTCGACACTCAGCAAAAGTCTCAACACATGAAGAATGTGTCGACACAAAGGAGATGTGTCAACACTCAGCAAAAGTTTCAACACAGAAGTCATGTGTCGACAAAAAGAAGATGTGTCGACACTTAGTAAGTATCTACACAAGAAGATGTGTCGACACAAAGGAGTAGTGTCGACACTTAGCAGAAATTAACTAAGTATCAAAGAAGAAGGACTTGTGTCAACACACAGGATCTGTGTCGACACATTCTGAAGAAGCAGTGTCGAGAAGCAGTTTCTACAACACAAGGAGTTGTGTCGACACCTTGAAGGCTAGTGTCGACACTTAGACTACTTGTGTTGACACTTAGTCTATTTGTGTCGACACATAAAGACTATCTGTCTCGACACTTTCAGACAGTGATAGAGAATTCAAGAAGTGACTCGATGACCTGACAGCTGCCATTTCAACCTGTCAACTGCTTCTGTCAGAGCTGTCAGAAGTTTGTTAGAAACCGGATCAGCTGGTCACCATGAAGAAAGCCTATATAAAGGCTTATACCTTCAACAGAAGAGAACAAGGATTGGAATCAATAATCAGAGGATTTTACATCAATCAGTTGAAGTGATCAGAAGATCTAAGAAGTAGGAGAGAGAGACCTCCATCTAAGAAGACAGCTGTTGAACCAGGCTGTGAATATTGAGATCTGATTCTTAAGTCAGCAGTGTTTGAAGATCATCTGCATAGAAAATCAACCCTATTGTGGTCTAATTCAAGAAGCTTTGAAGAAAGCTAAGGGAGGTTGATCTCAGCAAAGTTCTTTCAAGAACTCATCAAGAACCCAGACAACTCTTCTCTCTCATTCTGAGTTGTGGGTATATACTTTATAATTTTAATTTCTTGTATGATCCTAAGGGATCTTAGTTGTAAGCCTGAAATTATAAAGGCTGAGTGTTAGGGACTATTTTCCTGAGTGTAGGAGATTCATTTCTCTGAGTGTAGGCCTTGTTGAAGGCGGAGTGTAGGTCTTTGTGAAGACTGAGTGGTAGGGCTTTGAGCCTGAGTTGTAGGAGTGGGATCACTCTGAGTTGTAGGAACCTGTTTGGGGTTCTGAGCTGTAAGATCTGAGGATCTGAGGAGTAGTGGAGAAGTTTGGCCGAATCTAGTACACTACTAGATAGTCGAAGGGGGAAAGTGGATGTACCCAGACCTTGGGGAACCACTATAAAAACTGTGTGTACTCTGTGTGTGACTGATTCTGTGTTTGCTGTTTAAAGTTCTGTGAATTCTGTGATTAATTCTGCCTAAAAGTTTAAAAAGATTAAGGTCACCTATTCACCCCCCCCCCCCCTCTAGGTGATTAGGTACAATTTCTTTCATACAGAAGCATAATTGGATCTTTACTTTTTCTTACTGCTAGTAGACCGGACATAATATTTTCAACATGTGTATGTGCTAGATTTCAAGTGAACTCTAAGGAATCTCACTACGCTGTTGCAAAGCAGATTTTGAGATACCTTAAAGGTACACCAAATCTTCTCTTATGATACCTAAGAAGTAATGATAGCAAACTAATTGATTTTTTAGATACAGATTTTGTAGGAAGCAAAGATGATAGAAAGAGCACTTCTGAAACTTGCCAATTCCTTGGAAGGAGGCTCATTTCATAGAGCAGCAAGAAAAAAAAGTGAGTCGTAATTTCAACGACCGAGTCAGAATATGTTTCTGCCGGCAGCTGTTGTGCACAATTATTATGGATAAAGAACCAATATGAAGACTACAATATGAGGTTCAAGAACATTCTGATGTTTTGCGACTCCTCCAGTGCAATTATAATAACCAACAACCCAGTCTCTCACAGCCGGACAAAGCACATAGAGCTGTGGTACCACTTCATCCAGGAGCATGTGGAGCATGGAGATATCAATCTCCAATATATTCCAACTCACAGGCAAGTTGTAGACATTTTCACGAAGCCACTAGATGAGGCCAAGTTCTCGTTCTTCAAAACAGAACTTGGCATGCTCAACAAGGAAGAATGAAGAAAAAGGTCACAAGCAAAATTCAAGATCGGGTAACACTTCTCAAAAATCAGAAAATTCTTAGTTTGGACTACATTTCTCGAGACGAATTGTTACTACTCGAGTACTCAGATATCTAATCGAGAACCACAGTAGATTTCTGAGAAATATTACTTGAATACTTAGTCTATTCTCGAGGACTTCAAAGTTCTTCTCGAGAATGTTTAGAGCTACTCGAGAACAACATTTCTTCTACTCGAGAACAACATTTCTTCTACTCGAGAATAGGTTTTCTTTTTCTCGAGAATATGTAGATCTCTTCTCGATAAATGATATTTCTCCCAAGAAATATGATGCCAAATTTCTCTCAAAGTTTGAATTTCTGATATTGGCACTCAGGCACCTCCTATCGCCATATTTCAGGTATGTGAGTATTATTATTTCCTTAATCGTCATAATTTAAGAGTTATATAAATAGATTAAGTCCGGAAAAAGGCCCAAATCTCGAATCTCAAAACCTTTCTCGAGAACAAGATACCTTTTGTCTTCCCTATCGCCACCATTCTCCTGCTATTATTTCAGTTTACTTTTCTCTCAGAAGGCAAGACATCTGCTCATCTATCCTGATCGATGGCTCCTCATTCAAAAGTTGGTATTGGCAGTGAGTTAGTTTCTACAGGGATTGCTGAACTCTCCGACAATTTCCATAATTTTTTGTTGCTACTAGAAGCCGCCAGACTTTCTTTCATTTTGGAACATCCGTGCAAAATTCTACTTCCTGAAGTCGAGGAATTTTTCCAGAATGCCAAAATTAAGAGAAATGGGAGGATTCTCAAGATCAAAGTTCATGAACTCAAGATCAAGCTAACCGTCCCAATCGTCTCCAAGCTCCTTCGGCTGCATATCATAGAGGAGGTAGATTGCATAATTGAGGAAGACTATGATCGCACCTGTGGATTCTGTGGTGTCTCTGTTGTTGGGAGGACTATTCGCCGACCTAATCTCAATGTAGAGAGCAAGTTGCTTGTCGATATTCTCAGAAAGGTTTTGTTATGTCGCACCAGTTCGATCAGCTACATCACAAATGACTTCTTTGACATGATGACAGCTGTAATCTGCAGGAAGAAATTTCAGTGGGGTATGATGATTTTTGACAAAATCAAAGATAGTATCAAGGCACCAAATTTTGGCAGAATAGTTTCTCTTCTTCTGCATGAGCTCAATGTAGAGATTTTTTTTATTTTTCTAAAGGTATTTCTTTGCATCATATCAAGAAAGTCTTCATTTATTCCATTCAAAGATGGGGACTCAACATTCAGAAACCTGCCCAAGCTGCAAAAGCCCATAATCTTCAAGTGGATGAGGACAGGACTCCATCTTCCCCTTTACATCAAGAAGCTGGCACATCTGGTGTGGCGGCTGAAGGGGTGCCTGCTCCTACAATCCCAGAGTTAAGTCAGCCTTATCTTCCTTCAGATGTTGCTCCACCCGCTACTATTAATACAGTTCTAGAAGATGATTTAGCCACATCTACTGCTGCCAGAGACACCTCTCTTCCAGAATATAATTCAGGATTTATTCCTACAGACATGGATGATCCAGAAATCCTGACTAATACTCAGGTAAATGAACAAATTCTATCTACAACTGCAGATATTGACAAGATGATTGAGGTGCTCACATCCAAAGAGTCTTTATCCCCTTTACCAGAAGTAGACCATCCTTCTCAGCAAAATAATTCCTATCAACCAGAACCATCCCATCCAGAAAATTCTCCTGAACCAGAACATTCTCAACCCCAATCTCCTATTGAGGATGTACAAAATGAAGAAATAATTCTTATTTCTGATAATTAAGAAGTATCTCCTGAAGAAGTTGAACCACACCTTAGAAGCCTAGACTTCTCCCTCCCTACTATTATTGCTGAGGAAGGAGATGTCATGATTCACACCACCAGAGGCCAAAACTCAGTAATAATTGAAGAAATAGCTCCATGGACTGCTCCTATAATACTTCCTCTACCTCCTCCTGCTGAAGCAAATACTACAGATACCCTTCTGAGTAAGATTGAGCTTATGTTGGCCCTACAAAGGGCATACTTTGATGACTCTCTTAAACTTGTCACTGACAGGATGAGTGCTCTAGAAAAAGAGATGAGCAGACTATTTGCTGAAATATAGCATAATACTGATTCTCTCAAACACCTGTTCCAAATAGGTGGGAAAGCCTTAGACCATACAATCACTAGTATTGGTCATGTCATGGAACAATTAGTTACTCTAGCATATAATCAAATTCAATTGGAAAAGAATGCAGATGGCCACAACTTCAAGACTTGTGAAGAAGTTGGAAAGTTCAAAGACGATGCTATCAGTACCCTATCCATAGAAGTCAGAAAAGGTGAGAAATTAGTAAAGGAATATCTAGAAAAATCTGAAAGTACCATGAAAAATCTTTGGGATGAAAAATTACAAGAGATGAATACAACAGTGCATGACCATATTCATGAGGCAAAACTTCACACATATGATACAGCAGTTTGGATGCACAACAAAATTTTTCCTGAATTTCATGTAGATCCAAATGCTCCTCCTACTCGTCTCACTTTTGTTGCTCAGCAACCTTCTGCTCCAATGCCCTCCTTTTCTCCAAGACCTGAATACTTTGTAAAACCTCATCCTAAATATTCTCAAATATGGTCAGAACAGGATATACATCAAATTCCTCCTCCAGAAATTTGAGCTCAGAAGAAAAGGAAATATGGTGACGGCGCTTCTACCAGCCGGTCCAATCTTAATCCAGAAGCTGAAAGGAGAAAAGCTCAAGAATTCGCTCAAGTATGGAGCTCAAGAATTCGCTTCTACCAGCCGGTCAAAGATAGAACTTGTCACGCATGTGTAAAAGGCAAGCACACAAGGGCTACCTTTAAAAGCATTATTGGTAAAGACTCTAATAGGTGTTTACACCTACTTCATATGGACTTATTCGGTCCACTGCAAATTAGAAGTTTGGGAGGTAAGGATTATACATTAGTTATTGTTGATGATTACTCTCGCTTTGTGTGGGTGTTCTTTCTAAAACACAAGTCAGATACCTTTGATATCTGTACTAATTTTGTCAGGCAGATCCAGAATGAATACAACTATTCTGTAGTAAAAAACAGAAGTGACAATGGAATAGAGTTCAAGTCTGGGGTCATGACTAAATTCTGTGAAAGCCTAGGTATCTTTCATGAGTTTTCCTCTCTTCGTACTCCTCAACAGAACGGACTTGCTGAGAGAAGGAATAGAACACTCATTGAGGCTTGCAGAACCATGTTGAGTGATGCCTCACTACCGTGATATTTCTGGGATGAAGCCGTCAATACAACATGCCACATGCAAAATCAAGCACTCATAAACTAGAATAAGAATAAGACACCTTACGAACTACTAAAGGGCAGGAAACCAACTATTTCGTATTTTGGAATCTTTGGTAGTAAATGCTTCGTCCTTAATAATGGAAAGTATCACACCACTAAATTCAGTGAAAAAAGGTTTGAAGGTATTTTCGTAGGTTATAACAGCCATAGTAAGGCATGTAGCATTTTTAATAAGAAAATCCTAGTTGTAGAAGAATCTATCAATGTTGTATTTGATGAGACGAGCTTGCTACATGGAAGCTCTTCTAGTGTGTTTATTGAAGATGAAGGTTCAATACTAAAGAAATTAAACATGGATGAGCCAACTGAAGAAAAATCTCAAAAGTACATCAAGATCACCACTCCAACCCCAATTAGAGAGGTTAATGATCATGATGAAAATATCATTCAAGTTGATGAAGTCACTCTAGTGGTAGAGGAAGCTCTAGATGCAAGAACTCTAGAGCTCAGATACTTGAAGGATCACCAAATGGATCAAATCATAGGAGACCCCCATGATGGTGTCAGAACTCGTAGAGGTATAACTAATGAAAACTTATATTTGAGCTTTCTTTCACAGGTTGAACCAAAGAAGTTTGAGGAAGCAAACTCAGACGCATCTTGGGTAATGGCAGTGGAAGAAGAACTGAATCAATTCAAGCATTGCCAAGTTTGGAAGCTTGTTGCAAGACACAAAGGTAAGAACGTTATCGGAACAAAGTGAGTCTACAGGAATAGGATGGACGAAGATGGTACAATTACAAAGAACAAGGCCGGACTTATTGCCAATGGACATAGACAAGAAAAAGGAATCGACTTCTATCAAACATATGCTCCAATGGCAAGGCTGGAGGCAATTAGGTTGTTCCTAGCATATGCAGCACTTAAGGGCTTCATTGTCTACCAGATGGACGTGAAGTTGGCCTTGCTTAATGGTGACATAAAGGAAGAAGTGTATGTGGAACAACCTACAGGTTTCGTTGATTCTAACTATCTTGAGCACATTTATCTTTTATTTAAAGCTTTATATGGTTTGAAATAAGCTCCTCGTGCTTGGTATGAGATGCTGTCTAACTTTCTTCTTGAGAACAAGTTCACAAGAGGAAAAATAGATAAGACATTATTTCTTAGGGAAATAAAATGCAAGATTTTGCTAGTGCAAATCTATGTCGATGACATCATATTTGTCTCTACTAACAACAGCCTCTACAAAAAGTTTTACAAACTTATGCAAGGGAAGATCGAAATGAGCAGTATGGGAGAGCTGAAGTATTTCTTAGGACTTCAGGTGAAACAATCTGAAGATGGAATTTTCATCTCATAGACGAAGTTCACCTAGGAGTTAATAAAGAAATTCAGAATGTAGAACGCAACCTCTATGGGGACTCCAATGGGATCAGCTATGTCTCTAAACAAGGATGAGAAAGGGAAACCTTTTGATGAAACCAGGTACAGAAGCATAATTGGATCTTTGCTCTTTCTTACTGCTAGTAGACCGGACATAATATTTTCAACATGTGTATGTGCTAGATTTCAAGTGAACTCTAAGTAATCTCACTATGCTATTGCAAAGCGGATTTTGAGATACCTTAAGGTACACCAAATTTTATCTTATTGTACCTAAGAAGTAATGATATCAAACTAATTGGTTTTTCAAATGCAGATTTGCAGGAAGCAAAGATGATAGAAAGAGAACTTCTGGGACTTGCCAATTCCTTGGAAGGAGGCTCATTTCATAGAGCAGCAAGAAGAAAAATTGTGTCGTAATTTCAACGGCCGAGTCAGAATACATTTCTGCCAGCAGCTGTTGTGCACAATTATTATGGATAAAGAACCAATGTGAAGACTACAATATGAAGTTCAAGAACATTCTGATGTTTTGCGGCTCCTCCAATACAATTATAATAGCCAACAACCCAGTCTCTCACAGCCGGACAAAGCACATAGAGTTGTGGTACCACTTCATCCGAGAGCATGTGGAGCATGGAGATCAATCTCCAATATATTCCAACTGACATGCAAGTTGTAGACATTTTCACGAAGCCACTAGATGAGGCCAAGTTCTCATTCTTCAAAACAGAACTTGGCATGCTCAACAAGGAAGAATGAAGAAAAAGTTCACGAGCAAAATTCAAGATCGGGTGACACTTCTCAAAAATCAGAAAATTCTTAGTTTGGACTTCATTTCTCGAGATGAATTGTTACTACTCGAGTACTCAGATATCTAATCGAAAAGCACAGTAGATTTCCGAGAAATATTACTCGAATACGTAGTCTATTCTCGAGGACTTCAAACTTCATCTCGAGAAAGTATATCTCTACTCAAGAATAACATTTCTTCTACTCGAGAACAACATTTCTTCTACTCAAGAACAGGTTTTCTTTTTCTCGAGAATATGTAGATCTCTTCTTGAGAAATGATATTTCTCTCAAGAAATCTGATGCCAAATTTCTCTCAAAGTTTGAATTTCTGATATTGGCACTCAGGCACCTCCTACCGCCATATTTCAGGTATGTGAGTATTATTGTTTCCTTAATCGTCATAAATTAAGAGTTATATAAATAGATTAAGTCCGGAAAAAGCCCCAAATCTCGAATCTCAAAACCTTTCTCGAGAACAAGATACCTTTTGTCTTCCCTATCGCCGTCATTCTCCTGCAATTATTTCAGTTTACTTTTCTCTCAGAAGGCAAGACATCTGCTCATCTATCCTGATCGATGGCTCCTCAGTCAAAAGTTGGTATTGGCAGTGAGTTAGTTTCTATAGGGATTGCTGAACTCTCTGACAATTTCCATAATGTTTTGTTGCTACTAGAAGCCGCCGGACTTTCTTTCATTTTGGAACATCCGTGCAAGATTCTACTTCCTGAAGTCGAGGAATTATTCCAGAATGCCAAAATTAAGAGAAATGGGAGGATTCTCAAGAGCAAAGTACATGAACTCAAGATCAAGCTAACCGCCCCAATCGTCTCCAAGCTCCTTCGGCTGCCTATCATCGAGGAGGTAGATTACATAATTGAGGAAAACTATGATCACACCTTTGGATTCTGTGGTGTCTCTGTTCTTTTGAGGACTATTCGCCGACCTAATCTCAATGTAGAGAGCAAGTTGCTTGTCGATATTCTCAGAAAAGTTTTGTTATGCCGCACCAGTCCGATCAGCTACATCACAAATGACTTCTTTGACATGATGACAGCTGTAATATGCAGGAAGAAATTGCAGTGGGGTATGATGATTTTTGACAAAATCAAAGATAGTATCAAGGCACCAAATTTTGGCAGAATAGTTTCTCTTCTTCTGCATGAGCTCAATGCAGAGATTTTTTTTCCTAAAGGCATTTATTTTCATCATATCAAGAAATCTTCATTTATTCCATTCAAAGATGGGGACTCAACATTCAGAAACCTGCTCAAGCTGCCAAAGCCCATAATCTTCAAGTGGATGAGGATAGGACTCCATCTTCCCCTTTATATCAAGAAGTTGCACATCTGGTGCGGCGGCTGAGGGGGTGCCTGCTCCTACCATCCCAGAGTTAAGTTAGCCTTCTCTTCCTTCAGATGTTGCTCCACCCTCTACTATTAATGTAGTTCTAGAAGATGATTTAGCCACATCTACTACTTCCAGAGACACCTCTCTTCCAGAATATAATTCATTATTTATTCCTACAGACATGGCTGGTCTAAAAATCCTGACTAATACTCAGGTAAATGAACAAATTCTATATACAACTCCAGATATTAACAAGATGATAGATGAGCTCACATCCAAAGAGTCTTTATCCCCTTTACCAGAAGTAGACCATCCTTCTCAGCAAAATAATTCCTATCAACCAGAACCATCCCATCCTGAAAATTCTCCTGAACCAGAACATTCTCAACCCCAATCTCCTATTGAGGATGTACAAAATGAAGAAATAATTCTTATTTCTGATAATTAAGAAGTATCTCCTGAAGAAGTTGAACAACACCTTAGAAGCCTAGACTTCTCCCTCCCTACTATTATTGCTGAGGAAGGATATGTCATGATTCACACCACCAGAGGCCAAAACTCAGTAATAATTGAAGAAATAGCTCCATGGACTACTCCTATACTACTTCCTCCACCTCCTCCTGCTGAAGCAAATACTACAGATACCCTTCTGAGTAAGATTGAGCTTATGCTGGCCCTACAAAGGACATACTTTGATGACTCTCTTAAATTTGTCACTGACAGGATGACTGCTCTAGAAAAAGAGATGAGCAGACTATTTGCTGAAATATAGCATAATACTGATTCTCTCAAACACCTGTTCCAAATAGGTGGGAAAGCCTTAGACCATACAATCACTAGTATTGGTCATGTCATGGAACAATTAGTTACTCTAGCATATAATCAAATTCAAATGGAAAAGAATGCAGATGGCCACAACTTCAAGACTTGTGAAGAAGTTGGAAAGTTCAAAGAGGATGCTATCAGTACCCTATCCATAGAAGTCAGAAAAGGTGAGAAATTAGTAAAGGAATATCTAGAAAACTCTGAAAGTACCATGAAAAATCTTTTGGAAGAAAAATTAAAAGAGATGAATACAACAGTGCATGACCATATTCATGAGGCAAAACTTCACACATATGATACAGCAGTTTGGATGCACAACAAAATTTTCCATAAATTTCATGTATATCCAAATGCTCCTCCTCCTCATCTCAATTTTGTTGCTCAGCAACCTTCTGCTCCATTGCCCTCCTTTTCTCCAAGACCTGAATACTTTGTAAAACCTCATGCTAAATATTCTCAAATCTGGTCAGAACAGGATATACCTCAAATTCCTCCTCCAGAAATTTGAGCTTAGAAGAAAAGGAAATATGGCGACGGCGCTTCTACCAGCCGGTCCAATCCTAATCCAGAAGCTGAAAGGAGAAAAGCTCAAGAATTCGCTCAAGTATGGAGCTCAAAAATTCGCTTCTACCAGCCGGTCAAAGATAGAACTTGTCACGTATGTGTGAAAGGCAAGCAAACAAGGGTTACCTTTAAAAGCATTATTGGCAAAGACTCTAATAGCTGTTTACACCTACTTCATATGGACTTATTCGGTCCACTGCAAATTAGAAGTTTGGGAGGTAAAGATTATACATTGGTTATTGTTGATGATTACTCTCGCTTTATGTGGGTGTTCTTTCTAAAACACAAGTCAGATACCTTTGATATCTTTACTAATTGTGTCAGGCAGATCCAGAATGAATACAACTATTCTGTAGTAAAAATCAGAAGTGACAATGGAATAGAGTTCAAGTCTGGGGTCATGACTAAATTCTGTGAAAGCCTAGGTATCTTTCATGAGTTTTCCTCTCTTCGTACTCCTTAACAGAATGGATTTGCTGAGAGAAGGAATAGAACACTCATTGAGGCTTGCAGAACCATGTTGAGTGATGCCTCACTACCGGGATATTTCTGGGCTGAATCCGTCAATACAGCATACCACAGGCAAAATCAAGCACTCATAAACAAGAACAATAATAAGACACCTTACGAACTACTAAAGGGCAGGAAACCAACTATTTCATATTTTGGAATCTTTGGTAGTAAATGCTTCGTCCATAATAATGGAAAGTATCACACCACTAAATTCAGTGAAAAAAGGTTTGAAGGTATTTTTGTAGGTTATAATAGCCATAGTAAGGCATGTAGGATTTTTAATAAGAAAACCCTAGTTGTAGAAGAATCTATCAATGTTATATTTGATGAGACGAGCTTGCTACATGGAAGCTCTTCTAGTGTGTTTATTGAAGATGAAGTTTCAATACTAAAGGAATTAAACTTGGATGAGCCAACTGAAGAAAAAGCTCAAAAGTACATCAAGATCACCACTCCAACCCCAATTAGAGAGGTTGATGACCATGATGAATATATCATTCAAGTTGATGAAGTCACTCTAGTGGTAGAGGAAGATCTAGATGCAAGAACTCTAGAGCTCAGATACTTGAAGGATCACCCAATGGATCAAATCATAGGAGACCCCCGTGATGGTGTCAAAACTCGTAGAGGTATAGCTAATGAAAACTTATATTTGAGCTTTCTTTCACAGGTTGAACCAAAGAGTTTGAGGAAGCAAACTCAGACGCATCTTGGGTAATGGCAGTGGAAGAAGAACTGAATCAATTCAAGCATTGCCAAGTTTGGGAGCTTGTTGCAAGACCCAAAGGTAAGAACGTTATCGGAACAAAGTGGGTCTACGGGAATAAGATAGACGAAGATGGTACAATTACAAAGAACAAGGCCAGACTTATTGCCAAGGGACATAGACAAGAAGAAGGAATTGACTTCTATCAAACGTATGCTCCAATGGCAAGGCTGGAGGCAATCAGGTTTTTCCTAGCATATGCAGCAATTAAGGGCTTCATTGTCTATCAGATGGACGTGAAGTTGGCCTTACTTAATGGTGACATAAAGGAAAAAGTGTATGTGGAACAACCTCCAGGTTTTGTTGATTCTAACTATCCTGAGCACATTTATCTTTTATTTAAAGCTTTATATGGTTTGAAATAAGCTCCTCGAGCTTAGTATGAGATGTTGTCTAACATTCTTCTTGAGAACAAGTTCGCAAGAGGAAAAATAGATAAGATATTATTTCTTAGGGAAATAAAATGCAAGATTTTGCTAGTGCAAATCTATGTCGATGACATCATATTTGTCTCTACTGATAACAGCCTCTGCAAAAAGTTTTCCATACTTATGCAAGGGAAGATCGAAATGAGCAGTATGGGAGAGCTGAAGTATTTCTTAGGACTTCAGGAGAAACAAT
The DNA here is from genome assembly GCA_039583875.1 of Platanthera guangdongensis. Classification (NCBI taxonomy): domain Eukaryota; kingdom Viridiplantae; phylum Streptophyta; class Magnoliopsida; order Asparagales; family Orchidaceae; genus Platanthera; species Platanthera guangdongensis. The sequence continues at coordinate 137,330,216 of CM077156.1, read as the reverse complement.
CTGAAGATGGAATTTTCATCTCACAGACGAAATTCACCTAGGAGTTAATAAAGAAATTCAGAATGTAGAACGCAACCTCTATGGGGACTCCAATGGGATCAGCTATGTCTCTAGACAAGGATGAGAAAGGGAAACCTTTTGATGAAACCAAGTACAGAAGCATAATTTGATCTTTTCTCTTTCTTACTGCTAGTAGACCGGACATAATATTTTCAACATGTGTATGTGCTAGATTTCAAGTGAACTCTAAGGAATCTCACTACGATATTGCAAATCAGATTTTGAGATACCTTAAAGGTACAACAAATCTTATCTTATGGTACCTAAGAAGTAATGATATCAAACTAATTGGTTTTTCAGATGCAAATTTGCAGGAAGCAAAGATGATAGAAAGAGAACTTTTGGGACTTCCCAATTCCTTGGAAGGAGGCTCATTTCATAGAGTAACAAGAAGAAAAATTGTGTCGTAATTTCAATGGCCGAGTAAAAATACATTTCTGTCGGCAGCTGTTGTGCACAATTATTATGGATGAAGAACCAATATGAAGACTACAATATGAAGTTCAAGAACATTCTGATGTTTTGCGGCTCCTCCAATGCAATTATAATTGCCAACAACTCAGTCTCTCACAGCCGGACAAAGCACATAGAGCTGTGGTACCACTTCATCCGGGAGCATGTGGAGCATGGAGATATCAATCTCCAATATATTCCAACTGACAGGCAAGTTGTAGACATTTTCACGAAGCCACTAGATGAGGCCAAGTTCTCATTCTTCAAAACAGAACTTGGCATGCTCAACAAGGAAGAATGAAGAAAAAGTTCACAAGCAAAATTCAAGATCGGGCGACACTTCTAAAAAATCAGAAAATTCTTAGTTTGGACTTCATTTCTCGAGATAAATTGTTACAACTCGAGTACTCAGATATCTAATCGAGAACCACAGTAGATTTTCGAGAAATATTACTCGAATACTTAGTCTATTCTCGAGGACTTCAAACTTCATCTCGAGAAACTATATCTCTACTCGAGAACAACATTTCTTCTACTCGAGAACAACATTTCTTCTACTCGAGAACAGGTTTTCTTTTTCTCGAGAATATGTAGATCTCTTCTCGAGAAATGATATTTCTCTCAAGAAATCTGATGCCAAATTTCTCTTAAAGTTTGAATTTCTGATATTGGCACTCAGGCACCTCCTAGCGCCATATTTCAGGTTTGTGAGTATTATTATTTCCTTAATCATCATAATTTAAGAGTTATATAAATAGATTAAGCCCGGAAAAATCCCCAAATACCGAATCTCAAAACCTTTCTCGAGAACAAGAAACCTTTCGTCTTCCCTATCACCGCCATTCTCCTGCTATTATTTCAGTTTACTTTTTTCTTAGAAGGCAATACATCTGCTCATCTATCCTGATCGATGGCTCCTCAGTGAAAAGTTGGTATTGGCAGTGAGTTAGTTTCTACAGGGATTGCTGAACGCTCTGACAATTTCCATAATGTTTTGTAACTACTAGAAGCCGCCGGACTTTCTTTCAATTTGTAACATCCGTGCAAGATTCTACTTCCTGAAGTCGAGGAATTTTTCCAGAATGCCAATATTAAGAGAAATGGGAGGATTCTCAAGAGCAAAGTTCATGAACTCAAGATCAAGTTAACCGCCCCAATCGTCTCCAAGCTCCTTCGGTTGTCTATCATCGAGGAGGTAGATTACCTAATTGAGGAAGACTATGATCGCACCTGTGGATTCTATGGTGTCTCTGTTGTTGTGAGGACTATTCGCCGACCTATTCTCAATATAGAGAGCAAGTTTCTTGTCGATATTCTCAGAAAAGTTCTGTTATGCCGCACCAGTTCGACCAGCTACATCACAAATGACTTCTTTGACATGATGACAGTTGTAATCTGCAAGAAGAAATTTCAGTGGGGTCTGATGATTTTTGACAAAATCAAAGACATTATCAAGGCACCAAATTTTGGCAGAATAGTTTCTCTTCTTCTGCATGAGCTCAATCCAGAGATTTTTTTTTATTTTTCTAAAGGTATTTCTTTGCATCATATCAAGAAAGTCTTCATTTATTCCATTCAAATATGGGGACTCAACATTCAAAAACCTGCTCAAGCTACCAAAGCCCATGATCTTCAAGTGGATGAGGACAAGGACTCCATCTTCCCCTTTACATCAAGAAGCTAGCACGTCTTGTACGGCGGCTGAGGGGGTGCCTGCTCCTACAATCCCAGAGTTAAGTCAGTCTGCTCTTCCTTCAGATGTTGCTCTACCCACTACTATTAATACAGTTCTAGAAGATGATTTAGCCCCATCTACTCCTGCCAGAGACACCTCTCTTCCAGAATATAATTCAGGATTTATTCCTACAGACATGGCTGATCCAGAAATCCTGACTAATACTCAGGTAAATGAACAAATTCTATCTACAACTGCAGATATTGACAAGATGATAGAGGAGCTCACATCCAAAGAGTCTCTATCCCCTTTACCAAAAGTAGACCATCCTTCTCAGCAAAATAATTCCTATCAACCAGAACCATCCCATCCAGAAAATTCTCCTGAACGAGAACAATCTCAACCCCAATCTCCTATTGAGGCTGTACAAAATGAAGAAATAATTCTTATTTCTGATAATTAAGAAGTATATCCTGAAGAAGTTGAACCACACCTTAGAAGCCTAAACTTCTCCCTCCATACTATTATTGCTGAGGAAGGAGATGTCATGATTCACTCCACCAGAGGCCAAAACTCAGTAATAATTGAAGAAATAGCTCCATGGACTACTACCTCCTCCACCTCCTCCTGCTGAAGCAAATACTGCAGATACCCACCTGGGTAAGATTGAGATTATGCTGGCCCAACAAAGGACATGCTTTGATGACTCTCTTAAAGTTGTCACTGACAGGATGACTGCTCTAGAAAAAGAGATGAGCAGACTCTTTGCTGAAATATAGCATAATACTGATTCTCTCATACACCTATTCCAAATAGGTGGGAAAGCCTTAGACCATACAATCACTAGTATTGGTCATGTCATAGACCAATTAGTTACTCTAGCATATAATCAAATTCAATTGGAAAAAAATGCAGATGGCCACAACTTCAAGACTTGTGAAGAAGTTGGAAAGTTCAAAGAGTATGCTATCAGTACCCTATCCATAGAAGTCAGAAAAGGTGAGAAATTAGTAAAGGAATATCTAGAAAAATCTGAAAGTACCATGAAAAATCTTTGGGAAGAAAAATTAAAAGAGATGAATACAACAGTGCATGACCATATTCATGAGGCAAAACTTCACGCATATGATATAGCAATTTGGATGCACAACAAAATTTTTCCTGAATTTCATGTAGATCCAAATGCTCCTCCTCCTCATCTAAATTTTGTTGCTCAGCAACCTTCTGCTCCAATGCCCTCCTTTTCTCCAAGACCTGAATACTTTGTAAAACCTCATGCTGAATATTCTCAAATCTGGTCAGAATAGGATATACCTCAAATTCCTCCTCCAGAAATTTGAGCTCAGAAGAAAAGGAAATATGGTGACGGCGCTTCTACCAGCCGGTCCAATCCTAATCCAGAAGCTGAAAGGGGAAAAGCTCAAGAATTCGCTGAAGTATGGAGCCCAACCTACAAATCCCTAATTCTTGAAACTCTTAAACTTATTGTTGACTTCAAAGAAGACAAAAATGATCACTATAGCTCCTATAAATGGGACTTATATGAGAAATCTCTTATCAAAATGAGACTTTATGACAGAGAATATGGAAAGAATAATCCCAAGGCTACTCCCAAACCTACTAAATACTTTCCTAAACCATACAGTTATCTATCTTCATCGCCGATCTTCACTCTCGATCCAAGAGATTCAGAACAAGAAGTTTCAACAGATCAAGATCTTCAACATCGACAGATCTATTCCTTGATCGTGTTAATTCTAAAGTTCTCAGATCCAAGGATTCTCAGATTTCTTCCTCAACTTTTCTGATAAGAGCTGTATAGTTGTTTAAGAATGAAGAAGTCGAGTTCAACCAGATCTATGAAGATAAGACATTGTATTTCTGATTGTAAATTCATTTTAATGTTGTAGGAGTTGTTCTCTGAGTCTTGTAGGAGTTTTACTTTGAGTTGTAGGAGATATTCTCCAAGTTGTTGTAGGAGTGGTTTTTTCTCCTCGTTGTAGGAACTTTGTTTCGAGATGTAGGATTGTTATCAATCCAAGAGAATAGTGGAGTAGCCGAGTCTAGTGCATTGCTAGATCAGTGAGGTGGAAAGTGGTTGTACCAAAGGTTGAGGAACCACTATAATTCTTGGTGTCGTCTGTGTATGCTTGTTTACTTTCTGTGCATCGCTCGTACAAATTTTTATTCTGTAAAAAGACGCAGAACTCACCTATTCACCCCCTCTAGGTGATTTTGTTTGACATCTTAAAGATTTTCATCCTCCAAGGTAATTGATCATTGGAGATGTAGCTCAGGGTGTGAACACAAGAAGTAAACATCACAACACTGTGATGTACTCAAGTTTTCTATCTCAAAAAGAACCAAAGAAATTTGAAGAAGCCAATGTAGATCCATTTTGGATAGGCGCAATGCAGGAAGAATTGAACAAGTTCAAGAGATGTAAAGTCTGGAAGCTGGTTCCTAGACCAGGTGACTGTAACATCATAGGAAGCAAGTGGATCTACAGGAACAAATTGGATGAGAATGGTGTTAAAGTCAGAAATAAGGCTAGACTGTTTGCAAAGGGCTATAGACAAGAAGAAGGCATAGGCTTTGATCAAACCTTTGCACCAGTGGCTAGATTGGAAGTTATAAGACTCTTCCTAGCGTATGCAGCCTACAAAGGAATCAAGGTTCACCAAATGGATGTGAAGTCAGCCTACCTTATTGGTAACCTTAAAAAGGGTCTACGTTGAGCAACCCTTAGGTTTTGTTGATTATACTAAACCAACTCATGTTTATTTGTTATTAAAATCTCTCTATAGATTAAAACAAGCCCTAAGAGCTTTGTATGAGACTCTGTCTAAGTTCCTTCTCGATAATAAATTCTCACGAGGGAAAATAGATTAAACACTATTCCTAAGGGAAGTCAAAGGCAAGACCATCTTAGTATAAATATATGTTGATGACATTATATTTGGCTCTACTAATGAGTCACTTTGCACTAGGTTTGCCAAACGTATGCAAGGTAAAATTGAGATGAGCAGCATGGGTGAACTTACGTTTTTATTGGGTCTCCAAGTTAAGCAAACTATAGATGGACTTTTTATTAGTCAATCTAAGTTCACCAAGGAGTTAATTAAGAACTATGGCATGGAAACAACCACTTCCATGAGGACTCCTATGGGGTTTAGTATGTCACTAGACTATGATGATGTTGGCAGGCCAGTTGATATCAACTTGTATAGGGGCATAGTTGGATCACTGCTCTATCTAACAGCCAGTAGACCAGACATAATGTATGTCACTTGTGTCTGTGCTAGATATCAAGCATGCCCCAAAGAATCTAACTATAAAGTAATTAAAAGAATATTGAGATATCTAAAGGGCATACCTAATCTTGGCCTACGGTATCCCAGGAATAGTGATTTTAAACTGATAGGCTTTTCAGATGCAGATTATGCAGGATGTAAAGAAGATAGGAAAATCACATCAGGATCATATCAATTTCTTAGAAGGAGGCTGGTGTCATGGAGCAGCAAAAAGCAAAGAAGTGTTGTAATATCCATATCTGAATTTGAGTACATTTCAGCTACAATTTGCTATGCAAAATTGCTTTGGATTCAGCATTAGTTACAAGATTACAAGTTACAACTAAGTAAAATTCCTTTATTTTGTGATTCTACTAGTGTTATTTCTATTGCAAACAATCATCTGTCACATAGTAGAACAAAGCATATTGAAATTAGATATCACTTCATTAGGGAGCATGTAGAAAATGAAGATATTAGCTTAGAATTTATTCCAACAAATAAATAAATTGCTGATATTTTTACTAAGCCCCTAGAAGAAGAGAAATTTAATTTCTATAAATTCGAACTTGGAATGTTGAATCTTGAGTAATTGAATCATATATAAAAACTGATATAAAATAGGAATAAAAATAAGTTTACTCATTTAGATATTAAGGATAGACATCATAAATGTCAAGAATGTACAATTCAAAAAACATAATTTTGACTAGGTCAAAAAATTGTATCGAGACACATATAGTAATGTGTCGAGACATCTTAAATAGTGTCGAGACACCAGAAAGTGGGTCGACACTATATATAGTAATGTGTCGAGGCACATGAAAGTGTGTCGACACTTCATAACTGTAAAGTGTCGAGATACTAAAGTAAGTGTCGAGACATTTGGGTATCGAGACCTTAATGTATGTATTGAGAGACATAATCCTTGTGTCGACTTGTGATGACACATCTCGATAGACACTTTTTCACTGTGTCGACACTAGGTATTTACCTAAAAATTTTGAAAAATCTAAATGCAGTGCACCCTTTCATCTTCAAGAAAGATTTGACTATAAATAGGGTGTGAGAGTAGGAGTCGACTACGCTTTCTTGATTTCTTGAGCTTTTTGATTCCTGAGTGTCGAGACCTAGAATCCTGATTAGTACACACTTGTCAATACTTCACTCAACTCCAATGGCTTCCAAAAATGATGACAACACCTTTGAAGGTTATGATCTTGTGCGCAATGGATTTATCTCGGTGCAAGAAGAAATTAGGAATGCCATTGACCTAATCACTAAAGCTGGATAAGAGTATCTACTTACAGAACTGACAAACATCTGGAAATTAGAAGTTTTAGAGTTCTTCTCTCATGCTCATCTGGATTCAAATTCAGAAAAATCAAGTCTAAGGTGAACGGAGCAAAAGTGAAAATCACAACCAGGAGATTGGCCAAGGTTTTTCAAATACCAAGAATTGATCAAGATGATGACCTTGATTCTTCCAGGACTGCAGATTCCTTGAAATGGTGTGGTTTGGCTCCAACCACAAAAATTGGAAGCACCTTGAACAGGAAGGGTATGAATACCTAAGGCAAATTCCTGTATGAAATAGTAGGAAAGGTGCTGCTGTGTAAGACAGAGGTAGATGATAGGATCTCAGCATTTATGTTTGAGATAATGACCAGAATTATTTTCAAAATCAAGACTAATTGGAGTAGGGTGGTCTTTGATAAAATTGCAGAAAGCATCAAAAAGCCCAATATGGGCAGAATTCTCAGTATATACTTGGTTCATGCCATTCCAGACAGCCTCAACGTCAAGATTGCATCCAAAATCAATCACTTGAGGAGAATGGACATGAGGATACTAGCCAGGTGGGATAGAGTCATATCCAAAGAAACACCTGTGGTAGAGGAGGATAAGGAGAAAAAGAAGAAAGCTGTAGTTGTTGAAGAACATTCTTCTAGTGAATATGAAGAATAAGAGAGTTCAAGCTCTGAAAAAACAAGATGATACAATGGCTGAGAAATCTCCAAGGCCCTCACCTGGAACTGGTAATTATGTGTAGGGGGATACAATCCCAGATAGGGATCCAATTGAGGGGGAGAATGTAAGACCCCCCCCCCCCAACTTTTACCTACGTTGGGCCGGAGGGGATCCTACTGCCCAAGACGTCCACCCATTGCTCCTTGAGGGGTAATGACCCACTCTGCTAAGCACTAGTTGGTCGCCTTTCTTGGCTTGAATCACAACATTCACATCACATCATAGACATATGTGGGAGCATTAACAGGAAACCAGTACCACATATATGTATATATCATCATATATAATTACAGATCATAAGGTCGTAGCCTAGATATATGTATAAGCCTACAGGCTGTACAGGTACTATATACAACTCCTCACTCTCTCTCCTTAATCAGCTCATCGGTACTCACGTCTCGAAATTCTGCAGACGCCGGGGGTTCTTCTGCTCGAGTGGTCCTATCTGCTAGCACAATCTCTTGTGGCAGCGGGTCACTACGACGCTCCATTTACTCTGAATGGTTTATTAAATAGCTATTAGTCACAGAGCTAAGTAGAATTAAATTCCCTCCCCGAATCCATATCCTGGGGAGGAGCACACACGTACCCAGCAGAATAAGTTAGCCGAAGCATGAGAGAGTTCTCACAATATTTCATATTTTAAGCTTGGAGCAAAAATGGCAAGGCAGCACAATATAACCGAAAATAAAATAACAACAATAGTATTTGTTATAATATGTGTTCCACAAGCACATTGACTCATCAGGTATTTCCAACCGTATCCAATCGCAGGCATTCACAGCCGCGTACACACACCGCAGGCATTCACAGCCATGCCAGACACACTATGTCGACATAGTATGGACCGTTTTTGTTCCAGCAAGGTAGCGAGCCCCACGGGCCGCACCGATGTGGCCGTCAGTGACAGTGGACAGTCCTGCCACTTCTGGGGGTGGTCTTACTGCACAACCCAGGCCCTAACGTACATCCCCGTGTATTCTTGGATGTGAGCGACAACCAGTGATTTAACATTTTGGCCGACCAGAGGAGGAAACCTGACGGGGAAAACATAAAGGTAGGTCACTCGTAGTACTTATCCCCCTGTCGTCTTGAGTCGTCAAACTTTCCATACCGGTACGAACGGTCTGCGGAAGTGACTGACCCGCCACAATTTACCGCACGCAATTCACAAGCATTCAATCAAAAAATCATGCTAATATGCACTGGGTCTGTGGCGGCCTACCCTACTATATGTTAACCTTGAGACAGCGACGCTCAGCTCAACTTTCGACAAGGAGCGTGTGAGCACTTTATTTGAGGCTAACCCTGGAGGAACACTTCAACTCTGGTTATCCCCAACTAAGGATCAACCGTAACCAACTACTTCTCGTTAAAGCAGGACTCGTACCTATAATAGTAATTTGCAGTAACTAAAGTGCATTAATTTAAGCTGCTGATAATAAACACTGCTTAATGAGATGTGACCAGTACGAAACTGAAGTAGTACTGAATTAAAAGTACTAAACCAAAATGAACTTGACCAGTACGAAACTGTAGTAGTACTGAATTGAACTTGATGAGTACGAAACTGGAGTAGTACTGAATTGAAAGTACTGAATTGAACTTGACCAGTACGAAACTGCAGTAGTACTGAATTGAACTTGACCAGTACAGAACTGGAGTAGTATAGAATTGAAAGTACTGAATTGAACTTGACCAGTACGGGACTGGAGTAGTTGTAGATTGAAAGTATTTAATTGAACGTGACCAGTACGGGACTGGAGTAGTACTGAATTGAAAGTATTGAACTGAATTAAATAAAGATAATGGACCAGTGCAAGACTGGAATAATCATAAAGAAAATGGTTAGTAGTCCAATTACTCCATTCAGGAGGCTTCAGTTCCATCTCCATTCTCAGGAGGCATGTTTAGTTCCATCTCCATTCTCAGGAGGTTTCCTCAGATTTCACCCATTACTAAGATCCGATAACAATTCAATTGCGCCTTATTAATTACAGCTTTATCGGATCGGGTCTTATTAGAAGTTACTTCCTTAATATTGTTCAAGAACAATTTTGCCACATTTCACTCGTATTCTTATCTTCCGAGCGTGCCCGCAGAACCCGAGAGTTTAGGCGCTCGACGGGTTCAGGAAATCTCTGAGCACACAGAGCTTGGTTATTTACCCCGGCCACTCTCATTGATAAGAAAATTTAGATTGATTCTTTAATTTAGAGAGAAAAGGCTCGCGCTCAAAATTTTCATTTTCGAAGAAAATGAGCGTAATAATTTTCTGTGTGCGGCTCTAGGCTTTAAGAAAATGAGGAAGAATCAATTTTGTTCTCCAACTTCTCAAATTTTGATATAGCCTTTAAGGAGGTGTAAAGTGAGCCTAAAAAAATTTTCATAATTTTTCGAAGAGATTTGGGTCTTAAATTTGACCAAAAAAATTTTATTTGGGCATTTAAAAATACCAAATCAACTCCAAAAAATTTTCAAATTTTTGTGGTGATAGTTCTCATTATGGGGAACATTTTTCATGTTAACTGTTGAAACCGAAAATAGGTCTCCTGTGGAATTCACCCTCGGGGAAGGGGTGATTGCGTACCTACTTCACTCCTGCAAGCAAAACAATAAAAGAAACAAGGGATAACCGACCCAAGAGTTTGGCGGGGAGGACCCACCACACACCCGAAAGATCTGACACTGCTTCCCCTCCTTAGCCAAATGCCGAGCTAAGGTACCCTCATAAAGCACTTGAAAGCTGGAGCAAGAAAGCACAGGAAGCATGCCTTCTGGGCACCCCTTGGGTCCTATTTATAGGTTTCAGAATTTGAACTTCCAATAACCAAACTGAACTGACCTGAAGTTACCAAAATACCCTTGGTTGGGTCTGCCAACAGCCAAACTCCGTTGTTTTGAAGGGCTATGGGCAGACCAGCGGGGGCAAAACAGTAAAAAGTACCTCATAGATCTGGGCGAGCTGGGGAGCCTGGCCACCTCGGTAGATCCTGCTCACCTGCTGTTGTCGAGCCCTTTTGCGCGAGCGCGAGTTTGGCGGCGAGCTCGCCTATCAGTCGGTCCCCGTTAGTCGACCTCAGCTCGATGAATCTTGGCTTAACAGGTGAATGCTGAGCTCACGGTCGATGAACGTCGAGCTCGGGCTCGGGTTTCTCTACCGAGCTTGCCTGAGGCCTTGGTAATCTGAGCTGGCCGGCCTGGTTCCTGGTTCACCCCGCTCGCTGGATACGGGGTTGTACACAATCCCCGCTCTTTTTGAGCTTGGCAAAGCTAGGAAAGAAACATCCAACCCCAAGTGTTCGACAAGCGCAGGGTGGGCTGGAAGGAATCTTCGGGTGGGGTCCACCTGCGGCTATATATATACACCTACATACCTGCATGACCTTTATCATTCCTTTTGATATAGCCCTTCTGACATGTCGATTCCCAAGGAGATCCAAGAGCGCCTTAACCGAGCTCACCAGGCTTCAGCTGCTCGCATAGCTGCCCTGACTGCGGTTCCGCCCGCTTTTCCACAGGGCGGCTCTGCCGAGCCCAGCTCCAAGAGGTTGAAGCCATTTCCTCAAGCGGCCGAGCCCATTTATGACGACCTGAGGACCACCTTAGAGCACGGGACCGGCTCCTCCACTCTATCTGCCCTGAAAAAGAGCAGCAATATTGTCGAAATCTGCGATGGCCCGGATAGCCCACTTGATGGCATGGCGGCGTCGCGCCGTGAGACACCATCCCGCGAGCCAAGACCACACTTGGGGACTCGCGATTCATGACTCCGGAGAACCGTCCCCGGGGCTCGTCCCCTCCCTTCGATACCTTGGGGTTGAGCTCACAGAGGTCGACCTCGCTGATGCGCGCCCCCTCTCCTCAGCGAGCAGTTATGACCACGGGGGCGGGTGTGGAGACCATCCCCATCCTGGGATTTGAGCTTCTCTCTCCGAGAGCGGGGCCCAGGTCACGGGAAGGACCTGAGGTTTGTCCCTCCCCACACCTCCTTTGAGTTGTCGAGCTCATCAGGTAAATTTCTCCTAGATTCTTGTTACACGACTTTCCAGCATGCCTCCTCTTGCTGATGCTTGTCTTGCAGTTCCCCCCAGCCAATCTGCTGTAGAGAAATCTTCGTGGGCAGCCCATTACTCCCCCCTCCCCTCCCCGAGCTCGCTGGACTCTTACCTAGGCCTTGAAGTGGAGCGAAGCGAGCTGACCAGGAGGGTGGTCAAGCTTTTCAAGAAACTGGTGTGCGGGCTGTGCGAGGTGTAGGAATTCAATGAGGCGCTGCAGTGAGACTATGTTAGGCTTGCTGATGAAGTACGAGGCGGCCAGGCTGGCGAGTTACTGTCTCCTTCCCGGCTTCTAGACGAGATCGACGATGTCCTCTCGGCGGCGTATAGGAATTCGGGGAGGATCCGCGAGCTGCTTTGCGCGAGGCAGTCTGGTGGGCGAGTGCTGCGAGGCCGGGGTAGATAAAAGGAGGCTCCCTTGCTGATCCGATTGGCACTCACCTCCTGATTTCCTCCTACCCGCGTGCCCCGCTTATTTATTCCTGCACTAGATTGTTGTAATAAATAACTTCAAATATTCTTGGGCATGGCCTGTGTTTGAATAATAGTAATAATCATATTGCTTCTTTTTTGTTTTAGCCTTTGTTGGAGCGCGCTGGAAGTCGGTGAGCTGGGGTTTGGCGGGCTGGGATGGCGAGATGGCGAGAAGGGCTGATTGGACAGCTTGGCCCCCTAATTATTTTTTATATAAATAGCCCCCTCCCCACAAACCCCCGTACTATTGCCTTAATTGTTTGCTCTTTCTCTCTTCTTTTCTCTCTCTTACTTGCGACCCACCCCTTATGCTGCGAGCATGGGCAAGACCAACCCTGACGCCGACGGCCGCTCCAAGTGCGCCCAGCACTTCACTAACTATTGCTTCTTTGAGGGTCACACAAGCGAGGCCGAGCTCTCTGAGTTTGTTCGTGACCATGTGCCGCCAGGCTTCGTGGCGTGCCGGCCGAGGCAGGGGGGCCATCAATACCTTTTATGATGACGAGCTCACCTTCCCCATCTCACATTTTGAGGTGGGGCTGCGTCTCCCCCTCTGGCCGGAGATCCGGCAGATTCTGAAATACTATGGCGCCGTGCCTGCGCAGCTGAACTCCAACGCCATTACAATGATGGTGGAGTTCGCGAGCTACCTCCGGTAAGAAAGGATAGAGTTCAACCTGACTGTGTTCAGGAAGCTCTTTTCCTACAAGGCGACGCCAGATGGGGTCGCCTACTTCGGGGGCTTGCTAATCAAGGTTCGCGATATCGCGAACAAACACCATAATTGGATGACCAAGATCGCCTTCATCAAGGGCAATCTCGACAACATCCCCTACTTGCCCCAGTAGAAGGGCGAGGAGTTCTACCGCCCGCCGGCCGTGTCTGGCAATGATGCCGACCTCCACAAATACTTCCTCCACAAGGACTTCGAGGTCGCCTTCCTGCGAAGGGGCCTCGACGCGCTCCGCCCCGTCCTGCCCGACGAAGGTATCGTTCTCTCCACATTACCAAGCTCGCAAGATTGACGAGCTCTCCATATTGTCGTTGTAAATCTTCTGACTTGTCCAAGTTTTTTCTTGCAGGGGAGCGGCTAATCCCCGGGAACCCGCCATTTACGGACTCGAGATCGCACCCGGACCCTCTCGCTCGTGAGAAGGCAGCGGCAGCGACCTGCCGAGACGTGGCGGCCTTCTCCAAACCCTCTTCCAGCAAGAGGCGGCCCAAGGATGCGGGGTCTAGCCCACCCCATAACCAACAACTACCTTAAAAGATGAAGATAGCCTTGCTGGCTTCGCGGGGGAAACAACATCAACAACATCAATCCAGCCCCAAATACATGAGCTCGCCTGAAGTTGTCTTCGACGCTTCGCCGGAGAGCCCGCTGAAGGAAGTTACCAACAAGGGGTGGAAGGGCGGCGAGGCCTCCGCTCCCCCTACAGCGGTCTCGCCACTTCCTTCGGCGAAGAGGACGGCTCGCGAGCTCGGCGCGCCAAAAGAACATCCCATCTTCAGCTTTGGGGAGCGGTGGAAATACTCGACAGGCGAGCCCATGGCGCAATGGGATGAGCTGGCCCACCGGGTTTCCATATCCACTCTTCACCCCTCTTGGCATGACTGCAAGCCCGCCACAGGTCATGCCTACGCCCTCTATTTTGGCCTCTATTGCTGGGAGGACGCCGAGGCCTATAAGGGGATGAAACTGCGGCAGATCGGACATGAGGGCCTGCATGCCCACCTGCGAGCCATGGAGCTCCATCATATGTTGGTCCGCCGCAGCTTCAGCCTCAGCAACCAACTCCAAAAAGCCGAGCAAGCCCGTGCGTCGCCAAAGACAAGGTCGCTAATCAGGCTAGGCAGCTCGGCATCGCTGAGGGTCTTCTCTCCCAGTCTTTCGGCGGGTTGGTGAGTATCAGGCTTCCCCTTCCCTCTTTTACTTAAAATATTTTACGTTGTTGTTAACGAATCTTTCTTTATCATCAGGATGCTGTGGAAACCACCCATCACCACACATCTTCCCAAAACCCCGACATAGTAGGAAGGGGGACGGGGGTACATAAACACCAAGGACCACCCGCTGCAGGCGATGTGGGACAAATACATCCACGGGATGGCGGGGATATTCTGCCACACGGGGGCTCATTGGGGTCAACACCCAGACCTGGAATGCGATGGGGAAGCCCAATATGCGGTCCCATACACACCCAATCCCGCTGGACCTATCATCTCAACACACCCCCGCAGCGGGATGGCTCTGATACCATGTGGAAACCACTCATCACCACACATCTTCCCAAAACTCTGAGGTAGTAGGAAGGGGGGACGGGGGTACATAAACACCAAGGACCACCCGCTGCAGGCAATGTGGGACCAATCCATCCACAGGATGGCAGGGATATTCCTCTACATGGGGGCCCACCGGGGTCAACACCCAGACCTGGAATGCGATAGGGAAGCCCAATATGCGGTCCCACACACACCCAATCCTGCTGGACGTAGGTTCTCAACAGATGACAAGGCTGTCGGGGAACTGCGGGCTCGCAATGCCGAGCAGGAGGAGGAGATCGGCAAGCTGCACGCCCGGCTTGCCGAGCTGGAGGGGCGAATGTGAGGCTGAAGGAGGAGAACCAGAACCTCAGCCGCGAGGTCCGCCGCCAGGCGGAGTTTTTCTTCCCGGCCAGTGATACCGATCCTACCCTCCCCTATAAGAGGCCGAGGATCTTTTGCGAGGCCGACCTCGCCGATGGGTTGCGGATCAACTCCATCTAGGATGCCGAGTGCACCCTCCAGATGATGAAGGATACTAGGGTGCTGCAGGAGGGGTGCGAGGAGATCTCCGCCAAGGACCTCATGCCGAGCTTGTTCCAGGCGACACCGCCCAGCGAGAAGGACGATATCCTGGACGCGCTCTTTGGGAAAAGCTTCCAGGACCCATCCGTTGGAGGGGAGGGGGATCATTAATTCGGCGCAGGGGGCATGGGCTAATCTTGCTAATTTCTTTCTTACCCCTTTTTTGTAATCTCGCTGAGGCGAGCTCGACCTATAAATCTCGTTACTTAATGAAAAAACATTTTTGATACCTTTTGTGTTCAGCGTAACTATATCACTATATATATATTTTATCCTTTGCTGGATTTCTCTGTCGTGCCCTATTTGTCTGCGAGCACTTCCTCCAGCGACCTCGCATAGATGGCGTTGTGAGTAGGACAGTCATTAGGACTCGCCCTTGAGAGTACATTTTGAGAGCTCGCCCATTCTTAGGACTCGCCCTAGCTCGCACGCGAACAACCCATAACCTTAAAAAATATGAGACCAAATTCTCTAAAATTTTCCAAGTAAAATATAGCGGGGGCGAGACGTCCTGGCGGGATTCGCCTCCCTTCGGCGAGGACAAAGGGCCTGGAAAGCCACCCCTCTATCGAGGTCGGGCTGGATTGGCGAGCACGAGCTCACCAATGCCGAGCTCTCCTCTCTCAATCTGAGAATGGCCGGCTTGTTGGGCACCAACCGGGGAGTGTAGGACTTCCCTGAGTGTTCCCCTCCCCTGTCAGCTAGGTCAGAGTTTGACAGCGGGATCTGCTCGAGGTCTAAGGTTGACAGTGAGTGACTTCCAGCCCTGCCAGGTAGGTGAGCCTGACATCGAGATCTGTTCGAGGTCTATGGATGACACCGAGTGACTTCCAACCCTGCCAGCTAGGTGAGAGCCTAACAGCGGGATCTGCTCGGGGTCCAAGTTTGATTCCATCGAGTGACTTCCAGCCCTACCAGCTAGGTGAGAGCCTGACAGCGGGATCTACTCGAGATCTAAGGATGACACCGAGTGACTTCCAGCCCTGTCAGCTAGGTGAGAGGCTGAAAGTAGGATCTGCTCGGGGTCCAAGGCTGATACCATCAAGTGACTTCCAGTACTGCCATCTAGGTGAGAGCCTGACAGCGGGATCTGCTCGAGGTCTAAGTATGACACCGAGTAACTTCCAGCACTTCCAGCTAGGTGAGAGCCTGACAGCGGGATCTGCTCGAGGTCCAAGGCTGATATAGTCGAGTGACTTCCAGCCCTGCCAGCTAGGTGAGAGCCTGACAGCGGGATCTGCTCGAGGTCCAAGGATGACACCGAGTGACTTCCAGCCCTGCCAGCTAGGTGAGAGCCTGACAATAGGATCTGCTCGGGGTCCAAGGCTGATTCCATCGAGTGACTTCCAGCCCTGCCAGCTAAGTGAGAGCCTGACAGCGGGATCAGCTCGAGGTCTAAGGATAACACCGAGTGACTTCCAGCCCTGCTAGCTAGGTGAGAGCCTAACAGCAGGATCTGCTCAGGATCCAAGGCTGATACCATCGAGTGACTTTCAGCCCTGCCAGCTTGGTGAGCCTGACAGTGAGATCTGCTCGAGGTCTAAGGATGACACCGAGTGACTTCCAACCCTGCCAGCTAGGTGAGAGCCTGACAGTGGGATATGCTCGGGATCCAAGGCTGATACAATTGAGTGACTTCCAGCCCTGCCAGCTACATGAGAGCTTGACAGCGGGATCTGCTCGAGGTCTAAGGATTACACTGAGTGACTTCCAGCCCTGCCAGCTAGGTGAGAGCCTGACAGTGGGATCTGCTCGGGGTCCAAGGCTGATTCTATCGAGTGTCTTCCAGCCCTGACAACTAGGTGAGAGCCTGACAGCGGGATCTGCTCGAGGTCTAAGGATGACACCGAGTTACTTCCAGCCCTGACAGCTAGGTGAGAGCCTGATAGCAGGATCTGCTCAAGGTCCAAGGTTGATACCATCGAGTGACTTCCATCCCTGCCAGCTAGGTGAGAGCCTGACATGGCGATCTGCTTGAGGTCTAAGGATGACACTGAGTAACTTCCAGCCATGCCAGCTAGGTGAGAGCCTGAGAGTGGGATCTTCTCGGGGTCCAAGGATGATACCATAGAGTGACTTCCACCCCTGCCAGCAAGGTGAGAGCCTTACAGCGGGATCTGCTCGAGGTCCAAGGATGACACCGAGTGCCTTCTAGCCCTGCCAGTAAGGTGAGTGCATGACAGTGGGATCTGCTCGGGGTCTAAGGCTGATTACATCGAGTGACTTCCAGCTCTGCCTGCTAGGTGAGAGCCTGACAGCTGGATCTGCTCGAGGTCTAAGGATGACACAGAGTGAATTCCAGCCCTGCATCTATGTGAGAGCCTGACAGTGGGATCTGCTCGGGGTCTAAGGCTGATACCATCGAGTGACTTCCAGCCCTGTCAGCTAGGTGAGCCTGACAGCTGGATCTACTCGAGGTCTAAGGATGACCCGAGTGACTTCCATCCCTGCCAGCTAGGTGAGAGCCTGATAGCGGGATCTGCTCGAGGTCCAAGGCTGATACCATCGAGTGACTTCCACCCCTACCAGCTAGGTGAGAGCCTGACAGCGGGATCTTCTCGAGGTCTAAGGATGACACCGAGTGACTTCCATCCCTGCTAGCTAGGTGAGAGCCTGACAGCAGGATCTGCTCGGGTTCCAAGGATGATTCCATCGAGTGACTTCCAGCCCTGCCAGCTAGGTGGGAGCCTGATAGCGGGATCTATTCGAGGTATAAGGATGACACCGAGTGACTTCCAGCCCTGCCAGCTAGGTGAGAGCCTGACAGCGGGATCTGCTCGGGGTCCAAGGCTAATACCATCGAGTAACTTCCAACCCTGCCAGCTAGGTGAGAGCCTGACAGCGGGATCTGCTCGGGATCCAAATACACTTCACTTCTTCATGCAAACTCATTGTGACAGCATTGGTGTGTTAATGAACTTTTATTAAAAATCAAAGCATCACTTACATGTTTCAAGGGAAAAAGTGTTTTAAGTCGTCACCACTACAGGTGGGACTTAGGGTCTTGCCCTCCACATTTTGGAGTCGATTCCCCCCTGATCTTAGAGCTTCTTTTACAATAAATGGATCTTTCCAGCTGGGGTTAAGCTTCCCCACGTGATGTAGGCTTGCCTTAGGGGATCCTACGCGGAGGGCGAGACTTCGACCTCAACAACGTTGACGCTCTCCAACCCGCACACAAACTAAACGCAGCAACCACAATGAAGTTATTTATCGTTCGCACTAACGTACGGATAGCCGATCCGCAAGTGGAACGGAGTTTTGGCTATAGTCCAAACTCCTTTCCAGCTAAATGAAAAATATTTATTCCGATCGAGCTTGGTGTTGTACCAAAATTGATCCACCAAAAAAATAAAACACGATTCAAAAGTGGTAGGATCTATCCCAACAAAGAAAATCGAGGAGCGCCAATCCTCTCATTAGATCTTTCGGAAAAAACCAAATGAAAATCCAGATCTACTATTAGAAACACCGCGAAAAATTAACGATTCGAGAAATCACGCAAAAGTCGTCCACCAAAAGAACTAGTCAAGAGGGAAAATCTTTTGTGTAGGAATTTTCATTACCCTGCTCGAAAATGTAGATCCGAGATGTTTGGATCCACCAAGACGACCGCTCTTCCTTTGGACCCACGGGAAACGCACCACGGATGAAGATCTTGCTCGTCTCCTTCGCTTTCTCGCCGTGGATGAGTTTTCCCCAAAACTTTGGTTCTTCTTCCTCACGATCCCTTTCCTCCAAGGTGGTTAAGAAATTCCAATGGGTTGAATATGGTGTTGGTGGAGAAAAGGTAGAGAGGTGGGAGAACGAGAGGTGATTAGAGGGAATGAGGAGTAGAAGGGGGCGGCCAAGCAAGGAAGGAGAGGGGCGGCCGAACTCCTTGAGAGGGAAACCTTGAGGGGGGACGGCGGCTAAGAGGAGGAGGAAGGGGAGATTGAGATTAGGGCAAACAATTTTCTTGATTTCAATAATAGTTGCTAACAAATGAAAAGTTTGGCCTTATATAAGGCTTACAACCAAGTGGCTATTAGCAGCCCAAAAATAAATATTGTTCTAAATGAAAAGACAGAAAATGACATAGTTTCAAATAGCAAATATGAAAGATAAATGCAGACCACTAGTAAAATAATTTTATCTCTTATTCTTGTTGCGTGGGCGAAGATTATAGCCGTGCCCGCTACGGCGCCGCAAGTCTTTTGTTGGAGGAGCATCGTCGTCATCTTCTGCCGCAGCAACACCGCCATGGACGTCGTCAACATCTGCCATGGCAACACCGCCATGGACGTCATCTTCATCACCCAATTGGCCGTCGTGGTGGCCGTCGCCATAAATCCTCCCACTCTTGAAAGGACTCATCGCCGATGAGTGGGCTGAACGGTAATGGTGGAGGAGATCTGCATCAAGAAGAGTCAGCTCTGCCGAAGAAACCCAAGAGTCATCTAAAACTGGACGACCGTGCCATCTGACCAAAAACCTGTGAACGTCGCCATCGGGAGTAGAAAACACCGCATCCTACAAAATCTTGTCAGGAAAGAAATCGTTCCGGGGGAACCTCGAAAAAGCGTTAGGCGCAGAAGAAAAACAAGGTGCTTCATCAATAGGCAACGTACCTCTCGAAGGATCCGAAAGGGAGAGCGGTCCAGAAGTATTCTAACCCCCCACCCCTTTAGACGGTATAGTGGACATATGAAACAGAGAGATGGACAGTTCAAGTGGTGGAGCGACATAGAGCGTTAAATCTGAAACGTTAAAAACAGGGGAGATTCCCCAATCAACGGGTAACTTTAATAAATATGCATTTTCACCTAGCTTCTTCAAAACCCGAAAAGGACCGGCTCTCCTATTCGCTAATTTTTTTATGGTGCCCGAAGGCATCCGTTCAGGGATAAGACGTACCATTACCAAATCGCCAATATTTAATGGGACTGCTCGCTTATGTACGTTAGCATTCGATTGATAAATAGCATATTATTTAGCTAACGTCTGGCCTATGTGCTCATGGAGAGTGTGAACATGCGAGGCGAAGTCCTGTGCAAATTGACTAGATTTAAATGATGGTGGTAATGGAATCAAGTCAAGAGGCACGGGCGCCTTATATCCATGCACTATCTCATTTGGCGATAACCCGGTGGACCTATTCTTAGAATTATTGTAGGCTAGTTGAGCGTGAGGAAGAATAAGGTCCCATGTACCTTTATGATCACCCACTAAGCAACGATGTAACCCACCCAAACTCCGGTTAACAACTTCCATTTGCCCATCCGTTTGTGGATGATAGGCCGACGAAAACATAAGTCGAGTGCCCAAAAGCTTCCAAAGTGTTTTCCAAAAGTAGCTAGTAAACTTAACATCTCTATCGGTCACGATGGTTCTGGGGACACCTCGATGTGCCACGACCTCCTTAAAATACAACTTAGCGACGTGTGAAGCATCGTTGGTGCTATGACAAGCGATAAAATAAGCCATTTTTGAGAATCGGTCCACTACGAACAAGATGGAATCGTGACGCCTAAATGTCGGTGGAAGGCCCAAAATGAAGTCCATGCTAACATCCACCCATGGGGCAGACGGAATCGGAAGGGGTGGGTAAAGACCGGCATTGGTCTTGTTACCCTTGGCTAATTGACAAACGCGGCAGCTCCCGGCGATTTTATTGACCATTGGCTTGAGACCCGGCCAAAAGAATTTATCCTCTACAAGTGTGATTGTTTTATCGCGACCGAAGTGTCCACCTAGTCCTCCACTATGTAACTCCCATATAATAAAATAGCGTAGCGAAGAGCGGGGAATACATAGTTGTGTATGCTTAAATAGGTACCCGTCACGTATGTAGTACGCCAAAATAGTGGTAGGGGAATTGTCCTGAGCGGCGAAATATATATCCTTAAAATCCGGACACTGCATATACTCGTCTTTGATTCTTTCAAATCCTATGACTGATACCTCCATGGTGGATAATAATAGGGTGACGCGACTAAGGGCGTCCGCCACACGATTTAACGTACCCTTGAGGTGCTTGATAATGAATGTATACTCTTGAAGGAACGAGACCCATTTAGCGTGCCGAGGGTTGATCTTACTTTGGGAGTTTACAAATCTTAATGCCTCATGATCGGACAAGATTACAAATTCCTTTGAGATAAGATAGTGTCGCCAATGTTAGAGACAACGGATCACGGCATAGAACTCATGATCATAATTGGAATAATTTAACTTTGGACTGGCAAGTTTTTCGCTAAAATATCCTATCGGATGTCCATCTTGACTTAAGACTCCTCCGATCCCTATTCCCGATGCGTCGCATGATAATTCAAACGCTTTACTAAAATCTGGCAAGCGTAATAATGGGGCTTCAAACATCCGGTCCTTAATCATTTGAAACGCGCGAGTGGCCGCTTTAGTCCAATGAAATTCTCCTTTCTTCATGCATTCGGTGATCGGTGACATGATACTACTAATGTTTTGGATGAACCTTCAATAAAATGTGGCCAAACCGTGAAAACTTCTAACTTCCCGAATATTTGTTGGTTCAGGTCATTCTTTAATCACTTGGACCTTCTTTGGGTCAACATGAATGCCTTCGGAACTCACTATGTAGCCTAGAAACTCTACGGATGTCACACCAAAGGAGCATTTTTTTAGATTAATATATAGAATTTCTTGGCGCAAGGTTGATAGGATTGTCCTTAGATGTATGTCATGATCCTTATGCGAACGGCTGAATATTAAGATATCATCAAAGTATACGACCACGAATTTACCCATGTATGGCTTAAAAACTTGGGTCATTAATCGAGAGAAAGTACTCGGCCCGTTGGTGAGCCCTTCTCCTAGCACCAACCACTCATAGAGCCCATCCTTAGATTTAAAAGCCGTCTTCCATTAATCTCCTTCTCGTATCCTTATTTGATGATAACCACTTTTGAGATCCAATTTTGAAAATATGGCAGCTCCTGATAACATATCTAATAAGTCGTCCAAACGGGAAATGGGAAACATATATTTGACCGTAATTTTATTTATGGCCCGGTAGTGTACACACAATCGCCAAGACTTATCCTTCTTTGGAACCAAGAGGGTCGGTACGGCGCATGGGCTCTTACTATGGCGGATAAAACCCTTTGCTAGGAAATCCGAAATTAAAGCTTGTAGCTCCTCATGTGCAGAGGGGTTAAGCCGATAATGTGGATGGTTAGGCAATGACGAGCCCGGGACGAAATCGATCTCATGTTGGATATCTCTCATGGGTGGCAACTTAGATGGCAAGTCCTCCGGATAGACGTCTTTATACTCTTCCAATATAGTGCGCAGGGATAACGGTATATTCTCTAAAATGGGTGAGTCTTCCTTAGCTTGTAAGAATACTAAAGCATACAGGACGCCGTCCGAGAAAGTCTCGCATTCCAACTCCTTCTTACTTATCAAACTTATAACTTTCCTTTCCGCAGGAACAATTGTGTCTTTGGGGGCAACCGAAGGATCCTTGGGCGGTGTGGGTCTCAATACAATGGTCTTACCATTATACTTGAACTCGTAAGTGTTGGCTCGCCCGAAATGGGTCACGTCATAATCATAGAGCCACGTGCGTCCTAGAAGTACATGACATACGTCCATGGGGATGACGTCGCACCACACTTTATCAACATAGCTATTCAACGTAAGTGGTACTAAACAACGCTTAGAAACCGCGATAGACGTTTTGTTCACCCACGCTATTTTATATGGCTGGGGGTGTGGTTCGGGGACTAGGTGCATACGAGTGATGGCGTTTTTCGAAACGACATTCATGCAACTTCCGCTGTCTATTATTAGCTTGCACCACTTTTCACCACATTTAAAATTCAAAGAAAATATGTTAGTCCGATTGTGCTCATCCGGTGCACGCGGTGTGGTCAAGATACACCTCATAACCATCATATAAGACTCATCTTCGATATCACTCGGCTTAGCATCTGATTCGCTGCCAGCTTCATAGACAAGCTCGACAGGCTCAGACGTGGACTCTAATAGTGCCAGTGGCTTACTCGTGGTAGGACACTCACTAGAGTATTGTCCTTGAATTCCGCACGAATAACAGGTAGCGTTAGTCTTATTAATTCGTCCTATTGGAACTCTCTCACCATTGGGAATTTTATTGTTCCTAGCGGTAATTACTATGGAACTTGAATCAGTCGATCGGAACTTTCCTTTGTCTCGCATGGATGACGAAGTTGGGGGTCCTAAGATGGATTTTCCTTTCTGGAATGCTCGACCCTTGGACTTGTAGGCATTGTGCTTTTCTATATCCAATGCCGCATTGAATGTTGTGTTAAGGTCCATGTGACCATAACGCAAAAGCTTGCCTTGGATGTCCACATTAAGTCCCTCACGGAAACGAGATAATGTGACCTCGGGCATTTCTCGAATGTCACAACGCACCATCATATCCTTGAGTCGTCCCATGTACTCCGCTACCGATTGGCCCCCTTGACGAAGGGTGGCTAGCTCGTCGAACATTTGGGTTCGGTGATACGCCGGGACATATTGGTCATGCAGGAGTGCCTTCATGGCAGCCAACCCAATTGGGGGTGCCCCATTCACGGTGCCTAGACGCCTCTCTTCGTTCAACCAGAATGTTTTGGCTCTACCCAGAAGTTTCATTCGTGCTACTCGTACCTTCTCAACGTCCGTCAGGTTGTGCCACTGAAAATAGCACTCAATATCCATGATCCAGTTTAGAAAGAGTTGGGGTTCACCCATGCCATCGTAGGATGGTGATTTCATTTTAACGGCCCTAGTTAAGTCGAACTCATAAGGGGCTCGGAGTGCGTACTCATAATCCGGATCACGAGGTAGATTTTGTCGCTCTTCTCGTTGGTTGGCGGGATGGGGTGGCGCCCCGGTCGATTTATCCCAAAGCCGGGATTTCGAGGCGCCGCCTGATTTACAGCCAACCCTTTTATTAATTGAGTGAGTGCATCGAACCTGGTGTTAAACTCTTCCCTAAGCGCCGCAATTGTTGCAGGAGCGGGCTCACCATCATCATGATGGTCGGCCATGTGTGATGTGGATGGAGGATACTCCGTGCCAAGACTCATGCGCATGAACAACACTGATACAGGGTGCCTAACCTAGACAAGAGACTGTTTAGACAAGAATTTTATAAATCAGGATTTTTATACGCTTAATGACTTGGAGAATGAAAATATTTTTTTGACTTTTATGCTTAGAAAAAAAAGTAGAAAATTCAGAATTTTTTTGGCAATTTTTTTTGCAGAAATTTTTTTTTGACTTTTGTTATATGCAGATCAGATGGTGAAAAAATTTCAAATTTTGTGTCTACGAAACGTGCACGACCAAGTGTGGGTCGACGTCCTAAGACCGGAAAGCGTAAGGACGGTGTCGATTGAGAAATCAACACAAACCTCGCTTTGATGCCAAATTTGATGTAGGCTTGCCTTAGGGGATCCTACGCGGAGGGCGAGACTTCGACCTTAACAACGTTGACGCTCTCCAACCCGCACACAAAATAAACGCAGCGACCACAATGAAGTTATTTATCATTCGCACTAACGTACGGATAGCCGATCCGCATGTGGAACGGAGTTTTGGCTATAGGTCAAACTCCTTTCCGGCTAAATGGAAAATATTTATTCCGATCGAGCTTGGTGTTGTACCAAAATAGATCCACTAAAAAAATAAAACATGATTCAAAAGTGGTAGGATCTATCCCAACAAAGAAAAGCGAGGAGTGTCAATCCTCTCGTTAGATCTTTCGGAAAAAACCAAATGAAAATCCAGATATACTATTAGAAACACCGCGAAAAATTAACGATTCGAGAAATCACGCAAAAGTCGTCCACCAAAAGAACTAGTCAAGAGGGAAAATCTCTTGTGTAGGAATTTTCGTTACCCGGCTCGGAAATGTAGATCCGAGATGTTTGGATCCACCAAGACGACCGCTCTTCCTTTGGACCCACGGGAAACGCACCACAGATGAAGATCTTGCTCGTCTCCTTCGCTTTCTCGCCGTGGACGAGTTTTCCCCAAAACTTTGGTTCTTCTTGCTCACGATCCCTTTCCTCCAAGGTGGTTGAGAAAGTCCAATGGGTTGAATATGGTGTTGGTGGAGAAAAGGTAGAGAGGTGGGAGAACGAGAGGTGATTAGAGGGAATGAGGAGTAGAAGGGGGCGGCCAAGCAAGGGAGGAGAGGGGCGGTCGAACTCCTTAAGAGGGAAACCTTGAGGGGGGCGGCGGCTAAGAGGAGGAGGAAGGGGCGATTGAGATTAGGGCAAACAATTTTCTTGATTTCAATAATAGTTGCTAACAAATGAAAAGTTTGGCCTTATATAAGGCTTACAACCAAGTGGCTATTAGCAGCCCAAAAATAAATATTGTTCCAAATCAAAAGACAGAAAATGACATAGTTTCAAATAGCAAATATGAAAGATAAATGCAGACCACTAGTAAAATAATTTTAGCTCTTATTCTTATTGCGTGGGCGAAGATTATAGTCGTGCCCGCTATGGCGCCGCAAGCCTTTTGTTGGAGGAGCATCGTCGTCATCTTCTGCCACAGCAACACCGCCATGGACGTCGTCAACATCTGCCATGGCAACACCGCCATGGACGTCGTCTTCATCACCCAATTGGCCGTCGTGGTGGACGTCGCCATCACCACGGTTGCTGACCTCCCTGCTGCATCTACCTTCTTCAGCACCAAGTCCCCCTCCATAAATTGCTTGACTCTGAAATGCTTGTCAAAGTACTTGGTCATCCTCCTTTTCACCTCTTCCTGTCCGATGGCGGAAAGGTCCCACAGTTCTTCCACCATGTCAAGGGAGAGCCGCAGCTCCTCCTAGTTCTCAGCCTACCATTCTTCCTTGCCTTCCCCAGCCGCAACAACTCGAGGTGTTTGAATTTCAAATTCAACGGGGAGCACTGCCTCGCACCCATGAGAGAGCTTGAAGGGGGTCTCTCCTGTAGCTATGTTGGGGGTGGTCCTCAAAGCCCAGAGAACTGCGGGAAGCTGCTCCACCCAGATCCCCTTTAGATTTTGCACTTTATTTTTTACGAGGTTAACAATGATCTTCTTTGCGGCCTCCACCTGCCCATTGCTCTTGGGGTGGTGGACTGAGGCGAACCTGAGGTCGATCCCGAGCTGCTCGCAGAAACTGGTAAACTCCGCGCTGGAGAACTGGGGCCCATTGTCTGTGACAATGGTCTGATGCGGGCCATGGCGGCAGATGATCTCCCCCCATACGAAGTTCCTGACAACATGGGAAGTCACCTTGGCTAGTGCCTTTACTTCCAGCCACTTGGAGAAATAATCGATCATCACCGTTAGGAACCTTCTCTGCCCACTGGCCTGGGGGAATGGTCCAACCAAATCCATTCCCCAAATGGCAAAGGGCTAGGGGGATGTGATACTTTTGAGACTCTGAGCTGGCTGTAGCTGGAGGGGAGAAAATAGCTGGCATTTGTGGAACCTTCTTGCGAACTCCGTGGCATCACGGCCCAGGGTTGACAAGAAGTACCCCTGCCTGACAATCCTACCTTCCAGGGTCTGACTCCCGGAGTGACTCCCACACTCCTTGGAGTGGACTTATTCCATGATTCTTTGTACTTCCCCCTCCGCCACGCATCGAGCCAACATCCCCGAGAGAGTCTCTCTATACAACTGCCTATCCTAGATGTGGTAGTACACTGACTTGTGCCTGAGCTTCTTCTTGTCTACCCCCTCTGGATACTCTCCTGTGGAAAGGAAACTTACGACCGGGTCCATCCACGAAGGCCGCTGGTCTATCTCCATAAGCTCCCCCTCTTCGATGGAAGGACGGAACAAGTCGGTGATGGTCCCACTCACCCGGGGACCATGCTTCGCTAGCTGATCGACCAGCTTATTCTCCTCCCGGGACACGTGCTGGATGGAAAAAAGTTTGGAATGCGCTAATAATCCCATTCACTTTGGCTAAATATAGCTGCAGGGTAGGCTCTCTTGCCTCAAACTCCTCGTTGATCTAGGAAGCTACCACCATGGAGTCAATAAGGACCTCCACATCCAACACCCCCAGCTCCCTGGCCAGGCGTAGCCCTGTTATCACGGCCTCATACTCGGCCTGATTGTTGGTGATGGGGAAGTGCACCACCACTGTCTGCTCAATTGTAGTCCCCTGGGGACTCTCCAAGATCACCCCACACTCCTAGGGAATGCCTCCCTGAGGCGCCATCTACCTTCACCTTCCAAGGAGTCGGACGAGTTAGCTCTTCCTCCGCCACCTCAATCACATAATCAGCCAAGAAGTCGGCCATCGCTTGAGCTTTGATCAAGAGGCGGGGGACGAAGGAGACGTTGAACGCACTCAACTCCACCGACCACTTGGCTAGCCTGCCATAATTCTCCACCCCCTCGAAGATGTTGCAGAGGGGATGGTCAGTCACCACTCGGATTGAGTGTGCTTGGAAATAGGGCCGCAGCCTTCGGGCTGAGATGACCAGGGCGAAGGCCAGCATCTCTAAAATTGGATATCGGAGCTCGGCCTTCCTCAGGACCCGGCTCACGTAATATATAGGGAGCTGCTTCTTCCCCTCTTCATAAACTAGGATAGAGCTCGAGGCCTCCGCCCCGACCCCGAGGTACAAAAACATGTCTTCCCCTTCCTTCGACCCTTAGAGCAATGGAGCCCGAGTCAACTTCATCTTGAGGGCCTGGAATGCCTCCTCGCACTCCTTGGTCCATTCGAATCTTTGAGCCCCCCTCAATTCTTTGAAGAAGGGAGAACACTTCTCCCCAGCCCAGGAGAGGAACCTACTTAGCCCTGCCAGCTTCCCCATCAACCGCTGCACCTCCTTAGTATTTCGTGGCTACCCTAGCTCCATGATAGCCTTGACCTTATCTGGATTCAGCTCGCCCCCGCAGGGGTGAGGAGGTGCCCCAAGAACTTTCCCCTGCTAGCCCCGAAGACACACTTCATGGGGTTCAACCGCATCTTGTATCTGCGCAGGGTAGCAAAGGTCTCCTCTAGGTCCTAGAGGTGAGAGTCCACATCCTGACTCTTGATCATGAGATCATCCACGTACACCTCCAGGTTCCTCCGCTTCTGTTCTTTAAAGAACATATCCATCATCTTCTGGTAGGTCGCACCTGCATTCTTCAGCCTGAAGAGCATCATTTTATAACAGTAGCACCCATCCCCCATGTTGAACGAGACATCTTTGATGTCCGGTGGATGCATCATGATTTGATGATAACCTGAAAATGAATCTAAAAAACTCATTACAGAAAAACCAATGGCTGAGTCAGCGAGCGCGTCGATCTGAGGCAAGGCATAACAGTCCTTAGCACAAGATTTATTAAGCAAGGAGAGGTCGATACACATACGCCATCGGCCGTCTACCTTTTTAACCATGACTACATTGGAGACCCAGTAAGGGTATTGGATCTCGGACACGAAACTGGCTTTGAGAAGCTTTGCCACCTCCTCCCTGATGGGCTCTGCCAGCTTGTCCGCGATGGATCTCTTCTTTTGTTAGATGGGCATGTTCCCGGGTTCAAGTTGAGGCGGTGGCAAGCCACATCCGCGTCAACCCCCGGCATCTCTGCGGCGCTCCATGCGAAGATGTTCATGTTCTTCTGGATGCACTCCAGCATCCTGCCCTAGGCCTCCGGGGTCAGCCCCCCGCTGACGCGGACCTTCTCCACCCCACCTTCGTGGGTATGGACCTCCAGCTCCACCACCTCTTCCGCAGCTTCCAATTGGGACTGCTCCCCCCATTCTTCAACATCCCTTTCCTTTGGTACGAGTACCTCCGCCTCCACCTCTTCTTCCACGGCCATCGCCTCGACCGACTCCCCAGATCTCTTCCTGCTGCCTCTACTTTGGCGCAGCTCTCCACCACCACCTCCTCCCCGCCAGCTTCTTGCTCCGCCTCCTCCATCCTTCGCTCCATCTCCTCGGCTCCCTCCTGCCAAGAAATGGAGTTCATGGCGGTGACGTAGCACTCTCGTGCCACCTTGGGGTCCCCCCTAACCCTGACCTGAATCCCCTCGACATTGAACTTCAAGAACTGATAGAACAATGAGGGGACTCAGTGGAAGATGCTGAGAAGGGGCCTCCCGAAGATGGCGATGTTGCTGCTAGGGGCATCCACGATGACGAACCTGCAGTTCCTGGACTGCCCCCCCCCCCCCCCCAGGGTGACATGGAGGCCTACTACTCCCTCCACTTCCTTCCTCTCCCCCGAAAATCCAAACAAGGGCCCATCCGAGGCCAACACCCTCTTTGCCTCCACCTGCATTGCATCAAACGCCTTCTTAAAGACGATATTGACGGAGTTTCTGCTGTCGACGAGGATCTTGGAGACAATAAAATTTTTTATTGTTGTCTGGATGACCAGCGCATCGCAAAATGGATCCTCATGATCTGGCATATCTCCCCTAGGGAAGGTGATCCTCTCTTCTGGGGGTGGGGTTTAGGATTTGGAGACAACGCTCCGACGATAAATGGTGTGGATGCTCGCCTTCCGGGAAGCCTCAACCCCCCCCCCCCACTCCCCACCCCCGTGGATTACTCCGATCCCTCCTCGGGTCGCGATGTCCACCCGGTCCTCACAACGGCCCTCCTCTGCCCGAGGCAGGACCTCCTCGAACCTCACTTCCTGACGCCCCTATTGCTGTTGTTGATCCCTGTTCCCTATCATTT
This sequence comes from Platanthera guangdongensis, assembly GCA_039583875.1. Lineage (NCBI taxonomy): Eukaryota > Viridiplantae > Streptophyta > Magnoliopsida > Asparagales > Orchidaceae > Platanthera > Platanthera guangdongensis. The sequence goes on along the minus strand of CM077156.1, from coordinate 137,300,645 downwards.
AGAGGAACTCTGGGCACGTGGCTGTGGCGTGCCCTTCCTCCTGATGGAAGTCACAGTAGGGCAACTCCACCCTCACCTCTATCCTCCTCCTCCTTTCTACTCTCCTCCTCTCCCCTATGGCTATAGACATAGCCTCTTCATGATCGGGGAGTCGAGGACTCTCGGCCTGCCTCCAGCCCGAGGGGTGGAATTGATCTTTCCTCCCCCCCCCCCCCACCACCCACCGGTGGTGGTCCCTTCCTTGGTACCCTCTCTGTGGCCCCTGCCCTTATCACTCGGGCCTCTAGCCTAGTCGACGATCAGGCTCCTGACACCCCCACCTAGGCTGATGCTGCCCCTGGGGCTGCCTCTGCTCCCTCTACCGGGGCTCTCCTCTCCTCTCCTCCTGTCCTCTTCCTCCTCTTGCCTCCTTATCTTCCTCCATGGCCCACCTGGCCAGCTTCCGGGCCAACTCCGGATTTGACGCCTCCCCGTCAACTTATCTCGCCGCCCTCTCCATCAGCTCCTCGTAGGAGAGGGGGGTATCCTCTTCAGCTCCATCTGGAAGAAACCATGTCGCAGGCCTAGGGTGAAAGCCATCATCAAACTATGGCTCAACATCTCCTAGACCTGGGTTACCTCCTCCTAGAACTGGTCCACGTCGCTTCCAACCGTCTCATTCACTCTCTGCTTGATGTGGAATAAGGACTCCGACTCCTTCTTCCTCCTCTTCGAGGTAGTGAACCTCAGCATGAACCCCCGGCGTAGGTCCTCGAAGCAATAGATGGAGCTGGCCGGAAGCTGGTGCAACCACTCCCTTGCCTTCTCCTTGAGGGTGATGGCAAAGAGTCGGCATTTGAACCCATCCAACATCTGCCGGATCGAGACCATGTCCTCAAGCCACTAGACGTGTTGGACCGGGTCTCCCTTCCCGGTGTAGTAGGACATCTTGGATTCCCTGAACCCCTCTGGAATTGGAGCTGAAGAGACCAACTCGCTGAAGGGGTTGCCTCCCCATACTGGGCAAGATGGCGGGTCTCGCGGGCTCAGCTCGCCGAGCCGGCCTCTGCCTTCCGAGCTAGGGAAGAGCTTGCACCTCCGGCCCTCCTCGGCAACCTCCTTCCCAGCTCGCCTCTTGGGAGCGTCCTCGCCCAGAGAGGGGGCGGCTGCAATTTGGACTGCTGGAGTCGAGCACTCGGCCTGCGTGCCGAGTGTGAACTTGACAAGGCCCAGCACATCGTTCCTAAAATCTTTATACATCCCCACCGTGGCCAGAGGTGGGGGGCAGCGAGATTGACCTGTCAGGTCCCTGTCCTCCTGTCATCTAGCTCGCTGAAGCTTTTCTGTACTGACCACGCTCCACGCTCACCGCACCAAAATGTTGAAACTAAAAATCGGTCTCCTGTGGAGTTCACCCTCGGAGAAGGGGTGAACGCGTACCTACTTTAGTCCTGCAAGCAAAACAACAAAAGAAACAAGGGAAAACCGACCCAAGGGCTCGGCGGGTAGGACCCACCACATAGCCGGAAGATCTGAGAGCGCTTCCCCTCCTTAGCCAAAGGCCGAGCTAAGGTACCCTCATAAAGCACTTGAAAGCTGGAGCAAGAGAGCAGAGGAAGCATGCCTTCTGGGGAAACTCTTGGGTCCTATTTATAGGTTTCAGAATTTGAAATGTCAATAACCAAACTGAACTGACCTGAAGTTACCAAAAATACCCTTGGTTGGGTCTTCCAACAGCCAAACTGCGCTATTTTGAAGGGCTATGGGCAGACCAGCGGGGGCAAAACAATAAAAAGTACCTCATAGATCTGGGCGAGCTGGGGAGCCTTGCCACCTCTGCAGATCCTGCTCGCCTGTTGTTGCCGAGCTCTTTTGCGCGAGCACGAGTTGGGGCGGCGAGCTCGCCTATGAGTCGGCCCCCGTTAGTCGACCTCAGCTCGATGAATCTTGTCTTAGCTCAGCGAATGCTGAGCTCGCGGTCGACAAACGCCGAGCTCGGGTTCGGGTTTCTCTACCGAGCTCGCCTGGGGCCTTGGTAATCTGAGCCAGCTGGCCTGGTTCCTGGTTCAACCCGCTCGCCAGATACGGGGTTGTACATTAACCACTTTGCCCCCAGAGGCTCCAATTATTTTCTAGATTTTTCTCAAAATTATGTCAATATTTATGGTCTGTATATAGCCAAATCATCTTGATCCCGCGGCTGAGATCGAGCCGGACGGGTCAACACGCCATCATTTCCCCACAGCGGATCTGCTACGGATCTGTTGTGGGGGGCACAGATGCGGAGGTGGGGGGAATTGAGAACATCTTCTCCATCCATCTCATCAGCGGAGATGGATAGCGGTGATTTCGTCCCTAAAGATGGAAGTGGCGATGGCTTTCTACCACCGCCGGCCGGCCGCTGCTGGGTGCCAGCATCGCCCCCGATCGACTCGTCGGGGGCCGGCGAACTTCTGGGAGGTGGTCCGGCGGTCTGCTGCCACCGGACACCGCCGGAAACAGAGAAACTGAGTGCAGGGTGGAGGTGGGGCTGGTCCCAGTGCCACCACGCCACCCCGCTTCTTCGGTGACCTTACCAACCACGAAACCACTCTCGACCGGCTCGCCGGGGGCAGAGAACCTCTCCAGTGGTGGCCCGACGACCAGTCGCTGCCGTCCATCGCTGGAGCTAAACAGAGAAAAATTCTATTTTCTCTCGGGTACCGCCGGGCGGCGATTTCCGGCTTCACCAGGCCTTCCACAACTGGAGAATGTCATCCTCGGTGGTTTAACCCTTCCCCAACACCAGTGCTGATGCTGGGGGGCTAGACTTTTACGGCCACCACCCGACCTGAACCTTGGGTTGGGTGGTGTCGGCGGCCCTCCAGCCACCGGGGGGTGTATGCAGCTCGTTTAAAGGGTGAGGGAGGAGGAGGGAAAGATTTATACCAGTCCTGGAAGGGCTTGGGAGGGTCCAGCTTGATCCACCATTAAAGGTGGCAGTGGTGGAGCTTGAGGGTGGTGGTTTCCGGCGAGGGCAGCTCCGGCGACGGGGGCGCTGCCTCGGTTTGTGTTGGTGTGGAGGAAAGTAGGGTAAGGGGTGTCCTTTTATAGGCCGAGGGGGTTCCTTTTCTCTCTCCACCCCCCGGCGATGTGGGATTTACCAGAGAGAGCGAAGCCTCTCTCCCCCCATTCCCTCTGTCTAGGTGTCAGCATGGGATGGGTGAGGGGTCCACCAGGTGGCAGCCATTCAAAGGCAACGGAGAGGGTAATCTTGGGCTTGAAGTGAGGAAGAGCGAAGGAAAAGCGGGGGTTATGGAGGGAAAATGTTGGGAGGCCTCCATTTGGGCCCATTCCTCCTCTTTCCTAATTGATTGGGGGGCCCAAGGAATGTGGGGGTGTAAGGCCATGTTCATTCATGGGGAGGGGTTGTGCTCCTCCTTATGAAAAATTCCAAAAAGATGGAGGAAGAGGAGGGTATGACTAAGTCAACCATGGGGTGGGTCCCCATGTGGGTCAAAGTCAAAATGAGTCCATGACATCGGGATCAGGTCAAAGTTGGGGTGTCGTGTCATAATTGGTGTGCGCAAGCATTTCAGTGCACGGTTGTGCTTGATTTGACCTTGGGTTGACCATTTGTTGTCAAAATTTCCCGAGACCACTTATGTGGACTTTATATTGACCACATGAGTCCAATGCCACTGACTGGGGTTAAATTGGAGTCTGTTTGGCAAAAGTCCGAAGTCTGCGCATCGCATCGCGCTAAAATGGTCAAAATGTTTATATTTGTCTTTAGGCATCGGATTGCGACGAGATGAGTTCCGATGAGCTCGTGTGGGCTTTACGAGGCCACGGGAACTAACAGAACTCAAATTGGAGTTCTCTAGCTTTATTTCCAGTCTAGGGTTATCTCTACCGGGTCACGGGTAGGGGTTCAGATCACTTTTATTAAGCCCACTAGGGTTCTGGTGGCTCAATAAAAGTCGGGATGTTACAATCCAATAAAAATAAAAGGATTTTCGTCCCCGAAAATTTGCTCGAAGTAGGGGGAAAAAGTAACATACCTGGGGAAAGAGCTCTGGGTGCTTTTCTTGTACGAGTGCTTCAGGTTCCCACGTATACTCATCTCGTCCGCAATTGACCATAATATTTTGACCATTGGAATGGTCTTGTTAAGCAGGTTCTTCACTTTATGATCTTTGATCTCGACTGGTTCGAGTTGAACGGATCTGTCTGACCGCAGTTGTACTGGTGGTGTAGGAAGATGTTTCTCTGGTTGTTGGAGAACTCATCTCAAGGAGGAGACATGAAATACATCATCAAGGTTTCCCAGTTCTGGAGGCATTGCTAATTGATAGGCAACAGGTCCAACGCGCTTTATCACCTAATAGGGGCCCAGGTAGCAGGGATCTAGCTTCTTTTGCTTCCTCAACCGGGTGACACAATGCTTGGGTTTGATTCTTAGGAACACCATCTCTCCTATGTGGAAGTCCACCGATCAGTGTCACGCATCATTATATTTGGCTTGTCTGCTCTACGCCTCCCGCATCCGTTCCTGGATTAGTCATATTGTCGTCGTAGTGTCATCAATGTATGCCACTCCTAAGGCTTCTGGGTCCTCTTCCTAATCCCAAGTCAACGAGGTTCGACAACGCCTCCCATACAACGCCTTATATGGGGTCATCTTGATGCTGGCATGGTAGCTGTTATTGTAAGAAAACTCAACCAGAAGTAACAACTATTCCCACTGCTCATTATGTTCTATTATGCATAGTCAAAGTAGATCCTCCATCGTCCAATTTGTTCTTTTTGTCTGTCCATCTGTCTGTGGGTGCAAAGCGGTGCTAAAAGGCAACTTGATTCCCAAGTACGCCCGCACTCTCCTCCACTCCTTAGATGTGAAACGCACGTCACGATCTGACACGATAGACTTTGGTACCCCACGGAAACGGACAACTTGCTCTATGAAAATCCTGGCCAGAATATCAACACCATCTCCTTGTCGATTTGGAATGAACTGGGCCATTTTGGTGAGTCGATATACAACAACCCATTTGGAGTTGTTTCCAGCACGGGATCGAGGTTGGCCGTGAACAAAGTCCATGGAAATGTCCTCGAACTTCCATTTAGGTATGGGCAGGCGCTGCATCAGACCTCCCGGGCTGCGACATTCATCTTTAACCCTTTGGTAGGTTTGACATTGGGCCATGAAGTTGGTGACGTCCCTTTTCATCCCAGGCCAATAAATTGTCCGGCGTAGCTCCACGTACATTTTAACCACAACAGGATGAATAGAGTATCTTGATTGGTGGAGTCTTGCAGAATTTCTTCGCGAATTCTTCCGATAGAGGGAATAAATATGCGATGCTTGAATTGTAGAATTCTGTCGTGCAGATTATAATCCTCCTGTGCTCCATCTTATAGAGTTCGAAAGATCGGAACCACCTCTGGGTCGATCTTCTGAGCTTCTCGTATCTGATCTCGGATGTAGCATTGGATCTCCATCCAATACATCTAATACTTGTATTCTTCCAGTTCTCTTCAGGCGATCAAGGTAATATCTAAGTCTATTAAAGACTGGAACGGCCCCTTAGTGATTTGCTCCATCCAACTCCCAGCTATCGGAGGCTGGCGGCTCAAAGCATTATCGACTCTATTAGCTTTTCCAGGGTGATATTGGAGAGCGAAATCATAGTCGCATAGGAATTCTAACCATCGGCGCTGCCGAATATTCAGCTCCTTCTGAGTGAAGATGTATTTGAGGCTTTTGTGGTCGGAGAAGATCTCACATCTTACCCCCATACAAGTAATGCCTCCATATTTTAAGGGCGAACACGACAGTGCCCAATTCTAGATCGTGAGCTGTGCAATTTAATTCAAGTGGTTTCAATTGACGAGATGCGTAGGCCACCATCTTGTCATATTGTATCAGGACCACTAATAATCCTTTCAGGGAGTCATCAATGTAGATCTAGAATCTCTCGATTCTTGTAGGAATCGTAAGGATTGGCGTAGAGGGTAACCACTTCTTCAATTCGACGAATGCGGTCTCACATTCTGGTGTCCATCGAAACGTAACATCCTTTTTGGTTAGGGTAGTTATGGGTAAAGCAATTTTGGAGAAGCCCTCTACGAACTTCCTATAATATCCGGCAAGACCAAGAAAACTTCGGATACCTGTCGCTGTCCTGAGAGGTGGCCAATTTTGCACTGCCTAGATCTTGGTTTGATCCACTGCTACCCCTTTCTGGTTTATGGTGTGGCTCAAGAATCCAACTTCTTCCATCCAAAACTCGCACTTACCGAATTTGGCGAAGAGGGAGTGTTCTCAGAGTTTTAGTAGCACCATCTGTAGATGTCTAGCATGGTCTGCATTGGTCTTTGAATAGATCAAAATATCATCAACGAATATGATCATGAAGTGATCCAGGAAGGGCTCGAAGACTCTATTCATCAGGGTCGTAAAGGCAAAGGGTGCATTGGTTAGTCCAAAAGGCATTACCAGAAACTCATAGAGACCATATCGGGAGATGAAGGCAGTCTTTGGAATGTCTTCTTCCTGTATTCGAAGCTGATAGTAGCCTGACCTCAAGTCCATCTTGGAAAACACGAACGTACCTTGCAATTGATCGAACAGTTCATCGATCCTAGGGAGGGGGTATGTGTTTTGTATAGTAAGCTTATTTAGCTCCCTATAGTCTATGCACATACGTAATGTTCTGTCTTTCTTCTTTAGGAATAACACCGGGGATCCCCTGGGTGAGGAACTGGGACGGACAAATCCTCCATCTATTAGCTCCTGCAGTTGTATATTTAATTCAGCTAGTTCTTTTGGGGCCATCCGGTAGGGTGCCCAAAACAACGGCCATGCTCCGGTCATGAGCTCGATCCAGAAGTTTACCTCTCACTAGGGTGGCAATCCTGGGAGAGACTCCGGAAAAATGTCCGGGAAATCGCTCACCACCGGTACCCTGGCGAGTACTTGAGTTTTGTCCTCCTTTTTAGAGTAGATAAGGTACACCTCATTTCTCTAGCGGACTGACCTTACCATCTGCGCAGAAGTTAAAATAATACGCGAGACTGAGTGTACACCTGTCAACGTAACGTCCTGGCTGTTTTTTTTCTGCAGGCGGACTTCTCGTGTTGAACAATTTATTTGTGTCTTGTGCTCGACTAGCCAGTCCATTCCAAGTATAACATCGAATCCATTTATTATCAGGATGGTTGCGTAGACATCAAATTCTACTCCTCCTAGCATCGCCTGAAACAAGCACTTTTCTGTAGATATCATATCTGATCCATCCGGCAACCGGATTCGTATAGACAGTCCAGTTGTGCGGATAACATTCTCTTTTGTTGCGATAAATTCGTAGGACACAAAGGAGTGTGTCGCTCATACATCAAAGAGGGTCTTGGCATAATGTCCTTCTACCAATAGGATTCCTGACGATATAAAAGTATATGTATCATATAACTAATATACAAGATGTAGGCATACATGCATAACATGTACATAGCATAAGTAGCAACATCTAATATATTCTATCGCCTAGTATATATACCAATTACTACATCAGGGGCTGTTATGTGCTGCAACTCCAGTGCGTCTGTCTCCAAAGTGGCTGCCCGGCCCTGCTGGCCTCTCCTGCCAGCTCTACCTCTGCGGCCTCATTGGCCCTGTCCCCGTGCCGGTTGCCCACCTTGTACTGCTCCTAGTCCTGGTCTTCCTGTTGTCTGTGGGCAGAAGGCCCTCATATGCCCTGGCTGCTGACACAAGAAATAGTTCCCTGCGAAGGGAACATCATGTCGGATCGTTGACGCGGGCTACATTGCCGGAGCTGGTCTGATGTCCTGCTGTGGGGCTAGGGGTGTTGGTGGTGTTGGTGGGTGCCTATAAGGCTGTCTGCGGCGTCTTTTCCCGCACTCTCTATCCTATCGGTGGGGAGCAGCTCCCCTATCTCGTCTTAGATCTCGAGGGGCATCAACCTATCTTCTATGCTGCTGGGATACCATCCGCTGGTCCAACTCAAGTGCTGTTGCGTGAGAGGCTATGGTGTGGAAGGTAGACTGAGAGATCATAATCCCCAGTAGAAGCGGTAAGCTCTATCCCTGTCGGAGGCAGCCAAATTTTCGTCGAAGCGTGTTAAGTGTATGAACTCTCTCTCTTACTCTGCCACTGTGTGGTTGCCATGTAGAATGTACAGTAATCTCTCCTGCAAAGCTGTTTGGTCTGCATCTGAGATGAAGAACTCCAGTAGAGCCCCGGATAACTCCCCCCAAAGGATAGCGCTCAACGGTCGTCCTCTAAAAGTAGATTAACTAGCCGCTCTCCACCAATCCCTATCATATCCTTCTAACAAAGTCACCACTGGAGAAACTGCAGCCACTGCTGGGCACATCATTCCTACCAGCATCTCCTCCACATGCTCCACCCACTCCTCTGCCTGGATAGTAGTCTCTGTACCTCTAAAAGCAGGCGGCCTCAATCCTTGAAAAGTCATCAGTAAATCGGTAGGTACCATCATCTCTCGTTGTGGTTGTGCCAAGGCTATCCGAAAAGTGGCCAGAATGGTTGTTAATGTCTGCACCAAGTCAGTCTCGGTAAACAGTATAGCCGCGGGGGCAACCGGGGTCTGGAGGTGGGGTGGCGGGAACATATCCTCTGGAAGAGTACCCCCTCATTACTGTACACTGGTATCTGGAGGAGTAACCGGAAAAGTGTCGGTACTTCGCAAAATTAGGGAAAATTTGCAAAAATGACTGACGAAGCGTAAACATTGGTGTACGGGCATACTAACATACAGTCTAGAATCCCTAAGCCTCTACACTAGTATCCACCAGGCTTTCGATACAAAGTTCGTCCCGAACTGAGGAATGAAGCGAGGGATGGGGGTTCCTGAGACTTCTCCACAAGGATGATTTGTGATCACTCTGATCCATTTGTAAGATCCCCCCCTCCCCAACTTTGACCCGGGTTGGGCCGGAGGGGATCCTACTGCCCAAGACGTCCACCCAGTGCTCCTTGAGGGGTAACAACCCACTCTGCTAAGCACTAGTTGTCCACCTTACTCATCTTGAATCACAACATTCACATCACATCATAGACATATGTAAGAGACTTAACACGAAACCAATACTATATATATGTATATATCATCATATATAATTACACGATCATAAGGTCGTAGCCTAGATATATGTATAAGCCTACAGGCTTTATAAGTACTGTATACAACTCCTCACTCTCTCTCCTTAATCATCTCATCGGTACTCACATCTCAAAATTCTGCAGACATCAGGGGTGCTTCTGCTCGAGTGGTACTATCTGCTGGCGCAATCTCTTGTGGCAGCGGGTCACTACGGTGCCCCATTTCCAATGAATGGTTAATTAAATAACCGTTAGTCACAGAGCTAAGTAGAATTAAATTCCCTCCCCGGATCCATATCTTGGGGACGAGCACACACGCACCCAACAGAATAAGGTAGACGAATCACGAGAGAGTTAGCCAAATATTTCATATTTTAAGCTAGGAGCAAAAATGGCAAGGCGACACAATATAACCAAAAATAAAATAGCAGCAATAGCATTTGTTATAATACGGGTTCCAAAAACACATTGACACATCAGGTATGTATAACCCGTATCCAATTGCAGGTATTCACAGCCATGTCAGACACGCTATGTCGACATTGTATGGAATGCTTTTGTTCTAGCAGGGTAGCGAGCCCTGCGGGCCTCACCGATGTAGCTGTCGGTGATAGTGGCCAGTCGTGCCACTTCCGGGGGGTGATCGTACCACACAGCCCTGGCCCTAACGTATATCCCCGTGTATTCTTGGATGTGAGCAACAACCAGCGATTTAACATTTTGGCCAACTAGAGGATGAAACCTGACGGGGAAAACATAAAGGCAGGTCACCCGTGGTACTTATCCCAATATCTCCTTGAGTCGTCGAACTTTCCGCACCGGTACGAACGGTCTGCGAAAGTGACTGACCCTCCATAATTTACCGCAAGCAATTCACAAGCAATTAATCAAACAATCATTCTAATATGCACCGGGTCTGTGGCGGCCTGCCCTACTATATGTTAACCTTGAGGCAGCGACGCTCAGCTCAACTTTCGACAAGGAGCGTGGGAGCAATTTATTTGAGGCTAACCCTGGAGGAACACCTCAACTCCGGCTATCCCCAACTAAGGCTCAACTATAACTAACTACTGCTCGTTAAAGCAAGACCCTTACTTATAATAGTAATTTACATTAACTAGAGTGCAGTAATTTAAGCTGTTGATAATAAACGCTGCTTAATGAGATGTGACCAGTACGAAACTGAAGTAGTACTAAAATAAAAGTATTGAACCAAAATGAACTTGACTAGTATGAAACTGGAGTAGTACTGAATTGAACTTGACCAGTATGAAATTGGAGTAATACTGAATTGAAAGTACTAAATTGAACTTGACTAGTACGAAACTGGAGTAGTACTGAATTGAACTTGACCAGTACGGAACTGGAGTAGTACTGAATTGAAAGTACTGAAATGAACTTGACCAGTACGGGACTGGAGTAGTGCTGAATTGAAAGTACTGAATTGAACGTGACCAGTATGGGACTAGAGTAGTACTGAATTAAAAGTACTGAACTGAATTAAATAAAGGTAATGGACCAGTGCAAGACTGGAATAATCATAAAGAAAATGGTTAGTAGTCTGATCACTCAATTCAGGATGCTTCAATTCCATCTCCGTTCTCAGGAGGCATGTTTAGTTCCATTTCCATTCTAAGGAGGTTTCCTTGGATTTCACACATTACTTAGATCCAATAACAATTCAGTTGCACCCTATTAATTACAGCTTAATCGGATCGGGGCTTATTAGGAGCTACTTCCTTAATATTTGTCAAGAATATTTTTGACACGTATCACTTGTATTCTTATCATCCTAGTGTGCCCGCAGCACCCGAGAGTTGAGGCGCTCGACGGGTTCACGAAATTTCAGAGCACACGGAGCTTGGTTATTTACCCCGGCCACTCTCGTTGATAAGACAACTTGGATTGATTTTTTAATTTAGAGAGAAAAACCGTCCTCCCAAAATTTTCATTTTCGACGAAAATGAGCGTAATAATTTTTCGTCCGCGGCTCTAGACTTTAAGAAAATGAGGAAGAATCAATTTTGATCTCCAACTTTTCAAATTTTGATATAGCCTTTAAGGAGGTCTAAAGTGGGCCTAGAAAAATTTCCATAATTTTTTGAAGAGATTTGGGTCTTTAATTTGACCAAATAAATTTTATCTGGGACTTTTAAAATACCAAATTGACTCCAAAAATTTTCCAAATTTTTTTGGTGATAATTCTCATTAGGGGGAACATTTTTCATGTTAACCACTTTGCCCCCAGAGGCTCCAATTTTTTTCTAGATTTTTCTCAAAGTTCTGTCAAAATATATAGTCTGCAGATAGCCAAATCATCTTGATCCCGCGGCTGAGATCGAGCCGGATGGGTCAACACGCCATCTTTTCCCCACAACAGATCAGTCGTGGATCCACTGTGGTGGCATAGATGCAGAGCTGGGGGGGGATTGAGAAAATCTCTGCCATCCATCTCATCACCGGAGATGGACGACATCAATTTCTTCCCTGAAGACGGAAGTTGCGGTGGATTTCTGCCACCGCCGGCCGCTAGATGCTGGGTGCCAGCACCGCACCCGATCGACTCGTCGGGGGTTGACAAACTTCTGGGTGGTGGTCCGGCGGTGTGCCGCCGCCGGACACCCCTGGAAATAGAGAAACCGAGAACAGAGTGGCGGTGGCGCTGGTCGCAGTGCCACCGCGCCACCCCCGCCTCTCCGGTGACTTTACCGACCATGAAACCACTCCCGGTCGGCGCGCTAGGGGAGGTTTCCTCTCTGGTTGTGGCCCGGTGACCGGCCGTCGCCGGAGCTAAACAGAGAAAAATTCTGTTTTCTCTCAGGTGCCGCTGGGCGGCGATTTCCGGCAGCACCCCGGCCTTCCACCACCGGGGAATGTCATCCCCGGTGGTTTAACCCTTCCCCAGTACCAGTGCTAGCGCTAGGAGGGGCTATACTTTTACGACAACCACCCGACCTGAACCTTGGTTCCGGTGGTTCCGACAGCGCTCTAGCCGTCGGGGGGTGCATGCAGCTCGTCAAAAGGGTGAGGGAGGAGTAGGGAAAGATTTCTACCTATCTTGGAAGATCTTGGCAGGGTCTAGCTTCATCCACCATTAAAGGTGGCGGTGGTGGAGCTTGAGGGTGGTGGTTTCCGGCGAGGGATGCTCCGGCGAGGGGGGGGGGCCTGGCTCGGTTTGGGTTGGTGTGGAGGGAAGTAGGGGAAGCACTGTCAATTTATAGGACGGGGGGTTCCTTTTTTCTCCCCCCCCGGCGGTATGGGATTTACCCGATAGAGAAGACTCTCTCATCCCATTCCCTCCGGCCAGGTATCAGCATGGGATGGGTGAGGGGGTCCACCAGGTGGCACCCATTCAAAGGCAAAGGAGAGGGTGAGCTTGGGCTTGAAGTGAGGAAGTGGGAAGGAAAAGGCGGGGTTATGGAGGGAAAATGTTGGTGGGCCTCCTTTTGGGCCCCTCCTCCTCTTTCCTAATTGATTGGGGGGGACTAAGGAATGAGGGGGTGTAAGGCCATGTTCATTCATGTGGTGGGGGTATGCTCCTCCTTTGGAAAAATTCCAGAAAGATGGAGGAATAGGAGGGTTTGACTAAGTCAACCATGGGGTGGGTCCCCCATGTGGGTCAAAGTCAAAATGAGTCCATGACATCGGGATCGGGTCAAAGTTGGAGTGTCATGTCATAATTGGTGTGCGGACGCCTTTCAGTGCACGGTTGTGCTTGATTTGACCTTAGGTTGACCATTTGTCGTCAAAATTTCCCGAGACCACTTCTGTTGACTTTATATTGATCACATGAGTCCAACGCCTCTGACTAGGATTGAATTGGAGTCTGTTTGGCAAAAGTCCAAAGTCTGTGCATCGCATCGAGCTAAAATGGTCAAAATGTTTATATTCGTCGTTAGGCATCGGATTGCGACGCAATGAGTTCCGATGCGCTCGTATGGGCTTTACGAGGCCACAGGAACTGACAGAACTCAAATCAGAGTTCTCTAGCTTTATTTCCAGTCTAAGGATACCTCTACCGGGTCATGGGTAGGGGTTCGGGTCACTTTTATTGGGCCCACTAGGGTTCTGGTGGCCCAATAAAAGTCAGGATGTTACAGAGAACCTCATTGATCTGCTAGAAATTGATATGGATACAGTAAACACTACTATAATGGAAGTAGTACAAGATATAAACACAGCTCTGAAACAAGTGGAAGTTCCAGACCAGGATATCCCTGACAGAGAGATTGAGGATACAATCCCCAAGGAGACTGAAGAAGAAATCCTTCTGAATAAAGATATAAATGTCCAGAGGGAGAAGACTGAACTTCCAAAGGACACTATTTTTGATGTTGTAGAACTGCAAGATGAGATCAACCAGGATAACACCAACATTAGTGAAGAAAATGCAATGGTTGAGGGGGAGTTAGTAGAACTGGACCAAGTCCTGAAGGTGCTAAAGAGAAAAATTCTGTTGAGGTGGTTAGTTCATCTGAATTTGAGGAGGAAGAAAACTCTCAGCTGAAGAAAGAGGAAAATAACTGAACTCAGAAAGAGGAGTAAAAACTATAAAAAGATTATTCAGTCTGGACCAACATCTGCTCCCACAACTCCAGCACCTGATGTGGATTCAAGCTCAATTCTAGTTCAGCCACAGATAATGCTTGACCAACAAAGAACTCAACTTGAGAAGTATGTGGATGAAAGCAATAAAGAGTTGCAGTTTCAGCTGACTCAGGACATTAAATCTATTAGATTTGAAGTAAATTTGCTAAAGAAAGATATGACTGATTTCTTCTAGATGGGAGCTCATGTTGTAGTATATATTGCTAAACAACAAGAAGAATCAAAGAAAACTAAAGATGAAATAGCTTCAAAACAAGGCTATGTCCTTGAGAATCAAAAAGTAATGAATGAAAATATGATTGAACTGAATAAAACATCATTGGTCAAGCTGGCTGAGCAAACTCTTGCTTTGGAAACCAAGATAACTTTTGCCACAAAGGAAATGGAAACTCAGCTGACAACTCATTCAGCCTCAGTGATTAAGTATATCAAGGCTTATGATAAGGATTTGGATGACCATTTATAGAAAGAAAAGAATTATTTAACATCAAGAATCAATTATCTAGATGGTCAAGTAAGATTTCATAAGAATGATTTAAAGGATGATATGGAAAGAGAAGTCATAAAGGGGGCGAGGGTAATAATAAAGGCTAGCTCTGAGCATGCTACTTGGATTTCAAATAGCATCAGAGACACTCTTGGCCATCCTCCCCTATGGTATGATGGAGACCAAACTACTGAGTCTTATTGTCAACCAGTTCATTTTGAGGTCATTCAAACTCATGTCCAATTCATGTAGAGACCAACTCATTTTGAGGACATCCAAGATGCTATCCAGACCATATACAGTCCTCCACCACAAGTTCAGAATATAGTATATGAAGAGGTAGAGATGACTGCATCTGCTTTACTTAAGGAAAAAGATGCTCAACTGTCAAAGAAAAGGTTCAGGGAACAGGCTGAAGCTAGGCAAGATTGAACAATGGACTCCAAAATCTAGATCAATTATACTCACTGCATGGAAAGCATTCAATACTAATACATCTGATAGGGGAAAATGTAGACAGAGCAAGAGTGGGCTAAGCACTTAAAGCAATAGGAGGTCATCCAAAAATTCAGATATGTTCTGAAGGTAGGAAAGATCCCAGCTAATTCTGTTGAGCCCAACAAGTATTTCTCCAAGCCCTATCATTATCATGAAAGGCAAAGGATCAAGCAAGAAGAAATTACTAAAGCCAAGAATGCCAATGGAAAGGATAAAGTGGTTGATGATTAAGTGCCAGAAGTCAAATCTAAAATTCAATTTGGAAAAGGCATTGTCATTAGAGAGCTGGAGGATTTTTAGAATATATTTTCTAGGCATTATGTAATTTTGCTTTTAGAACAGTGTAACAAACTAAAAAATGTAATCTTCGAACAAATTTAAATGAAACGGTTGGTTGCTCTTGGTGATATTTGTGTTATTATTGTTGTGTTACTTTATATTGTGTTCAGCATTTTTCTTATACATCATAATTATTATACTTTGGTATTGTGGTGTATATCATTGAATTGGGGTGATGACTTCTCCAAATAGCGGGAGATTGTTAAGTACATTGGACACAATGTACTTGATTTGAAGAGGCTCTTTCAACTCAATGATATACAAAAGTATGTATTTGATGTATATTTTAGTTTATGGATGCAGGTTGCCCATTTCATATTTATTGGACAGGTGGACTCAAGAAGCTGACTAGAAAGTGAAGAAAATTGTCTAAGTACAAAAGCGTCGAGTGAAGTCAGCAAAGTGCAGAGTGAAGTTAGCACAGTCTATATTTAGCAACTTGCAGTGTAGAAAAATGGCTAAGTACAAAAGTGTCGACGCACTTCAACTATGTCGACACCTTGGCCGAAGCTGTGTCGAGACTAAGTCAGCAGTGTCGAGACAAGTTAGCTAACTCGACATATAGACGATTCAAGATAGTTGTGTCTAGACAAGTCAGTTGTCTTGACACCTTGAAGACTAAGCTAGTAATGTCGAAACAAGTCAGCTAGCTCGACACATTGAAGATTCAAGACAGCTATGTCAAAACAAGTCAGTTGTCTCGACACTTTGAAAACCAAGTCAGCAGTGTCGAGAGAAGTCAACTAACTCGATACTTTAAAGCTTAAGACAGTAGTGTCGAGACAATACAACTGTCGCGACATAATGAAGACTGAAAACTAAACTACGTAAAATAGTGTCGAGACAAATCAACAGTCTAGACACAATGAAGGATTAAATCATAAAAGTGTCGACACCGGCAGACTAGTGTGTCGAGACAATCCAGCTGACTCGACATAGTGAAGAAATAAAGCTTAGAAGTTTCGACACCCAGCGGATAGTTATGTCGAGACAATTCAACTGTCTCAGCACAGTGTAGATTTAAAGAAGTCGACATAGATGACAGTTGTGTCGACACAAGTCAACAGTCTCAACACTTTCAAGTTCAGATGAAAATTCTTCTAAGTAAAATTATGTCGAGACTGCTAAGATATCTCGACACAAGTGTCAAGACACTTTGAATATCTCGACACTTATGTTTCTGAATATGTGCAGAGTCAACACAGAAGTGCCAAGACAAGTCAGAACTGTCACATCAGCTACAATAATGTGAAATTTCAACAGAAATAGTTTAAGGGAGAATTTGGTGTATGATTTCAGATGCTAATGTCATCATTCAGAAACCAGCCATCCATGAAGGTTATAAATAGAGGGGTTGTCAACACAGAAAAATAAATCCATCAAGCAAACAGAAATTCTCATACTAATTTCTTCCAAGTCAGGGCAGGGTGACAATCCCGAGAAGGAAGAAGAAGACAAAGGTCTTCAAGAAAATCTTCAGATCCTTTTATAAAGTTTATCTGAAGATTTAGGTGAATCTAATCTACAATTTCTTCAAGGAAATCAAGCTGATCAACATCAAGAAGATTGCCGATCCAGAGAAGTATCTTTTCAACCGGTCAGTTTATCAAGAAGAAATTCATTGCTGTAGAATTGAAGAATCTGTGTTATCAGATAAGTCAGATTATAGAATTTCTGTTTTCTGAATATTACTTTTTCTATTTTACCTCTTAATTTTGTAAGATCTCTTTGAGATCTGAGTGAGTAGGATATTTAATCTCTGAGTTGTAAGCCTATTTTATAAAGACTGAGGTAGGGTTCTTGAGGGACATGAGGTTGGTGATTTGAGTGGATCACAGAGTTGTAAGCCTGATTTATAAAGACTAAGGCAGGGTTCTTGAGGGACCTGAGGCAGGAGATTGGGAGAATCTCTGAGATAGGACCTATTGGTCTGAGTATAGGTTTCTTAATAAAAACTGAGACTGTAAGATCTTTGGATCTGAGTTGAAGAGGAGGAGCTATAACCTTATCTAGCATATTGCTTGTGAGGAAGAAGTGGAAAAGTGAATGTACCCTAGATAGGGGAACCACTATAAATTCTTTGTGTGCTGTGTGTTGTGATTTGTTGTGCAGTATTTATTTTATGCTTGTGCTGAGTTCTGTGATTTGCATTATGCTAAAATTTGCAAGCTAATTGCTCCAGTATATTATCTGCTGAACAGTTAAGTGACAAAGAATTGAAAAGTATTTTAAAAAGACAATTATTCACCCCCCCTCCCCCCTCTAGGTGATTATCTACACATAGGATTATCTTTCAGTACATCTATTCAAAAGAATTCAAATTCTGCTTTCTGCTGTTATAATCAAGGTGTTTTTCGAGGAAAAAATTGTTCATATTGAATTCAGAATCATGCTTTTTAAAGAAATTTCCGTAGGCAAATATTCTAGCAATTGGAGCCTTCATTTCCAAACAGCAAGCCCTCTGCCGATCCAGTCTTCTATAAAAATGGACTTGAAATTGAACAGAAAGAGATCTACACAAACATACATCTAAAATGTTTTTTGTGCAAGTTTTTTGCAGTGCTCAAACTTTCAAATTCATACAAGTGTTCAGCCACTACAATTGTCAAAGAGATTTTTCTTCCAAGGCTTAACTCAACAATGCTCTTCCTGAAGAACTTTTATCTTTCAACAAAGTGTTCTTGATTCATCCTAGTTCATTCCAAGCAGGTACATTCAAGTGCTGATCAAGAAAGAATAAGCCTATGCAGTACTTCTATTGAAGACGCAAGTTTTATCTTTTGAGTCAAACTCCTTGTAACTCCATTGTAATTGTAAGATCCTTATAGGATCTGAGTTTGGTATAGGATTCTAGTGAAAATTTGAGTTGTATGATATATGAGGTAGGATTTGTGGAAACGATCTGAGTGTAGGGCTCTAGTTGTAGAGATTAAGGTAGGGATGTTGTTGTGTCTATTGATCCCAATATCCTAAATTTGTACGAAGTCAAATGGGTTAATGACATACACACATAATGTATTTGATGTGTGCCCTAGTTCATGCATGAATGTAGTCCATGATTAGACAGGTGAAGAAAATGAGTTTGGTTTTAAAACTCAAATTTCATCGAGCTCAGCTCGAAGTTCGTCTAGCTCAGCATGCTGGTCGTCGAGCTCAGCTCAACATTCCTTGGGATAAGCTCAAGATCTTAGGTTTCAAATTTCATCGAGCTCAGCTTGATGTTCGTTGAGCTCAGTTTGCAATTAGTCGAGCTTAGCCCACAAATCGTCGAATGGAGCTAAAGCCAGAAAAACTAACTAAGACAAAAAAGGCATTGAGACCGCTAAAATAGTTGAGAAGAAGGCATTGAGACCGCTGAGATAGCTGAGATAGCTAAGAAGAAGGCGTTGAGAGCGCTGAGACAGCTGAGACAAAACTGGCAGAATTTCTCTAAGTCCAAAAGCGTTGAGTGAAGCAGGTTCACTCAACGCTTCTAATGAAGAAGGATGTGCTTAGACAAAACTGGCTGAATTTCTAAGTCTAGAAGCGTTGAGTGAAGCAGGTTCACTCAATGCTCTTTGGAACACCCTATTACTGATTTGGGTAAGGATCAATATGTCCTTTAGGAAATTTGTTTTGACCTCCTTGTATAAATCTAAAGGTCAATTAGATTGAGTCTAAGGGTTAGTATTTAGGTTTAAAAGCTACCCTCAAGACCCTCAAGACCAGATATTTCAGTTCAGGAGACTAAGTCATTTTGTCGAGCTCAGGTCGACGAATCGTCGAACTCCATTCGACGATCTCTGAGCTCACTTCGACGAATCATCGAACTCCACTCGACGATCTCTGAGCTCACTTCGACGAATCGTCGAACTCCATTCGACGATCTCTGAGCTCACTTCAACGAGTCGTTGAACTCCGTTCGACAATCTTCGAGCTCAGATCGACGTTCCTGTCTCTTGTTTGTTTCCCCTTCTCTGAGCTCAGTTCGACGATAGTTGAGCTCAGATCGACGATTTCTGTTTCAGTCTAAGACTAGTCTCTGAGCTCAGTTCAACGATAGTTGAGCTCAGGTCGACGTTTTTTTGGAGAGATCGACGTTCTTCAAGATTCAAATTCAGACAGTTATGGAATTATTCCCAGCATTTATTTCAAGGATCTTGTAGTCGTTTCAATTAATCTGGAGCAAGTTTCAAGGGAATTTTAAAGGAATGTTTTATTGGACTTTCCTCCAGAAGACAAAATGCAGTTAAGGAAGTTATTTATGATAGACTAACGGCTATCTTGGACAGAGAATTATTCTATTCAGAACTAAGGGATAAAAGTTTTATTCATTCTGCTGGTTAATCATAACAATCCCATCAACAACAAAAAAGAGAAAAAAAAGTTGCAGATATTCACAGACAGAATTCTTACAAGAACACACATCACTGAAGAAGATCAACATACTGAAACTTCTAGATCCCTTCTGATTCCAGTGTTCAAAGGCCTCATCATTCAAGACTCCAGACAACACACATTTCAGATGCTGCTGGAATCATCTTTTGCTGGTGATCAAATCTTCTGAAGTCCTATCACCCTACTGCAAAGCTTCACTTCCTAAACAACTCAAGAACTCATGGGGAGCTTTGACAGCATCCACTATCTTCTCTCTAATTATTGACAGAGAAGATCATCTCATCCCTCTCTCTCTCTCTCTCTCTCTCTCTCTCTGCTGTAAAGAGTTTATCAAACTCCCTTCAAAAGTTTGTGTTAGTTTCTGAGACCTTGTCAAAACTCAGTGGTGGCAAGACACCTGATCAAAAAATCTGGTTTGGTTTTTGAGTACCTTATCAAAAGCTCATTGGTGCCCAGGACACCTGATCAACTCATCCTGCAGTGGATTCCTACCTAAGGTGGTAGAATAGTGGATGTACCCAGATTGGTTGGGGAACCACTATAGCTCCTTTTGTCATCTGGTTGCTTAATTTCTTTTGTTTTCTGGTTGTGGTTTGTGATTGTTCTGTGATTGCTTTGTAATTAGATAGTTACTGTGTTTGCTGTCTTTCATTTGCTTCCCTGTTCACTTAGGTATACAACAATAGTTGTAAAAAGTTTTTAGCAAGCACCATACTCTATTCACCCCCCCCCCCTCTAGAGTATATATCAGATCTAACCTGCACTTTCAATTGGTATCAGAGGGAGGTTGGTTAAAATACCACACCCTAGTGGTTGCACAGTCTAACACCTGAACTCAAAGATCCCTTTAGTTAGATCTGCTTGTTTTAGGTTTGTTTTGTTGCTAGATTTATTTCTTCACAGAATATGGCCCAAAACAAAGATTATGCTAGCACCAGACCTCTAGTGTGCAATCTATCTAAGTTTGCACTTTGGAAGGCAAGGATTAGATTGTACATGAACTCTATTGATGAAGATATTTTTAATTCTGTTTTTATAGTGTGTCCAAGACCCCCAGAAAATACAAGTACAAGTGTTGTTCCACCTCCTTCGGGAATAGATGCAGAAATCAAGAAATGGAAAGTGGCAGATGCTAAGGCAATGAATATTTTAGCCCAAACTATGTCTGATGAAATATTCCAAAAAGTAGCTGACTGCAACTCAGCAAAGGACATCTGGGACAAGTTATCTGATATAGTATCAGGATCTGCTAATGAGAGAAAAGATAGAAGATCCCATCTCATAACCCAATATGAGAATTTCAAGAAAGGAGAAGCTGAGTCAGTAGCAGATATGTATAATAGACTCAGCCTTATAGTAAATGAACTGAAAACATTGGACAAAGAGATCTCATTGACTGAGCTCAATGATAAAATCCTAATGTGCTTCTCAAGCACTTGGGACTGAAGGATCTGGCCAATCAAGGATGTCAGAAGCCTAAATGAGATCACAACTGAACCTCTCTTGGGCAAGCTCAAGTCTTATGAGCTGCTCATCAAGAATAGAGAAGAAGAGCAGAAGGCTGCCACACCAGCTACAAGAAAGGAAAAAATCAATAGCTTTCAAAGCCATTGAAGATCAGCCTGAAGACAAAGTCACAGGCAATGAAGAGCTACTAAGTCTATTGGCCAAAAGGTTTTACAAAATGGCTAGGAAGAATTTCAGGAAAAAATCATACATAGAGAATGACAAGCCAAGGTATGACAAATCAAATAACAAAGAGATTATTTGTTTTGGATGCAGAAAACCAGGCCACATTGTGCCTGACTGTCCAGAAAATAAAAACAAGCACAAGAAGGACAGGAAGGAAAGGAGAAAAGAAAAGGACTTCAAGAAGAGCAGCAATGGCAAACCCTCCTCCAGTAAGAACAAACATACAAGGAAGGGGTTTGTTGCTGAAACTTGGAGTGAGACAGAAGAAGAATTTGAAGCTTCATCCAGCTCTAGTGATGATGAAGATGATGCTGATGAAAAAGAATTCTGCATGATGGCTATCAATGCCTCACAATAAAATTCTGATATAGAAGAGTCAGAGTCAGAATCAGAGACTCAATCTGAAGAGGACCAAGTAATAAGTTCTTTTGATTTTAATTCCGAGGACTTCAAGTGGGAGTTTAAAGCACTATGTTTAGATTTATTAAAATCTGAGAAGGAAATCATTTCTCTCAGAAATTAGTTATCTGAACACAGTACTTTAAAATCAGAAAACCTCAAACTCTCTGAGGAGTTGGAGTGCTGTAGGGAGCAGATAGCCTCACTGAAAGGTGAGCTATCAGAGGCCAAAAAGTTTGAAGAATCCCTCAATGCGAGAAGTATCAAGCTAATGGACATCACAAGCATAGTGAACTCAAGATTCAATAGTACACTGGGCTTGGGTTCCTCATCTAGCCAACCTATAGTATTTACAACCTCAATCAAGTTTATCTCTGATAAAGGCAAGGGAGTTGTAGAGGTAGCTAGGAAGAATTCTGACTTACCTAAGAAAACAAGAGTTCAACAGAAATCGTCGAACGGAGCTAGACGATCGTCGAATGAATATCAACTATCTCAGGCTAAATCGTCGAACTCAGGTCGGCAATCTCTGAACCCTGAACTCTGCCACAATTGATCTTCGAACGGAGCTCGACGATCTGACCCAAGATCGTCGAACTAAGCTCAGCGATCGTCGAGCAGAGATCAGAGTTTTGAAAATTTTTTCAAAGGTAAATCAAATTTCAAACCTAGGGGTCCTTCATCCCAAAGATTTAACCCTTATACTCAATGGATAATACCTCCTAGGAGATATCATCCTGAAATCTATAAGAGTCAACCAGGGATGTCTTTTATTTCTGAATTCAAAGGTTATCAACCTAGGCCCAAGGTAAACTGTGTCAAAAACAAATAAATTGTTTTATGTACGGGTGAAGACCTATCCAACATCAAACCAGCAATGGTATCTGGATAGTGGGTGGTCAAAGCACATGACAGGAAACAAGGACAATTTCACATACTTCAAAACCAATCTTGCACCCAAAGTAATATTTGGTGATTCAAACTTTGGACTAATAAAAGGATATGGTGCAGTCCAGATTGGCACAGTCACATTCAAGAAAGTAGCTTATGTGGAAGGACTGAAGCACAACTTAATCAAGTTCAGTCAACTGTATGATGAAGGCTATCAAGTGACTTTCAACAAATCCTCATGCAAGATCAAATCAGAGGACAACACCACTGTGTTGACAGGTAAAAGTAAAGGTAAGATCTATCTTGTGGATTTTCTTTCAACTAAAGTAGATATATGCTTATTCAACTCTATCTGTAGACCTAATGAACTATGGCATAAAAGATTAGGACATATAAACCTTAGAACCATTGCTAGGCTATCCAAGGACAACCTTGTTAGAGGACTACCTTCTGGCCCCTACACGAAGGAAGTACTTTGCAGGGCTTGTCAATTAGGCAAGCAAACCAAAAATAGTTTCAAGTCACTTAATAAGAGTGATTCACCTAGGATTTTGTATCTGTTACACATGGATCTTTTTGGATCCATTATAGTACAAAGCTTAGGAGGGAAATCTTATACTTTAGTGGTTGTATATGACTTCTCTAGATTCACATGGGTGTTCTTTCTGAGGAAGAAGTCTGATAACTTTAAGTGTTTGACAGAGTTTCTCAAATGCATACAGAGTGAGTTCAATACTCACATTGCCCTGATCAGAAGTGATCATGGAACAGAGTTTGATTCTCTTCTTATGCAAGAGTTCTGTCAGAGTGAAGGGATCAGGCACACTTTCTCAGCTCCTAGAACTCCTCAAGAAAATGGGGTAGCTGAAAGGAAAAATAGAACCCTTATTGAATCTGCTACTACATTGTTGTCAGATGCTCATCTTCCTCTATCCTTTTGGGCAGAGGAAGTGAACACCTCCAACTTTGTGTTGAATAGAAGTTTAATACATAAACTGAAGGGCAAGACTGCCTATGAATTACTCAAAGGGAAGAAACCTAAAGTAGATTATTTTAAAATCTTTGGATGTATTTGCTACATTCATAATAATGACAAGAAATACTTAGCAAAATTTCAAGCTAAAGCTGATGAAGGAGTGTTTCTGGGATACTCCATGATCAGTAAAGCTTATAGGGTATATAATAAATCTACTCTCAAAATGAAGAATCTGTTCATATATCTTTTGATGAATCTAACATGTCTTTTAAGGAGAAGAATACTTCTACCATAGAACCTTTGAAGGTACACTCTCTTGCAGAAGACTTGGACAGGTTACAAATTATTCAAAAAGATGAAAGCAGTGAAGATGAAGAAGACATTCAACATCTTGAAGAGAAACTTCTTGAAGATCCAGTTGTTGTACCACCAGAGGAAACAACAACACAGGTTGGTGAACAATCAACATCTCCTGTTGATTTAGTAACATCAAGAGACCATCCAATCTCCCAAGTGATTGGAGACATCTCAGCTGGTGTGCAAACCAAAAATCAGGTCAACCAAAACCTGATGCACACTTGCTTTCTTTCTCAAATTGAACTTCAATCCATTCAAGATGCAGAGCAAGATCCACACTGGGTCATTGCAATGCAAGAGGAGTTGCATCAATTTGAAAGGAACAAAGTTTGGGAACTAGTACCAAGGCCAAAGGATCACTCCATTGTTGGAACAAAGTGGGTGTTCAGAAATAAATTGGATGATCAAGGAGTCATTGTAAGGAACAATGCAAGGCTAGTTGCTCAAGAGTACTCTCAAGAAGAAGGGATAGATTATGACCAGACATTTGCACCAGTTGCAAGGTTAGAGGCCATAAGAATCTTCTTAGCATACGCAGCACACAAAGGATTCAAAGTATACCAGATGGATGTAAAGAGTGCTTTTCTCAATGGAGATATCAAAGAAGAAGTCTATGTCAGACAACCCCCAGGTTTTATCTCTTCAACTCATCCTGATTATGTTTTCAAATTGCATAAGGCATTATATGGTTTAAAGCAAGCTCCTAGAGCATGGTATGAGACCCTAGCATGCTTTCTTCTGAAAAATGATTTTATAAGGGGTAGAGTAGACCAAACTCTTTTTATTAGAACCCATAAGTCCCATACCCTACTAGTACAAATCTATGTAGATGATATTATATTTGGTTCTACTAATTCAAATTTGTGCAGAAGGTTTTCCAACCTAATTCATTCTAAATTTGAAATGAGTAGCATGGGTAAGCTATCCTTCTTTCTAGGATTGCAAATCAAACAACATGCTGAAGGCATATTTATTTCTCAAACCAAGTATGCAAAAGAATTGTTTAAAAATTTGGTATGTCTGAAGCATCATGTATGAAAACACCTATCCCTACTAATGCTGTATTAGATGCTGATGAACATGGGAAACCTGTTGATCAGATAACATATAGAGCAATGATTGGCTCTTTATTGTACCTTACTGCTAGTAGACCTGACATAATGTTTGCTACATGCATATGTGCTAGATTCCAAGTGAGCCCTAGAGAGTTACACTTAACCTTAGTAAAAAGGATTCTTAGATATGTGAAAAGTTGTCCAAATCTAGGTCTCTAGTATCCAAAAGATTCAGCATTTGACTTAACTGGATTTTCAGATGCTAATTATGCTGGATGCAGAATAGATAGGAAAAGCACCAGTGGAACTTGTCAGTTTCTTGGTGAGAGACTTGTCTCCTAGTTTTGCAAGAAACAAACATCTGTGTCAACCTCAACTGCTAAAGCTGAATATATGGCTGCAGGTAGTTGTTGTTCACAAATCTTGTGGATTCAATACCAACTCCTAGACTATGGCTACAACTTAGAAAAGTCTAAAATATTTTGTGATAATATTAGTGCTATTTCTATAGCACAAAATCCAGTCCTCCATAGTAGGACAAAACACATAGAAATTAGGCATCACTTTATAAGGGATAATGTTGAGAAAAATAAAATTGAACTTCAATATATCCCAACTAATTTGCAAAGGGGAGATATTTTCACCAAACCCTTGGATGAAAAGAAACATACATTCTTCCTGTATCAGTTAGGAATGTTAGATGGAGGAAGTCTAAAATAAGATCCAAGATTTTATAAATCTAAAAATTGACCAAGACTAGGCAAATCAAAATGTTTTTTCTAGTGTATAGAGTATGTTTCTGGTCTCTGAACTGTGCTCGACGATTTTCCCCAAGATCGTCGAACGGAGATCGACGGTTTCATAAATCGTCGACCAGAGTTCAGCGCTTCTCAGATAGTGCTAAACTATCTTTCTTCAGGTCAGCGATCGTCGAATGGCGCTCGACGCTCTCCAATATCGTCGAACGAAGATCGACGATGTTGATGACCTTTCAGTTTCTTTAGAAGCCCAGATCGTCGAACAGAGTTCAACAATCTTTCCTTTTCTGCGTCGAACCCTAATATAAAACTCATTTTTCGGCCGTCGTTCTGCCTTTTCACTTTCATACTCTCTGCAAAATTTCTCTTTCCCTCCAAACCTTTCTGCACTTGCTCTTGTATTTGTTCATTTTCTTTGCAGGAATCAATGACAGTTTCAGTCGCAATCCTGGCAGCTATGAAATTTGATAAAGACTTTGATATAGACATGGATTCTTTTGATAACAGCGATCAAATATTCAAGGACATTTTGGAACTCTTCAAGGACCAACAATTAGTTAACATAATGTCTACAAAGATCAAATTAGCCGCAAATGAAATAAAGGAATGGGTGTACACTGCCCACAATCTGGATCAGAACACTGTGATTGGAACCATCTCAGGAACTCAGGTACCTTTAACACATGCTATTTTGACAGAAGTATTTCAATTAAATTCTGGTGAAGATTCTATAGAGCTTTCTAGAGAGGATTTTTCAATTATGCTTGAGAGGATGGGACATTCAAAAGCTAATCCTAGTAAATTGCTTAAGAAGAATCTGTCAGTTGAGTACAGATTTCTTGCTGATGTAGTTGGGAAAGTGATGTTGGCAAAACACTCAGCTCATGATACCATCTCTAGGTATCAGCTCTGTTTGATGGGTGCCTTGGTGGACAAGAAGCAGCTAAACTGGGGAGAAGTCTTTTTTGATTTGATTAAGAAGAAAATTAACAAGAATTTTGTTAATTTTGGGAGAATTTTAGGGTTGTTTCTTCACAACAGATGCCCTGACCTGCTTGTTTCCAGTGGGATACACATCAATGCCTCCAAGAGGCTTACCTGTGCCCTATTTGGGAAATGGGACAGGCAGATTGTAAAGCCCAGCAGACCCTCTGCAATCTCTTCTTCAGGCACAAGGACTACTTCAGTCTCTTCCCCTCAGGTTTCTACCCCTGCAGAAGATTTGCCTGCTTCATCTCCTCCTTCTCCACCTATTGTTTCATTTACAACAGTCACATCCACTATCACAATTTCATCCCCCATTTCCATCCCATCTCCAACTTCAATCCCTTCTCCCACTCCACCATCAACTGAAGAAATCTCCCATCCACTACATCACTACCCACACATGGACATTGATTCATCATCTCATATTCCATCATTCACTCTTCTAGATGATTCCTATATGGATGATTCTCCTTCGTCCCCTCTTGAGCCACCATCATCATCCACTTCTTATCAACAGTTACTTCAGGACATCATTGCTCAACCATCATTCACACCATCCATCTCCACTCCATTATCTTCCATCTCCACAATTCTAATATCTCAACCATCACTTCCACCATCCACAGTTTATCCAACAACATCTCCTGCTGCTCCAACTTTCATCTCTACCTCATCCATCCCTACCTCTACTCAAGTCCCTCTTGAGCAAGTATACCTTCTAGCTATTGCAGACAAGCTCTATGAGCTGATAGCTCCAAGGCTATCACTACTGCTGGAGACCTCTTTGGCTCCACTTCTGAAAATAGTTCAGGAGCTGTCTGCCAGGCTATCTTCTTTTCTTCCTCCTCAGGCAATCCCTTTTACTGGGTGCCTTGATCCAGTTATCACTGAATCTAGGCAAGTGGAGATGACTTATGAAGCTGAGAGATTGCCTGTTGCAGTAACTTCAGACCAAGCTCCAGTTGCTTCAGACCAAGCTCTAGTTGCTCCAGTTGCAGTCATTATAGTGGACCTCAGGTCACTGCTATCAATATTTGATTATGTATACTTCAACTGCCTTCCAGACCAGCATACTGAAGACCAGCATACTGAAGATCTTACTAAGGCCATTGTGCCTATTTCCAGCTGTGACCCCAGCTTAATAAGTTCTTATGTAAATTCCTTCAATGCTGTGGACAGTGCTCCTTCTGTTTCTATTGCTCCTACTACTGTTGTTCATGTTTCAGCTAGTTCTGTTGTTGCTGTTTCAGTTTCTGAAGATATGCATATGACAGAGGCAATTGATTTTGAGCCTGCTGTATCTGAGCCTATTGTTTCTGAATTTTTTGTATCTGAACCTGCTGATGTAGTTCCTTCTGCCAGTGTTGTTTCTGCTCCAATTCCTGCTACTGTTGTTGCTCATGTTACTGCTCCTACTGTTATTTCTTCCGCTCAGTCTCAACAACAGAAAGAATATATCAAAAGGATTGATGCAGTGTATGATAATCCACAAAGCTCAGACAGTGATCAGTTTAGAACTGACTCTGATGATTCCTCTGCAACAATTGCAAGGAAAAGAAAAGCAAGAAGCAAGGCCATGAAGAGAGTTCCCTAAGAGAAGGTGAAAGATACAAATGATATTCCATATTATATATTGCATGATTGCCCTATTACAGAACCATGGATGCAGTACTCCAGGAATCAGCTGAAAGCCATGAAGAAGAAAAGGAAGTATGACAAAGGATCATCTTATTTCAATCCTCCTCCTCCTCCTCCTCCTTCACCTGATGCAGGAACAGGTGGAAGTTCTGCCTTTCAATCTACTACTAGAAGCCAAAGTTCATATCAATCTCAAGGAAGATCTCAGTACAGAGGAAATCAGTCTAGAGGTTACCAGTCCAGAAGAGGACAGTACAGAGGAAATCAAAGAGAACTCAAAGTGTACTCTAAAGGATATTCCAGGCAACATCCTTATCAAAGGGAAGGACAAGGTCCCTCTGACACTACTTCTGGTCCCTTCCCTTATAAGCTTAAAGATCTAGTTTCTTCTAGAGCTCCTCCTGATAATTCTTCAAACAGATATGAACCTCCTGTTCCATTTGAAGACCCAAAAAATAATCCCACCTCATGGACTGCCAGAATGAAAGAATTGGCTGCATTAGGCCAAATCAAGAAGGCTAGAGAACAAGGAAAAGATACATCCAGTTTCACTACTCTATCAGATCAGAGAAAGAAAGAACTTGAGAGATACTCTTCCAGCAAATTCTTTAATTCAGAAAGTTATATGAAGCTGCACCCAGAAGCTGTAGTCCCCAGGCCAAAACATCAAACTTCTCTAGGTGCAGCTGATGACAGAAGATCCAAGAAAGAAGCTCTCAACCCAAACAGAGAAATAGTTCTTATAAAGAGCAAGGAAAAGCAATGATTCTGTAAGATGACAGTAAATTTATTTTCTGACTATCTGTGATAATGTCTGTGTTTCTGCAATGTTTTGTTTGTTACATTTCTGCATTGTATGTTTTTATTTTTCCAATGTCTGTAAATAAGTAATCCTAACCCAAATAGGGGGAGATTGTTGGAACACCCTATTACTGATTTGGGCAAGGATCACTATGTCCTTTAGGAAATTTGTTTTGACCTCCTTGTATAGATCTAAAGGTCAATTAGATTGAGTCTAAGGGTTAGTATTTAGGTTTGAAAGCTGCCCTCAAGACCCTCAAGACCAGATATTTCAGTTCAGGAGACTAAGTCATTTCGTCGAGCTCAGGTCGACGAATCGTCGAACTCCATTCGACGATCTCTGAGCTCACTTCGACGAATCGTCGAACTCCATTCGACGATCTCTGAGCTCACTTCGACGAATCGTCGAACTCCATTCGACGATCTCTGAGCTCACTTCAACGAGTCGTTGAACTCCGTTCGACGATCTTCGAGCTCAGATCGACGTTCCTGTCTCTTGTTTGTTTCCCCGTCTCTGAGCTCAGTTCGACGATAGTTGAGCTCAGATCGACGATTTCTATTTCAGTCTAAGACCAGTATCTGAGCTCAGTTTAACGATAGTTGAGCTCAGGTCGACGTTTTTCTGGAGAGATCGTCGTTCTTCAAGATTCAAATTCAGACAGTTATGGAATTATTCCCAGCATTTATTTCAAGGATCTTGTAGCCGTTTCAATTAATCTGGAGCAAGTTTCAATTGAATTTTAAAGGAATGTTTTATTGGACTTTCCTCCAGAAGACAAAATGCAGTTAACGAAGTCATTTATGACAGACTAACGACTATCTTGGATAGAGAATTATTCTATTCAGATCTAAGGGATAAAAGTTTTATTCATTCTGCTGGTTAATCATAACAATCTCATCACCAACAAAAAAGAGAAAAAAAAAGTTGCAAATATTCACAGACAGAATTCTTACAAGAACACACATCACTGAAGGAGATCAACATACTGAAACTTCTAGATCCCTTTTGATTCCAGTGTTCAAAGGCCTCATCATTCAAGACTCCAAACAACATACATTTCAGCTGCTACTGGAATCATCTTTTGCTGGAGATCAAATCTTCTGAAGGCCTATCACCCTACTGC
This sequence comes from Platanthera guangdongensis, assembly GCA_039583875.1. NCBI lineage: Eukaryota > Viridiplantae > Streptophyta > Magnoliopsida > Asparagales > Orchidaceae > Platanthera > Platanthera guangdongensis. The sequence continues at coordinate 137,270,552 of CM077156.1, read as the reverse complement.
AAAGCTTCACTTCCTGAACAACTCAAGAACTCAGGGGGAGATTTGACAACATCCACTATCTTCTCTATGATTGTTGACAAAGAAGATCATCTCATCTCTCTCTCTCTCTCTCTCTCTCTCTCTCTCTGCTGTAAATGGTTTATCAAACTCCCTTCAAAAGTTTATGTTGGTTTCTGAGACCTTATCAAAACTCAGTGGTGGCAAGACCCCTGATCAAAAAATCTGGTTTGCTTTTTGAGTATCTTATCAAAAGCTCATTGGTGCCCAGGACACCTGATCAACTCATCCTGCAGTGGATTCCTACCTAGGGTGGTAGAAGAGTGGATGTACCCAGATTGGTTGGGGAACCACTATAGCTCCTTGTGTCATCTGGTTGCTTATTTTCTTTGGTTTTCTAGTTGTGGTTTGTGATTGTTCTGTGATTGCTTTGGAATTAGATAGTTGTTGTGTTTGCTGTCTTTCATTTGCTTCCCTGTTCACTTAGGTATACAACAACAGTTATAAAATGTTTTTAGCAAGTACCATACTCTATTCACCCCCCCCCCCTCTAGAGTATATATCAGATCTAACCTGCACTTTCAATGCTTATAATGAACAAGGAAGCGCTGAGAAAAAACTAGCTGGATTTTTCTAAGTCCAGAAGCATTGAGTGAAGCAGGTTCACTCAACGCTTCTAATGAAGAAGGAAGCGCTGAGACAGTTAAGAAGAAATTTGTTGAGATAGAAGATAGTCTTAGTTGAGTAGCAAAGGCCGCTGAGACAGAACTGCTGAGATAGAGACTTGTCTCAGATAATAAGAAGAAAGCGTTGAGACAAAGGCCTGTCACAGCTATTAAGAAGAAACCGGTGAGACAACTGAGACAGAACCGTAGAGGCAAATCGAGAGAAAATTCACAAGACCAAAAGTGCTGAGATCCAAGACAGAAGGCGTTGAGTGACTTAACATCACTCAACGCTTCATGGATTTTTGGAATATTTTCTAAGTACAGATGATGATGACCATTGTTGACGTCATCTGTAACATCCCTCAAAGAACTAGACCCCTAGGAGTGGTTTTGTCATGACTAGGTTACGACAAAACCCTAGGAAGCCCAGGGTGGCCAAGTTGACCTACAACCACACTAGGCCTAAATTGGGCAAGGTGTCCTAACTAAGGGCAGTGGACCCATGGAGGGCAGTCAAAGTGGTTAAGTTGACTAAAGTCAACTATAACCCTAAATGGATCAAACTAGCCTACTTAGGGTCAATTGACCATCCCCTAGCCAAGTGGACCCCACCAAAGCCCTCCTAACCCTAAAGTGAGGTCAATTGGTCTCCTAGGATCCATTGGGGTCAACTTTATAGCCTAAGTTGACCAAAGTCAACCTTAGCCCTAAAAAGGTCAAAGTACCCTAACTAAGGGGCAAGTGACCTACAGTGTACAAGCTAACCCTACCCAAGTACTTATATACTTTAGGGGAGGCCCATGGGTCACCAAGGACCCATTGGGGTCAGCCCTAGTGGCTAATTTCACCAAAGTCAACCCTTGGGTCAAAGAGGTCAAACTAGCCTAAATGTCTAACTCAAGCCTAATCCAAGTGGGTTGGGCCTAGACAAGTGTGTCCCATTGTTCTAGGAGGTGGTGAGACACATCTTGGGCCCACCAAATTCAGAAAAGAGTGACTAGGAGAGAGAAAAAGGGAGTTACCCAAACTTGGACGAGAGAGAAAGAGGAGCTTAATGGCCTTCATGGCCATGGAGGCCCCATAACTCCCCCTTTTGATGGGGCTTTAACTCCTTGGAGGCAGGGGAGGAGTTTTCAGCAGGTGGCCGGCCAGTGGAGTAGCTCAGCCATTCAAATTTGGTGAAACTGAAAACTCACCATTAATTGACTTAATGGTGTTTTGATGAATTGGGGAGTTACACACCTCCTCTCCCCAATTCCTTCTTTAAGAACCTTCACTAGAGTCAGAGCAAGCGTTTCGCCCGATCACATCTCGATTTCCTTGTTTTTGGTGTAGAAATTGCAGAGGATCCCAAGCTTGGTGGCCAACAATAGCGAGGAGGCACAACACCCGCTCTCAGGCTGCGATTCAGGTCCTCCTCCACTCCTTCTTCCATGGGTAGATCATAGCAATCTTTAGGGCCAAGGTTCGGGCTCAATTGAGCCCGATCAGGAGAGCTTCTCTCCAAGTTTTTTCGCAAAAATCTACTCCTTGGGTTCGCCGGAAAGAGGCACTCCGGCGGCTGTGCCGCCGTCTGGCGACAGCCGCCACCTCAACGGAGGTGGTGGCGGCGGTGGCTGGTCAGGGAGGTGGCTGGGTGGCCGGCGGCAAGGATTTAAGTTGGCCCAGGAAAATTCAATCCAGGTCATTGGCACGCGGGGACAATGTCGGGATGTCGTCCAAAGCTGCGCCAAGATTCGTGCAGTATAAAATTAAACTATAGGATATATTATTTCATTTTAATGAATCTGTCACACTTTTACTGTTTAATGTTTTAAATTATTAAAATACATAGATACTCTGTATGAGAAAATGGTCAACTTAAAAATTGTAGCCTGGTGTGTCTGGTTTACCGCAAAATTGGTTTGAACTAATTTGGGTGCTTGGTTTGACCAGGACACTCATTTTGGTGGGGTCTATACCTAGGGCTAGGCAGAAATTAAAATGGGTGCCCACCCTTCATCTCTGTTCCAAATGACTTGAAATTTGGATAGGGAGTCACCATAGACCATATCTTGGTCCTTCCCAAAAGGGGGATTTTTTGGGGAATATTTTTCTATAGTGTTGGAAACTATTTAATTTCTTTAGGGTAAAATACTTTAGGGGACAAATGACCTTCAAACTCACCCAAATTTTGGAGAGTGGTGCTTGGGGACATTATAAAGCCCTGGTTAAAATTTCATCTCCTTTGGAGATGGTTTGAATTGAAATCAAGCAAACCCTGGCCTTGTCATAATAAGGGTATTTTTGTCAAAAGTGCACTTTAGGTTTTTGAGTGGTCAAATCACCTTAATAGAGGTTGAAATTGGGGTCACTAACTTGGCATGACTTTTATCACCTCCCCATGGAAGATGGGGTGGATTGAAATAGATCTGCCCAAAGAACTAAGACCAAACCCTAAGGAAGGGCTTTTGTGTCTTGTGAAGGGCATGAGGTCAAAAGACCTTATATGAACTTGAAATTTGGTAAGGAGGGTACTAAGGTAGCTAAAGCCCTCTGGTAAAACTCTTGGAGTATTTGGAGATAGGTAGGCCCCTCAAAAACCTAACTCTAGTTTAGGGCACAAATCTTGTAGTGTTAGAATAGGTTAGTAAAACTCATTGAACAATGATGAAACTTGGGTAGTGTGGTCATAGGGATAGTATGGACCTCTGGAAATTTAATTGGGAATTTTGGATCAATACTCTTAGTACTTCTTTTGTAATGAATGATTTAGCCATACTTAAATATGTGGTTATTGTGAAATCACTGTCCATTGGAAAGTCATGAAAATTAGGGAGAGGGAGTTTTAGACCTTATTTCTTATGCATGAATTTTATTGGAATTTTTGAATACATATTTGCAGTACTTACTTCACAAGCTCATTAACTTGGAAAATTATTCAATAAATTGTTTCGAGCTCATTACTTGCTAATAAATTTGAAACTTGACCTAGAGCATTTATATGTCCTTACAATCATGCTTGAATTTTCTCAGAATTCTTGAAAGTACTCTTGCTGTACTTATCTCTTAAAATGATTTATTGTAGGATATATTTAAAATTAGAATAGGGGCTTAAACCTTACTAAAAAATTAGGAGACTTTGAATTATATGTTAAACAGTCATATTGAATTTATCATAAATTTTGTGGAGCACTTACCAATCTGAAATTGGTACTTCATGTTCAATTGGGGTTTCTGGATTATTAGAATAATTAAATAAATTACCAGACAAATTAGTAAAATTATGAAATTCTGGATTTAGGTTAAAAAGGGCATGAAAGCCCTCCAAGAATTTTTATAGGGGTACAGTGTGATTATTTTGTGTACCTCCCATTTTACATGTCATATAGCTTAACTTGGTCTGCATTTAGCAAAACTGCAGAAATTTTATTGGAATGCGATTTTGGGCACATGAATTGGGGTTAGAAGTTGCTGGTTTGGATATATAAAAATGTGTTCGTCAATGGAAGTTAGGATGGGTAGAGTGTTGGTTTGGCTAGTGTTAGGCAGTGTTCGGGATCGATGAAAGATCGTACTTCCCGAGGGGAGGAAGTGTCAAATACTCTAGGGTTAGATCCAGTACAACAGGTAAAGGGTTTGGGAAATTTGTTAGCAACCAACAATAGTAAGTGTCTTGCGAAAGGGACCTTTGGGCGTAGTCCCATCATAGTTCCTAGTGCCTTCGAGAGCCCTTCACGGGGTATACCTTGGGCAGTCCTGAGCTAACCTAAATTGTAGGTAAAACTGAAATACAAGAGTAACTAGTAGAACTGGGGTTTTACTTTCACACACCTCGATGTCTTGGGATGTTAGGTTGGGTCATTCGGGCAGTAGGCTTGGTCGACTTGGTGATGGGTAGGTTGGCCCGACGAGCTTTGGCTCGGTTGTTGTTTGTGATGGGCAGGTTGGCCCGACGAGCTTTGGCTCGTTTGTTGTTTGAGACAGACGAGATGGTCCGGGAAAATTTGGCTCGGTGGTTATACATCAAGGTTGCATGTGCATAAAGTATAAGGTGGTGGGTCTTTGGTATTCGAGAGTCGATGCACCGATGCCAATACGTTGACTTGGCAAGTGTGGTTTAGCACTTGGCCAAATAAAGTCCGGTGCGCCAGCCGGCAAGAGTACGCAGGAGCTCCGCTTTGTGCACCAGCATTGAGGCATACGATAGGTCTGACGGGTAGTGCAATTATCGGTTTAGAGGTGGGCGAGGCCGAACTCACTGCTTCTGTCTGCCACTACGAAGGTATTCTGGGAGGTTCGGCTCCAGAAAAGGGGAACTAAAGGTCTGTGTATACAGAGTCGAGTGGGTGAGTTGCACTTGCATGTTCATATCATGGCATAATTGTATTTCATTGCATAATCATTCTATATAACCTGATACCTATTGTGTAAGTGGTATGGGACGCTTATACAATAGGCCCTGCAAAACGACCCCTTGGTTTATAAGTTCGCGCAAGCGTGCTTATAAGTTAAAGATTTTATTTCAGTAAATATAAATGTAGGATTGCTAGAAAACTGACACCCTATTGTATAAATTGGTATGGAACTCTTTATACGATAGGAGCCCTGCAAAAGATCTTTGGCTTATGTGTTTTCATATAAGTTAAGGTTACTTTTCTTATTCAGCCTTTTTACCTTCATTCTATCTTGTGTACTATAGAACTGATATGTTAGTTTCGCCGCCATCTGCGTATTTGTTATTCTCCACCTTCATGTCCTCTCCTTTCCTCCTCCCCGCTCGTTGCCTAGGAGCTATGGGGGAAGGGGCGGGGGATGATAGGACTTAGTATTTTAGACTAACGGTTTTTGAACAACAACATTTTAGGGGACCGTGGATCCCAGCATGGAGGAGAAGCCCTGGAGGTCAGCACGCTTGGAGATGGGGCAATCTAGTACCGGAGTTTAGAAGGCATGGACCCTGAGTCCTGTTCACTACTAGTTGTTTTAGTTTTTCTTCTGCGATGAGAGACATGTAGTGAGGATTTTATGTACTGGGCATGAGCCTAAGATTTTGGTATTTTATTCTACTTGTGGACTCTCCCTTCATGGAGATTATTATTATATATGTGATTTTCTGTGGACTTGCCTTTTATTACTTTGCTACGTTTGTGATCGATTTGGCCGGCGGGATCGGCATTTTGTAGTGAGGACCTTCCCGGGCATGAAGGTGTCACCGCAAAGCGGCGGTTCTGGGCCTAAGACCCCGGTGTTTCAAAAAAAGGGAGGGGGGTTCTTACATCATCAAAGTCAACTTTCATGTAATCATTCCGGGAAAGCTGCAATGGCGTCGAAAGCTGCCTTGTCATTTTCTGAAGAAGGTGGGGCTCACCAAACCTTGATGGGGCCCAAATACTAGTGTGTCGTTGATTCAAATCAACGCATATAAAAAGGGAAAAGAAAAGGGATTAGGGCAACGAACAACGAATGAAAGAAATTGAATGGAATAAAGAAAATACAGAGAGGCGGCTGGACATCATCTTCTCCACTAAGCTTGAAAGCTAAAGTCCAACAGTGATAGCCGCCATGGCAAAGGAAGTTAGTTGAGCTCTTCAAGCTCAGCAAGATAGTTCTTTCAAGAACAAAGAAGCTGATTCTACCATTCAGCAAGCTGGTTGCTGCTCTTCTGTGCAGCAGAAAAGAGTTAGATGTAGAAGAGGACTAATTCCTTCTACAGTAAGTGTGCTGGACTGAAATCTGCACAGTCCAGCAAGGTAGACTCAAAGATTTATCTCTGAGTCAGTTGTTTATTTTTCTTAAGTTATTTTGTACTCTCTTTCTGTAGGATTCAGTTTATCTGAATCTTAGTGTAGGGCGCCCTATGCCTGAGGTAGGTGATTAATTAGTTATTGAGGTAGGTGCCCTGTTAGGGTACTGAGGTAGGATACAAATGTGCATCTGAGCTGTAGGGCTTTATTGCCTGAGGTAGGAGAGTACTGCTCTCTAAGGTAGGATCCAAGTGTGGGTCTGAGGTAGGGCTGTCCTCCCAGCCTGATTGTAGGGCCTTATGCATGAGGTAGGTGACTAGAGAGTCATTGAGCTGTAGGTGACAAGTGTGTTACTGAGTTGTTATCCTTGGAGGAAGCTGAGATATAGGTACGTGGAAGGGTACTGAGTTCTAGGAGTGTTGTAGCACTCTGAGAGTAGGGCTGTGTGCCCGAAGTTGTAGGTCTGAAGATCCTGAGTTGTAGGTTTATAAATAAGGCTGAGGTAGGTGATCAGTGGATCACTGAGCTGTAGGTGTCCTGCAAGGCTCTAAGGTAGGAACCCTTATGGTTCTGAGTTTGGATTCTGTGAAGAATCTGTGTAATAGGCTGAGTTCCTAAGGTGTAAGCTCTGAGGAGCATATTGGTGGAGTTTGTGCCTAGTCCAACAAATCAGTTGGATAGTTTTGAGGGAATGTGGATATACCCAATTAGGGAACCACTATAAATCTTTGTGTTTACTGTGTGCTTGTTTTCTGATTTATTACAGGTACTAAGGACAAGCTCTAGATATTAAAAGTTAAAAATCAGCAAAAGAATTGATACAAATTCAAAGACCTATTCATCCCCCTCCCCCCTCTAGGTGATTAGCTAACCTTGAGTTAAAATAACTTTCAAGTGTTATCAGAGGGAGGTTACTCAAAAAGAATTTAACAATCTTAGTATTCCTCCAAGGTTAGCTATAAGATAAATTATGGGGTCTGGTGTAAACTACAAGAAATTGGGAGTCATGAAGTTACCAGTCTGCAGAAAGGAAGGGTTTGGGCTCTAGAAGGAAATGGTCAGGATATTCATGCAAGCTGCTGACCCTTTAATATACATTAAATTCAAAGAGGGACCTTTCATCCCTATGAAAGTTTCCATTCTGGATGCCAACATCCAGATACCCAAGTCTTATGCAGAAATGAACAAAGATAAGCTCCTTCTTGCCTCCATGGACAAGAGAGCTCAAAATATTATTGCCAGTACAGTAGATGATTCAACATTCTAGAATCTGGTGCACTACAAGACCTCCAAGGAGATATGGGACACCTTAGTTGTGTTCATGGAGGGCTCAGAAGAGGTGAGGGATGATAGAAAATCCATGCTCAACCAGTAGTATGAGGCATTTAGACAAGGAAAGTCTGAGGGCATTGCTGAAAGTTTTGAAAGATTCTTCATAACTATTAATGAACTGAGAATATATGGAAGGGTCTTTAGCACCTATGAGCTGAATGACAAATTTCTCAGGTCCCTCACAAAGGATTGGGACACAAAGATCTGTGCCATCAGGGAGATGGGCAAGCTAGCTGACACTCCACCTCCAACCCTGTTTGGAAAGCTACTATCCTTTGAGATGCAGCTTGCTGGAAGGAATGAAGAAGAAGAGAAGAGCAATAAGTCATAGTGCAAGGAGAAATCTCTGGCTTTCAGAGCAGATTCTTTAACCAGGAGCAGAAGGAAGACATCTCCAGTCAGGAGAACTACTGAGTCAGAATCTGAGAGCTCAAGGTCTAGCTCCTCTTACAACCATACATTTGATGAGGACCTTGCTGCCTTCTCCAGGCAGTTTCAGAAATTCATGAAGAAGGGGCATTGGAAGAATAGAAGGTCATCCTCCTCACAGTACAGAAGGAAATCCTCTAAGGATGACAGGTATGCTCCAATCTCTAATAAACAATCTTCTTCTAATATTATTTGTTTCTGCTACAACAAACCTAGGCATGTAGTTGCTGACTGCCCAGTGAAGAGGAAAGAATAAGGAGTGAAGAAGCACCACAAGGGAAAGAAGAAAGAGAAGTTCCTTGTTTCCAAGAAGGAAAAGACCTTGATTGACTTCCTCTTGGTCAGACAGTGAAGAAGAAGAAACCTATATTGGGCTTATGGTCGTTGCTGAAGAAGAACCTGAAGAATACCCTGCTTCTAGAATATGGATCAAGGCCCCTCTGTCTCACTCAGATAGTGACTCAGAGGTGGATGAATATTGATTGTCTCTTAGATATCTGCAAGGAGAAAATAACCAAACTAACAATCCAACAAGGCAAGTATACCTATCGAAATGCAGCTAGGGGACACAAGTGTCGTATTAAAATCCGGGAACAGTTGAGTAAGCTTACTCACACAAAATCTATTATTTTATCGACGGAAAAATAAGGTTTTTTTAGAAGAAAGCTAAACGTACTAAAGGAAGAGAACTACTTGCAATGAAAGAGAGCTACTTGCATGAAGACATAAAGAGAGCTAAAAGAGCGATTAAACTTAAGATTAATAACGATGAGGGGAAAAATGCACTCGATCAGAAATCACCTCGGCAAGAGTGGTTAGAAAAATACGATAAATAAACCTAAGCTAATTAGGGTAAAGGTCCTTGACCGTGGAGGTTCCATGAATATTGACACGCTTCTCTCGAATGCCGTGCCTATCTGAGTTTAGGAAGGTCCAACCGACTCTCGCCTAAATCGGAGGCCTAAAACTCGCTTTACGCGGTGAACCCCACTATTGGATTTTGCTCCAATCTGGGAGATTTGAACGTCTGCCTCTCTCGAGGGGTGCGAACAACTCCCTTTACTCTTGAGTGCTCATTTCAAACTTTCGGCCTCTCGGCTAGCCCAGAATGAAAGCAAAGGTGGAGAGTATATATCGATGATATACCTCCAACCCGTGATAAATCAAGAGTAATTCAAGGCTAAAACCCTAAAAAGAAAAGGTACGATTCAAAGCATCATAACCTAATCACTCGAACCTCGGATCATCAAGATCGAGTACATGGAGGATTAGTTAATCATGGTGAGGTGGAAGATGGGGGGATGAGTAGAAGAAGAATAATGAAAACAGAGCAGAAACGAAAAAGAAAACAACACTTTTTATTAATGGAAATAGGGATTACAAGTGCATGGAAAGGTAAACTACACTATCATTAACACCATAGGTCTGAGTGAATCCTTTAGCCACCAAGCGGGCTTTGTAGCGATCCACACTGCCATCGAGGAGGAATTTCACCACAAAAACCCAGCGACAGCCAACAACATCTGTGCCAATAGGAGGAGGAACAAGAGTCCAGGTACCCCGTTCAGTCAGAGTAGCAATTTCTTCATCCATGGCAGCTTTCCAATGCGGAAGGGTAAGAGCTTCCTGATAGGAACGAGGGGTGGAAGTAGAATAAATAGCCAGAGCAAAGTCCCTGCGAGCAGGCCTCAGACGATCATAGGAAATAATAGCAGCAAGAGGATGCTGGGTACAAGCCCGAACCCCTTTGCGAAGGGCAATGAGAAGGTCCAGGTCAGCAGGTACCTCAATATCCGGAGCATCCGTGGTGGAGAAAGCTGGCCCGGGAGAAGAGAGCAACGGCTGCGAAGAGGAGGAAGGTGCAGGGTAAGAAGGTGGAGATAGTGGAGATGGTGTAGATGGGGGAGGTGGCGGAATAGTAGCAGGAGTGGAGGGAATAGTGGGGTTGGTGAGAGAAGGAGGAGTAACAGGACTAGAGGAAGAAGCGGAAGAGAAGTAAGGTGCATTTTCAAAGAAGGTAACATCCGCAGAGACAAATTGTTTGCGGGTGACGGGGTCAAAGCAACAATAACCTTTCTGAGTGGGAGAGTAGCCCAGAAAGATACATTTGGTGGACCGAGGGGAGAGTTTGTCGCGGGTGGGAGAGGGAGCATGCACAAATGCGGTGCATCCAAAGATACGGAGAGGAAGAGGAAAGGGTTCTTTGCCCGGATAGAGAATGGAGAAAGGAGTTTGACCATAGAGAACGGTGGAGGGAATGCGATTAATGAGATAGCAAGCGATGAGAACAGCATAGCCCCAGTAGGAGCGAGGGACATGCATTTGCGTAAGCAGAGTGCGAGCGACATCAAGGAGATGACGGTTTTTGCGTTCCGCCACGCCATTTTGTTGGGAGGAGTAAACACAACTGGTTTGATGAATAATCCCATGTTGCATACAAAAGAAGGAAAAGGCTTGACTAAGATACTCTTTTGCGTTATCCGAGCGTAAGACTTTAATGGAAACGCCAAACTGAGTGTGAATTGAATGATAAAAGGATGTCCATATATCAAAAAGTTCAGAACGGTCTCGTAAGAGATAGACCCAAGTACAGCAAGAAAAGTCATCAATGAACGTAATAAAGTAAGAACTACCCCGCCCAATGGTAAGGGTAGGAGCAGGACCCCAGATGTCAGAGTGAACAAGATCAAACGGACAGGTGGATCCACGAGCTTGCTTGGGAGGAAAGGAAGAGCGGTGATGCTTGCCAAGTTGACATGCGTCACAATTAAGAGGAGGATGTTGGGAAGGGAGGTGGGGGAGAAGTTGACGAAGAAGGCGAGGGGGGGGGCATGACCAAGGCAAAGATGCCATTGGAGAAGATCTGTAGAGGAGGAGGAGAAGGCAGATAGAGCAGAGACGTTGTCGAGGAAGTAGAGGCCGCCACTCTCAGTCCCAGTAGCAATCGTCCGTCGGGAGGCCGGATCCTGAAAAGAACAAGAGGTAGGAGTGAAAGTGACGGAGCACTGTAGTTGCTTGCATAAAGAGGTAACCGATAATAAATTGCAAGGAAACTGGGGCACATAGAGGGTATCTGCAAGGCAGAGAGACGGAGTGACTTGAACCATGCCCGTCCCATTGACCGGGGAGGGAGAACCATCCGCAACGATGACAGGGGGCAACCGATCATGCGTGTCTAGATGAGAGAAACAGTGAGGATTGCCGGTCATATGATTGGTAGCACCAGAATCGATCAACCAGCGTCCGCGAGTAACAGTGTGGGCACAACCAGAAGAGATGACCACCGAGGCGGACGGCGCGGAGGAAGTGGAATCCATTGAAGAGAGACGGGAGAGCAAGCCGCGGCGGCTAAAACAAGTCACAAGCCGGGCAGACAGAAGCAGGCCGCGCGGCTAGGAAAGCCGCAGGCAGGAGAAACCAAGTCGGACGACAAAAGAGAGGCCGCAACGACTAGTTAGCACGAGCGGGTAGAAGGAAACAGGTCGAGGCGACTAGTAAACAGGCCGCAGCGACAAAGAGGAGCAGCGAGAAGAGAAGCAAGGAGAAACAAGCCGCACGAACAGGGCAGCGGTCAGAAGAGAAGGCAAGCCGCGAAGACAGGTCGCGGGAAGCAGAAACAAGACGAGAATCAAGCGGAGGGAAAGAAGTCGAGCGGCTAGAAGGTAGCCCGCGCGAACAGAAGAAGAAGCTGAATCAGGAGGAAAAGATCGTTGCCTCTGATACCATGTTAGAAATGAACATGGAAACAAGCCGGAAGAGGAACTAAAACAAACCGGAATTGGTTTTATCAGAAATTTTATTATCTGAAAAAGGTATCTATTACAAAGGTATGACCTCCTTTATATAGAATGGAGGAGAGTAGAGAGAATACAAATAAGAGATGTGGGACTAAAAATTTACATGACACAAGCGGACTATACAGACACAAACCGCACAAGTCGCGCGGTTAGACAGACGGGCTAACCGCTCGGCTACTGCCAGAGAGAGAGAGATTGTCATGTGAGACCGATAGACCGCCCGGTCTCCAATTCGCCAGAGTCAAACTGCCAGACCGCTTGGACCTCAGACAACAACACACAGCAACCAAACCGCTGAAGAGTAACTGCAAAACCGCGCGGTCATCAACCCGCCAAGCCAGACCGCCAGACCGCCCGGTCACCAACTTCAACACAACGTGATTTTAATTTGCCCGGGAATAAACGTAAACGAGAATTATAAAGAAGCACTTGGTCGCCCGGATTAAATATTTTTGGGTGCCGAAGATGTCGATCGTGTAAACGCTTCGTCCGCTCTTTATAAAGTCTGTTATTTTCATATGCGTAAGAGCGCCACTCGTCGAGTTCGTTAAGTTGAAATTTTCTAAAATCGCCGACAGAGTGGGGATTGAAGTTTAAAAATCGTAAGGCCCAAAAGGCGCGGTGTTCTAACTCTACGGGTAAATGACACGATTTTCCATAAACCAATCGATAGGGCGTACATCAGGGGGCGGTTTTGTACGCTGTTCGGTAGGCCCATAGAGCATCGTCTAATTTGGCTGACCAGTCTTTTCTAGATGTGGAAATAGTCTTTTCTAAAATTCTTTTTATTTCTCTATTCACTACTTCGACTTGTCCGTTAGTTTGGGGGTGGTAGGCAGTGGAAAGCTTATGAGTAACGCCATATTTAGTTAGGATTTTTGAAAATTGCGCGTTACAGAAATGGGAACCCATATCACTAACGATAGCCCGCGGCGTGCTGAATCGAGAAAATAATTTTTTTAGGAAATTAACTACGACTCGGGCGTCATTCTTAGGAAGAGCTTGGGCTTCGGCCCAACGCGAAACATAATCAACGGCAACTAAAATGTACTTATTCCCGAAGCTAGAAGGAAAAGGGCCAACAAAATCAATCCCCTAGAGGTCGAAAACTTCACACTCTAGGAAATAATTTTGTTGCATTTCATTTTTATTCGAAATATTCCCCGACCGTTGGCAACTATCACACCTACTCACAAAGGCATGCGCGTCTTTAAACAGGGTGGGCCAGTAAAAACCCGCGCTTAACACTTTGTGAGCGGTGCGAGCAGCTTGATAGTGCCCACCTGTCGGTCCTTCATGCAAATGTTTAATAATATCTAATCCTTCATCAAAAGAAACACACCTCCTGATCACTTGGTCGGCACAAATTCTGAAAAGATGCGGGTCCTCCCAAAAATAGTTTTTCAGCTCAGAAAAGAATTTCTTCTTTTGCTGAGATAAAAACTCTTTTGGGAGCACACGGGCCACTAGATAGTTGGCGATGCGGGTAAACCAAGGAGAAGTAGATGTGTTAATTATGAATAGCTTCTCATCAGGGAAATAGTAATGAAAAGAATTTTCGTCTAATTGTTCTATAAACGGGTTGTCTAGGCGCAAAAGGTGGTCAGCGGCCAAGTTCTCGGCACCTCGCTTATCACAGATCTCTAAGTCAAACTCCTGGAGGAGTAAGACCCAGCGAATCAAGCGAGGCTTGGCATCCGTTTTAGAGAGAAGATATTTGAGGGCCGAGTGGTCCATAAAAACAATAATTTTCGAAAGAGTAATATAAGGGCGAAATTTGTCAAAAGCGAATACTATAGCTAAGAGCTCCTTCTCGGTTGTGGTGTAATTTTCTTGTGCAGATGTGAGTGTTTTACTAGCGTAATAAATGGGGTGGAAGTTTTTGGAAATACGTTGACCTAGTACGGCTCCCACCGCATAACTACTCGCATCACACATTATCTCAAATGGAAGATCCCACACCGGAGCTATCATGATTGGGGCATTAACTAATTTTTCTTTTATTAAATTGAAGGCAGCTAGACAGAGGTCATCAAAGATGAATGGGGCGTCTTTTTCTAAGAGATGGGTAAGGTGCTTGGTGATTTTGGAAAAGTCCTTTATGAAGCAGCGGTAGAAACCCGCATGACCCAGGAAACTTCTTATAGCTTTTATGTTCATAGGTGGCGGCAGCTTCTCGATAACTTCTATTTTCGCAACGTCTACTTCAATACCCCTTTCAAAAATTTTATGTCCCAAAACTAACCCTTCCCTCACCATAAAATGACATTTTTCCCAATTTAAGGCGAGGTTAGTTTCTTCGCATCGCTCTAAGACTTTTTCAAGATTCTCTAAGCAACTATCGAAGGAATTCCCGAAGACAGAGAAATCATCCATGAAAACTTCCATAATGCTTTCTACGTACTTGTCAAAGATGGCGAGCATACATCGTTGGAATGTAGCCGGCGCATTGCACAATCCAAACGGCATTCTTCGGTAGGCCATCGATAAAACAATAAAAGCAATGTCCGGAAAGTCGTTCTAAAATCTGATCAATGAACGGCAAGGGGAAGTGATCCTTGCGGGTGGCGTCATTCAACTTACGGTAATCTATACACATTCGCCATCCGGTTACCGTCCGAGTCGGGATTAATTCATTATTTTCATTACTTACTACCGTTATCCCTCCCTTCTTTGGTACTACCTGTACTGGGCTAACCCACTTACTGTCGGATATAGGATAGATAATTCCTGCGTCTAACAATTTCATAACCTCGCCCTTAACTACGTCTTTCATGTTTGGGTTTATACGGCGCTGAGGTTGTATAGAGTTACGTGAATTATCTTCCATTAAGATTTTATGAGTGCAGAAAGATGGGCTTATGCCCTTGATATAAGATATCTGCCAAGCAATAGCTTGGCGTTGCTTTTGTAAAATTGAAAGATGTTTATCCTTTTGTGCATCCGTGAGGTAGGCCGAAATTATGACAGGCAGCTTGGAGTCCTTTTCTAAGAAAGCGTATCGAAGCTGCTCTGGTAGTTCTTTCAGTTCCAAGGTAGGGGGGTCATCATACGAGGTTTTGGAAATTTGTTCTTTTTCAAAAACTATGTCCTCGTACACTTTTTTATATGTAAAATTAAAAGGGGTGTTGCTAGCGGCCATGGCGGCTTCGTGCAGCGATTCAGTTGGAAAAGTAGAAGAGGAACAGAAATCAAAAAATTCTTTTTCAAAATCAGAAAGGCGGGTGGAGGATTCTTCACTTAGGTGTAGAGATTCAGTTGGAGGAGTAGGAGAGGAACAAAAATTGGAAAATTCTTCTTCAAAATCAGAGGTGTGAGAGAAGGATTCTTCACTTACGGTATCCATGAAAAAATAGGAGTCATCATTAGCTAGTGTGTTCTTCATCGAGGGGGTGATAGAGAAAGTTACCTCATCGTCTCCCACTCGAAGGAAGAGCTTACCATTGCTTACGTCAATGATAGCTCGGGAGGTGGCAAGGAATGGTCGTCCAAGGATCAGGGGAACCTCGACGTCTTCTTCGATGTCCAAAATGACAAAGTCCACCGGGAAGATGAACTTGTCAACTTTGACTAGGACGTCCTCCACTATTCCTAACGGGTATTTGACTGATCTGTCGGCGAGCTAGATACTCATGCGTGTGGGGTTGAGACTACCAATTCCTAACTTTTTAAACAACGATAGGGGCATAAGATTAATACTCGCAC
Organism: Platanthera guangdongensis; assembly: GCA_039583875.1. NCBI lineage: Eukaryota > Viridiplantae > Streptophyta > Magnoliopsida > Asparagales > Orchidaceae > Platanthera > Platanthera guangdongensis. The sequence goes on along the minus strand of CM077156.1, from coordinate 137,254,898 downwards.
CTAAGTCGGCTAAAGTGTGTTTGACAAAGAGATCACCAAAGACACACGGGATAGAGAAATTACCCTGGTCACTGATTTTCTTCGGTAATCCGTTTGTCAAAACCGCCGAGCACTCGGCATTTAACGTGACATGAGAAAGGTTCTCTAACTTCTTCTTGTTGGTTAGGAGGTCCTTAAGGTATTTTGCGTACTTCGGGATCTGGGATATGGCTTCGTGGAAATGCAGATTTATGTGGATTTGTTTAAACATTTCTAAAAAACTGGTGTATTGATCATCCTGTCATTGTTTATTAAGTTTGGAAGGGTATGGCGGGGATGGATTATTTTTAAAGGTGGGTGGTGGAGTGAGTTGTTTTTCTAAAATAGGAGTGATAATTTCTTCGGCAGAGGGTGGAATTTTTAAAACGGGAACGGAGCTTTGATTTTTTAAAGCGGAAGCGGAGATTGCCTCGGGCTCTTCACTTATCATACCGGAAACTTTCTTCCCACTCCGAAGAGTTATAGCTTTCGCTTGCTCTCTCGGGTTGGGCTCGGTATTGGAAGGAAGAGACCCTACGGGTCGCTCAGAAATCATTTTAGCGAGCTGTCCTACCTGATTTTCTAAATTTTTAACACTTCCGGTTAAGGTTCTAATCGTAGCGTCATTAGCATTCATGTATTTTGAAAACATTTCCTCCAAATTTGGAGGTTTTGGAAAACTTTGAGGAGGTGGTGGTGGTGCAGAAAAATCACTTTGCGGTGGCGGGCGCACAACATTCGATGGATTGCTCCACGAAATATTCGGATGATTTCTTAACGCAGGATTATAACTATTCGGAAAATTAAACCAGGAGGATGATAATTCGCAGCAGAAAAATTATTAAAAGCAGTTCTAGGCATATTATTTACATAATCCAAATGTTCGGCGGGAGGAGTTGCAGATTCCCATACCTGGGGGGCGGAGGCAGCAGTCATCTCCATAATTTTTTTCCTTAATATTTCAACTTGCAGTGCGAGTTGGGAGACATTGTCCACTTCAAAGAGACCTGCAGGTTTGTTTGGGCGGGTCCTAGGCACATTCCACTGGAAAGTGTTCAAGGCCATGTCCTCAAACAGCTCAAGAGCTGCTTCCGAGGTCTTATGGTTTAAAGTACCGCCAGAAGCTGCGTCTATCACTTGCTTTGTGCTTTGATTTAGCCCATTATAGAACGTCTGCACCTGCAACCATACAGGCAGAGCGTGATGTGGGCATCGTCTTAATAATTCTTTAAATCTTTCCCAGGTTTCGTAAAGGGTCTCAGAGTCTATTTGTCCAAAGGCAAAAATGTCATTCCTAAGTTTTGCAGTTTTAGCAGGTGGAAAATACTTGGCCAAAAAGTTTTCAGTTAATTGCATCCAAGTAGTTATGCTATTTTTAGGAAGGGTGTTCAGCCACTGCTTAGCCTTAATTCTAAGAGAGAAAGGAAATAATCTTAGCCTAATAGCATCATTTGTGACACCATTTATCTTGAAGGTGTCACAAATCTCAAGAAAGCTGGCTATGTGTGCGTTCGGGTCTTCATCTTGAAGCCCGTCAAATTGCACATACTGCTGCACCATTTGAATTATGCTAGGCTTCAGTTCGAAATTATTATTATTTATTGCAGGGCGAACTATACTAGATTCTGTACCCTCGAGATTCAGTCGTGCATAATAGGACATAGGCCTTTGCACGGCTTCCTCCACGTTGGGTTCTGCCATTCTTAAGGTAGAAAATGACTCGGAATCCTCAACCGGCACTTGGGTAGTAGGGCCTTGAAATCGCGATCTTCTCCGAAGAGTACGCTCAATTTCGTGGTCCAGGTCCAAAGTAACCGACGGACTTCCGCGGGTCATACACTAGAAGAAGAGAGGAGAAGAAAGACTAGAAAATAAAAGAGCTAATGAAGTTCGAAATTTGTTTTTTGAAATAGATTTTTTTATGTTTTAACTCCCGAACTTCCCAAGGGCTACCCGGTGAAGGGTTCGCAAGGTACTAGACAAGATAGTGGCATTTAGAGCCACTTTGCCCTTTTCGAGAGAGTTAGGTGGTGTAGAAAAATTTGTGATGTGGGTTTCTATTAAGTAGGCGGTAATTAAAATCCAGCCATTTAACTCTGAGTGAGTAGGCGGAAAGTAAAAGCTACACTCACGCACTCGACAGAAAATTAAAACACACCCACTCTACAGAAAGTAAACACACTTTACTGAAATAAATCCAGCCATTTAACTCAAGTGAGTAGGCGGAAAAATTAAAAATACGCACACTCTACTGAAATAAAGCCTGTCATTTAACTCAAGTGAGTAGGCGAAAAAATTAAAAATACGCACACTTGCTTGAACAAAATCCAGCCATTTAACTCAAGTGAGTAGGCGGAAAAATTTTAAGAAGGAGGGTGAGAAAGAGAAGTGATAAAATTAATATATTCGTGTTTTCAATTTATCAACGAGCGTTACTTCCCCGGCAACGGCGCCAAAAACTTGATTGTCTCTTAGATATCTGCAAGGAGAAAATAACCAAACTAACAATCCAACAAGGCAAGTATACCTATCGAAATGCAGCTAGGGGACACAAGTGTCGTATTAAAATCCAGGAACAGTTGAGTAAGCTTACTCACACAAAATCTATTATTTTATCGACGGAAAAATAAGGTTTTTTTAGAAGGAAGCTAAACGTACTAAAGGAAGAGAACTACTTGCAATGAAAGAGAGCTACTTGCATGAAAAGATAAAGAGAGCTAAAAGAGCGATTAAACTTAAGCTTAATAACGATGAGGGGAAAAATGCACTCGATCAGAAATCACCTCGGCAAGAGTGGTTAGAAAAATACGATAAATAAACCTAAGCTAATTAGGGTAAAGGTCCTTGACCGTGGAGGTTCCATGAATATTGACATGCTTCTCTCGAAGGCCGTGCCTAACTGAGTTTAGGAAGGTCCGACCGACTCTCGCCTAAATCAGAGGCCTAAAACTCGCTTTACGCGGTGAACCCCACTATTGGATTTTGCTCCAATCCGGGAGATTTGAACATCTGCCTCTCTCGAGGGGTGCGAACAACTCCCTTTACTCTTGAGTGCTCATTTCAAACTTTCGGCCTCTCGGCTAGCCCAGAATGAAAGCAAAGGTGGAGAGTATATATCGATGATATACCTCCAACCCGTGATAAATCAAGAGTAATTCAAGGCTAAAACCCTAAAAAGAAAAGGTACGATTCAAAGCATCATAACATAATCACTTGAACCTCGGATCATCAAGATCGAGTACATGGAGGATTAGTTAATCATGGTGAGGTGGAAGAGGGGGGGATGAGTAGAAGAAGAATAATGAAAACAGAGCAGAAATGAAAAAGAAAACAACACTTTTTATTAATGGAAACAAGGATCTTACAGCTTGAAAACCAGAGATTATAAGTGCATGGAAAGGTAAACAACACTATCATTAACATTATACTACAGAACGAAGCTAGGAACTAATACAGGGAAAGCATAAAGCTAGAGCTAAGAACTAAAAATGGAGAGACATGCTTTAAAAAGTTCAAAAATACAAAGGACAGAACCTCCCCTCTCAATCCAAAAAGTGTCCCTGAACCCTTAGAGTTGGGCTCTATTTATAGAATTTTTCGGGTCGGTTCACGCCCCCCTGTCACGCCCTGGTCGGGCGTGACCCTGGGGCGTGACACATTCGGCGCGACTTTTTCGGGCTGGAATTTAATTCTGATGAAGTAGTTGAGGTACACGCCCACAAGTCACGCCCTGGTAGGGTGTGTACCTGGGGCGTGTTCTTTGAGGCGTGACTTTGTTGAGCTGAAATTGAATGCTGGAGGTGACGGGCGGAATTGCTGAAGTACACGCCCATATATCACGCCCGGGACAGGCGTGACCCTGGGGCGTGACACTTTCGGTGTGATGGTGGAGCGGGAAAAACGAGCGCGTTGCGGCGATTCCTCAGAACCTGGGGACACGCCTCTGGAACACGCCCGTGTCGGATGTGACATGGGCATGACCGAGGGCGTGTTCACTAAGTTTCCATGGAATGCAGTTTCAGACCAATTGCTTCATTCCTCTGGGTTACACGCCCTAGGTACACGCCGGGGTAGGGCGTGACCTTGGGGCGTGTCACAGCAAAATTCGGCTGAAAGCCGTGAAAACCTGCAAAAAGCAGAAAAAATGCATTAGCGACAAAAATATATACAAAGGGGAATCAAAATAAGTACTTTACAAGACATGATTTGCTTTAAAACCCCGAATATATCCTAATAAAATTGACTGCAAACCGTATTATCAAATATGAAGAAGAAGATGCTCAATGCCTTGGATTGATGGCAATGACAGATGAAGAAAGCAGCCAGGATTTGCCTGGTCACACTCAGGTAAATGCTAATTCACAATCTTTTATTTCAAGTCATGAGGTTGGCTCAGACTCTCAACATCAATCATCAAGAGATGAAGGGCATTCAGACTCTGAGGATGATGTCAACTCCATAATTGTCAATTATGGAGAACTTCTTAAGGCATTCAAGAAGTGCAAGCTACTTGCCAAGAGACGGGCAAAAGAGCTTATAGATCTTAAAAGCAAGTGTGAAGACCAAGAAAAAGCCCTCACTGACATGGCTACTCAAGCAGCTCAGCTCAAGGAGATCATTAACAGTGAGTCTGTGGTAAGAGTCTCAAATGAGAAACATATCCAGAAACTTGAAAATGATATTTTAAATGAGAAATTGCTAGTGAGCAAATTTTCTAAGCCAAACATTGTGCTGCCCTTAACTGATACCCACCTTACCCAAGCTGGTAAGAAAGGGTTAGGATTTAAGGGACCTTCTAGACCTTCTAATCCAAAAGGAAAGGGAAAAGGGAAGGCACCAGTTGTGCCTCTAGCCTCATTGCCTCATATTCCTTTTCAGTGAGTGTTGTTTCCTTCTAACAGGTATGACCATGAAAGCTGTTATGGTCACTGGGAGAATGGTAGATCCACAGGTATGGACCAATGTGGCCCTAGCCAAGGTGGAAGATACAGCCATGTGAGAGCCTTTAAGGCTTCCCATGAGGAAATTCAAATGGCCCATCCTGGACCATTTGTTTTTGGTACCCCGGCCCCAAAATTCAAAGATAATGCTGCTGCTATGAATCTAAATCATCCAGCAAAAGTAGTGACTCAAGATGTGTCTTCTGGCATGGCTGGAATGGCAATCTCAGATGCTATCCGATACATGTTAGCTGAAAAGAGACATGTAGCTGGTGGTTCTCAGAAAAGTCCAAAACAGCCTGTTGAAACACTGTCCTTCAGTCAAACGACTGCTGAAAGAAGACAGATGTATTGAATAGCACATCTCCCCACTGTTCAAGAAGTAGTAAAGCCTAATGCTGGTCCAAAATTGAAAAAGAGATACAATATCTATGAGTGCTGGTGTTGTGTTAAAGTAGGCCAATATGTTGTAGATTGCTGGCACAATGCTTCTGTGTCCAGAGGTTGCCAACCTGTCAGGAGTTCTGTAGGAAGGCATGGTTATTTTCAGACTAATGTGAACCTAGGACCGAACAGAAATTGGGGTCCAAAGCTAAGGTGATTTGTGTTCATTTCAGGTTAGTTCAAGTACCAGTTCCCCTAAATGGTACTTGGATAGTGGATGTTCCAGGCACATGACTGGAACATAGGAGCTTTTGAAGGAGTTCACTCCAGTAAAGAATGGACCCAAGGTCATCTTTGGAGGCTCTGACAATGGGATAACCAGAGGCTATGGTAATATCTTAAATGGCATAATCAACATCACAAAGGTGGCTTATGTTGAGGGGTTGTAACACAGCCTCATAACCATAAGCTAAGTATGTGATCTTTGTTATGATATTTTCTTCCACAAGGATAAGTGCCACATCAAGAGGTTAAGTGACCAAAGTGTCATCTTAACTGGCACTAGGAGTGGGAATGTCTATTGCTTAAATTTTTCTTGCTTAGATAATAGTTCCCCTTTATGCCTAGTTGCAAATGACAAAGTCTTATATTGTGTCCAATGGCACAGGAGACTGGCTCATTTGAATTATAAGACCATTGGTCAGCTCTTCAGTGATGAGCTTGTTAGGAATGGTCCCAAAATAAAATGCTCCAAAGAGGGTATCTGTGCTGCTTGCCAAAAGGGCAAGCAGACTAAGACCTCTTTCAAGAGCAATGGGGCCAAAGTCTTAGTGAGATGCTTGTATCTCCTACATATAGGCTTGTTGGTCCTATGTCTATTCATAGTCTAGGTAGGAAGGTCTACACCCTTGTGGTGGTTGATGACTATTCCAGGTTTACTTGGGTGTTCTTCCTTGGAAGAAAGGATGAAACCCATGAAATCTTCACGAATTTTGTAAGGCAAATTCAGAATGAGCTTGCATGGTCTGTGGTCAAAATGAGAAGTGACCATGGAACTGAGTTTCAGTCTGCCGCTATGACTATATTCTGTGAAGAGCAAGGTATTAATCAAGAATTCTCCTCTCCAAGAACACACCAGCAAAATGGTTTAGCTGAGAGGAAAAACAGGACTTTCATAGAAGCTGGGAGAAAATTATTGAGTGACACTTCTATCCCTAAATATTTTTGGGCTGAGGCAGTTAATGCTGCATGTCATGTGCTCAAAAGGGCTTCTATCACCAAAGGCCATAAGAAGACTCCCTATGAGATCTTGAAGTGTAGAAAACCAAACATATTCTATTTCAGGATCTTTGGTTGCAAGTGTTTCATCCTAAACAATGGTAAGTCAAAAGTGAATTAGTTTGCTGCCAAATCCCATGAGGGGATCTTTGTTGGGTACAACAATAATAGTATGGCATATAGAGTCTATAACTTGACAAATCAAGTTGTAGAAGAATCTGTCCATATAGTGTTTAATGAATCTTGCATGATTGGCAGTGAGCCGTCAAGCTCTTTGCCTAGCTCTATAGGTACAGAAGTCATGATGGAAAAGCTCTCCATCAAAGATAAAGACCCAGCTTTGCTAGAAGAATGTGAAGAAGGATATTGTCCAGAGGAAGCATAGGACAGTCAAGCTGGAAATGAAGACCAACCTGCTGAAGAAAAAGGTGATCAGCATGAAGCTATTAGGCTACCCCCTGCAGTCAGATATTTGAGAGATCATCCTCCAGATCAGATAATTGGTGAGGCTAGCCAAGGTGTACAGACCAGAAGCAGGAGTATCAACACAGCTCATTATTCCAGCTTCCTGTCACAAGAAGAGCCCAAGAAATTTGAAGAAGCAAATCAAGACTAATTCTGGATTGGTGCAATGCAAGAAGAACTGAACAAGTTCAAAAGGTGCAAGGTCTGGAAGCTAGTTCCCAGACCAGATGGACACAATATCATTGGAGTTAAGTGGAGTTTCAGAAATAAACTTGATGAAAATGACATTGTAATAAATAATAAAGCTAGACTGGTGGTCAAAGGTTATAGACAGGAAGAGGTGTTTAATTATGACCAGACTTTTGCCCCAGTTGCAAGGTTGGAAGTAATTAGATTGTTCCTTGCATTTGCAGCCTTCCATGGATTCAAAGTATACCAGAAGGATGTCAAGACTGCCCTCCTGAATGGAGACTTGAAGGAAGAGGTTTATGTAGAGCAGCCTCTAGGTTTTGTAGATTCTAACTCTCCTACTGTTGTCTATAGACTTAAGAAAGCTCTTTATGGGCTCAAGCAAGCCCCAAGAGTATGGTATGAGAAATTGTCTACCTTCCTCATTGAGAACAAATTCTCAAGGGGGAAGATAGACAAGACCCTATTCCTAAGGGGATCTAAGGACAAGATAATCCTAGTCCAGATTTATGTTGATGACATAATATTTGGCTCTACTGATGACAACCTCTACAGTAAGTTTGCTAAAGTTATGCAAGGGAAGTTTGAGATGAGTAGTATATGTGAACTGAAATTTTTCTTGGGACTGCAAGTAAAACAGACTGATGATGGCCTATCTATATCCCAGTCAAAGTTCACTAGAGAGATAATCAAGAAATATGGCATGGAAAATGCTTCCACCATAAGAACTCCCATGAGCTCAAGTATGCCTTTAGACAAAGATGATCCAGGGAAGCTTGTTGATCAAACTCTGTATAGAGGTATAGTTGGCTCCCTTCTCTACCTCACTACAAGTAGGCCTGACATTATGTATGCAACATGTGTCTGTGCTAGGTATCAAGCCTGCCCTAAAGAGTCTGACTATACTGTTGATGAGTCCGATTTATATAGGGTTTTTCGGACTCATCTGGGCTAGTTTTCATGCGTTTGCACTTCACTTTTAGTTCTATATCACTCATATTTCATCTTGTCTATATTTCAGTAGGAAGTGCACATTTATGCCCGTGGTTGTGTATTTTGTTACTTTTATTGTTTGTACTCCTTTTTGTGATTGCCTGGAATGTCTGCACAGATTAGTGATTTGTTTTTCCTTTCGATACAGGGGTCGTGTGCGTGTTTCGGGATGGTTGTGAAACAGGAATACTGCGCACGATCATGGGATCTAATGCGCACGACCACTGGTCATGCGCCCCTGATCGTGCGCACTACTCTTCGTTTCCTAGAATCAGCCTGGGGTAATCGCACGACCACTGGATCTAGTGCGTACGACCACCGGTGGTGCGCCATTGATCGTGTGCATTGATTCCTCTTTTCTGTAGTCCTGTATGGGGTAATCGCACGACCATTGAACTTAGTGTGCATGACCACTGGTCGTGCGCCACTGGTCGTGTGAATTATCCCTGTTCTTCTTCCTAATCTGTCATGCCAGTGCACATGATCACTGGACGTAGTGCGCACGACCACTGGTCGTGTGCCCCTGATCGTGCGCATTGTTCTTTTCTATTTTGTATAAATATTACAGGTCTCGCCCTAATTCAGGATAGCATGGATCGCTCATTTTCCTCCGCTGTTTTCGTCTCTGAGGAGGGATTCCGCCGTCCTTCTTCAATCTCCACCCTAGCGAGGTGCTCTGGGCAAGCTTTCACCTCAAAATCCAAGCCGGATCTTCCTCTTGGCCTCCTCCTTCATCCTTGAGCTGCAAGAAGAGCTTGACCTAGCTTTCTCCATCAAGCTAGGGGAAGTTGTGCCATCCTCCACCGGATTGTGACACGAAGAAGACGGGCCATTAGAAGGTGGTGACAGCCCTTCTCTACCCCGGACGCAGTTGCGGACCGAGCTTGGATGCGGATTGACAACCCGATGATTCCAACCATGAATCCTCAGCAAGGCTTCGGATCCGGTCAATTTCGCACACTTTTCTTCTCTTGTTGTTGATAGTTAGTTGAACTCTTTGTATTTGATGAAGCTATGCTTAGTGTAATATACGTTTTTCTGTAATCATGTCTATGTGATTGTATATTTTCGTTATATTTACTTGAGGTGTGCCATATTTCATCCACCACCATCCACCCTTGCCGCACTAGCAATTGCTAGTGGCGTGCATAGCAAAGAGGTGCTCACGACCCTCATTCTGTCGTTCTAACCACCTCATTCGCAAGCCTACTCGCCCATCCGCCTAGTGATTCAGTGCATAGCGGCCCGACTATTCTTCCATCCCGCCTGGCGAAGCATCGCATAGCGGCGTTGCATAGGAGTAGTTGATAGCCTTTTTTTTTTTGCATGTATCAAAACCCCCCTTAGTTAGCTCTGACCTAAGGACTTCAATCTCAAGTCCTCCTCAAAATTAACTCCACCTTACTGTGTTCCTTGAGAGATCAATACTTGGGAAAGCCCCCACTTTATATTACTTGTGCAACCGGTTCACTGTCGTGATCTTTAGCATCAAGTTTTTGGCGCCGTTGTCGGGGAACACAGTCGTGTGAGTTTTTGGAGAGGGAGATAATAGAGTGAAGCCCTTTTCCATTTGTGCATATAATTCTTTTTTTTATTTGCTTTGGTTATTAGAATTTTTATTTTGCTTATTTCTTTTTGCCCTTTTCTAATTTTTGATTTAGATAGCAGATCCGTGCTATTTTTATTTTAGCTGTGTAGCACTTTTTCAGCAATTATTTTTGTTCGCGATGGATCCTGATGCTGAGTGCCATCTACTTGACACTTTGCGCCAATCCATCAATGCCATTGCTATTATGGATGCCGAGCATTGCATTCGGTGTTTGTTATGTCAAGGTGTGGGCCACATGTTGAAGGATTGCCCTCGTTTGTGCAATCCTTCTCCCTCTGAGGGCGTGTGCACAACAACCTCCCGTTCACGGAAGACTGTTGTGGACAGGCCTACCAGGGTGTTGCCTGGCCCATACACTGACATAACGCACTTTGCTCGTTCTCTACCTGTTGAGATTACCGAAGAATCTCTAGCCGCATACAGCGCTTTTATGGGTCCCTCGATCTATTTTTACGAGCTTCCCTGGAGTGATGACGATCACTCTGGTGTTAGCCAAGAAAAAGAGGAGTAGGAACTCTTGGACGCTCTTGTATGGGACGATGAGATTGTTCCGGTCGTCGACGGGGTGGCGTCAGCAAATTATTTTGCGATGGGGCATGCTCAGTCTATGCTTGATTTCGAGAGCAGCCTTGCCCCTCGGCAATTTTTGTCGGATTGTGCTACTCCATTTTTGTGTGAGTCGGTTGATGATACTGTATTTGTTGATGATTCGGTGCCCGAGGTTGTGCCGAAGTGGGATGATGATTCCTCTATCTCCGACGGAGAAGGTGGATCTTCGAAACACTTGTACGCACCCCGGTGGGATGAGGAATACCCTCTTTCCGATGCGGAGGTTTGCACCTCCTTATTGGATGACGCCATTCCTCTTACCACCGCGGACCTCGAGTTCTCGGATTCCCCTCGATACGACTCGTATGATACCGACGATGATCTCTGCTTGGATCCTGCTGAGAGTGATACCGGGATCACTCTCCCATTTTCTGATTATTTTTGTTCTTCTTCTCTTTTATTACTTGATTACCCTTCCTTATCTGAGCATGTGCAGGATGAGTCTCCACGGGTACGTTGGGATGACGATGAGCTTTGTGCTCATGCCGTTACCATCGCCTCCTGCGGGCCTGTGATGGATGATACCTTGCTAGGCAAGGATCTATTTTGTGGTGAGAAGAGCGAGGACCAGCGCTCCTCCTCTTCTTACTTCCTATTTCCTCTGCCTGTGAGGAGCAGGTATGATTATCTGGGAAGAGGGGTAACTGCTCTATCTCCGTATCGGTACCCGTTACCGAAACTGATATTGGAACAGTTACCTGTGCACTTTATATTTCACAGTCCCATTAGCTAGAACTGTATAGAATTTAATAAGTCGTGCTGGGATGACAATAACCCCAGTACTTATCTCTCATTTCCTGCATTTTTATTTTCATGTTTATTTTAGTTTTAGCATTTCTTTTTGTATATTTTTCTTTTATTTTTGCGGAGCACACCCCTGCAGGTATTCATAGTAAGTCGCATTGGCGGGGTTGTGATTCTTCGTATGGCGGGCCTACTTCAGGTTTCCACGCATCTTCTGGTATGCTCACTGGCTGAGCATTGGGTAACCTCTTCCCTTAGCTCTTTATGACTTTAATTTATCTATCATATGTTGTGTAGTTTAGTTTAAGTCTGGGGGAGAGCCAGTATTTGTTACCTTTTGCACACACACATTTCTTTTGTATACTAGAAGCTTTTATTATTATATTTCGATTAGTTCATTGCATCACAAACCACTGCACCCACATGAGCGTGTGCTTAGCTTTTTGCGTGCTGCGAGTTAAACTCGTTTTTTTGTATGATTTGGGAAAATTATGGTGCTAACATAGGATTGTGAGACGGAGTAAAATGTTGACTCTGTTGTGCTCCTAGTCGAGTGCTCTCGTCTCGTGTAGAAATTAGAGTAGATTTAATTTTTTTGTATGCTTTTAGTTTTATATTTTTCTAATTGCGTAAATACTTTTTATTCTACTCAAAAATTGGTGAATCTGGTGTGAATCCGACTGTAGCTTAGGGATGTGTGTAGATTGTCGTTAGGTTCGTATTGCTAGAGTCGGGAGGATGGATAGTCTTTCTCATTGGCTAAGAACTTGCCCCAAGCTATTCTTGAAGCATGGGTATAGGTTAGTTCACTCGCATGAGCGTGATGTAGGCCATCATTTTAGCCCGGTTGAGCTTTGTACCATTCCTAATGTTTTATCCTCGCTAGCCCCGTTGTGCCTACCCATTCTTTTGATTCAGCTCCACCTTTATTTCACCAAAGCCTCAAAGCCGATCCTAGTCGCACTCCCAAGTCGAGCTTTAGAGTTTTACATTTTTCATGTTGGGGTGTTGATGTGGTGCTTTTACATGTGAAAATGTGGAAGTGCTCCCAAGTTTATATCTGTTGAATTGTGAAAATAAAATGAAGAAAAAAAAAGAAAAATATTCGTAATGAAAACAAAAAAAAGTGAAAAGAAAAAGTTTAAATTGAAAATCTTTTTGGAAATGTGATTATATTTGGAGTAGGCGGTACACACACCCATATTTGAAAAATTAAGTCTGGGGGTGTAGTGTACCCACACGTATTTTGCTTAGTAGAGGGATTCATTTTATACTAGCTCATTTGGGTTAGTTGCATAGCTTTCTTATTTATCATTGTTTACCTCACCGAAACCCAAGCCCCATCTCTTCACCTAAAGTCCTACTGATTCTTGTGTGGACCAAACCAGTGTCGTGGAGAGAGTGCGAAAGGGCAAGCATATGGTCACCGACATTGGTGGATTCCTTTGGAGGTTATCCCGAGCCCCGATTTTTGGCAATGCTCGCTTAGCGATTAGTCTACTTTCTCCCAAAGCGTGACCGGATGATTCACCGTGATTCCATTTTTGAGTAATAATAAAATGTTGATACGCATTGTGAAAAATATAAACTATCTTGCATACTTAAAAATTTCTTCTATTATATTTTTACGCGTGCGAGCATGCGACTTCGCATGGTACTCCGTATTACAATTTTCTTGTTAGCTAAATCATTTTCTCTATCTGCATAGATTTTGTTTGCTCAGGACGCACAAACAGTTAAGTCTGGGGGTGTGATGAGTTCGATTTATATAGAGTTTTTCGGACTCATCTGGGCTAGTTTTCATGCGTTTGCACTTCACTTTTACTTCTATATCACTCATATTTCATCTTGTCTATATTTCCATAGGAAGTGCACATTTACGCCCGTAGTTGTGTATTTTGCTACTTTTATTGTTTGTACTCCTTTTTGTGATTGCCTGGAATGTCTGCACAGATTAGTAATTTGTTTTTCCTTTCGACACAGGGGTCGTGTGCGTGTTTTGGGATGGTTGTGAAACAGGAATACTGCGCACGATCATGGGATCTAATGCGCACGACCACTAGTCGTGCGCCCCTGATCGTGCGCACTACTCTTCGTTTCCCAGAATCAGCCTGGGGTAATCGCACGACAACTGGATCTAGTGCGCACGACCACCGGTCATACGCCACTGATCGTGTCATTGATTCTTCTTTTCTGGAGTCCTGTCTGGGGTAATCGCACGACCATTGAACTTAGTGTGCACGACCACTGGTCGTGCGCCACTGCTCGTGCGCATTATCCCTGTTCTTCTTCCTAATTTGTCATGCCAGTGCACACGATCACTGGACATAGTGCGCACGACCACTGGTCGTGCGCTCCTGATCGTGCGCATTGTTCATTTCTGCTTTGTATAAATATTATAGGTCTCGCCCTAATTCAGGATAGCGTGGATCGCTCATTTTTCCTCCGCCGTTTTCGTCTCCGAGGAGGGATTCTGCCGTCCTCCTTCAATCTCCACCCTAGGGAGGTGCTCCGGGCAATCTTTCACCGCAAAATCCAAGCCGGAGCTTCCTCTTGTCCTCCTCCTTCATCCTTGAGCTGCAAGAAGAGCTTGACCTAGTTTTCTCCATCAAGCTAGGGGAATTTGTTCCATCCTCCACCGGATTGTGACACGAATAAGACGGGTCATTGGAAGGTGGTGACAGCCTTTCTCTACCCCGAACGCATTTGCATACCGAGCTTGGAAGCGGATTGACAACCCGACGGTTCCAACTGTGAATCCTCAGCAAGGCTTCGGATCCGGTCGATTTCGCACACTTTTCTTCTCTTGTTGTTGATAGTTAGTTGAACTCTTTGTATTTGATGAAGTTATGCTTAGTGTAATATACGTTTTTATGTAATCATGTCTATGTGATTGTATATTTTCGTTATATTTACTTAAGGTGCGCCATATTTCATCCACCACCATCCACCCTTGCCGCACTAGCAATTGCTAGTGGTGTGCATAGCAAAGAGGTGCTCACGACCCTCATTCCTCCGTTCTAACCACCTCATCCGCAAGCCTACTCGCCCATCCGCCTAGTGATTCGGTGCATAGCGGCCCGACTAGTCTTCCATCCCGCCTGGCGAAGCATCGCATAGCGGCATTGCATAGGAGTAGTTCATAGCCTTTTATTTTCTGTTTTCGCATATATCAAAACCCCCCTTAGTTAGCTCCGACCTAAGGACTTCAATCTCAAGTCCTCCTCGAAATTAACTCCACCTTACTGTGTTCCTTGAGAGATCGATACTTGGGAAAGCCCCCACTTTATATTACTTGTGCGACCGGTTCACTGTCGTGATCTTTAGCATCAACTGCTATGAAAAGAATCTTGAGATATCTCAAGTGCACCCCAGATCTTTGCCTATGGTACCCCAGGAATGGGGAATTTGAACTAACAGGCTATTCAAATGAAGATTTTGCAGGCTGTAAGGAGGACAGGAAGAGCACTTCAGGCTCCTGTCAATTTCTAGGTGGAAGGCTTGTCTCTTGGAGCAGCAAGAAACAAACGAGTGTTGCAATATTAATAGCAGAGTCAAAGTATATTTCAGCTAGAAGCTGCTGTGCTCAGTTGTTGTGGATCCAGCATCAACTTCAGGACTACAATATTTAGATAAGTAGAACTCTACTCTTTTGTGATTCTACTAGTGCAATTTATATAGCTAGGAATCCTGTCTCCCATAGAAGAACTAAGCATATCAAAATTAGGTATCATTTCATTAAGGACTATGTGGAAAGGAAAGACATCTCTCTCGAGTTTATCTCCACAGACAAGCAAGTGCCTGATATCTTCACCAAGCCACTAGATGGTGCCAAGTTTAACACCTTCAAATTTGAATTGGGTATGTTGAATCTTGTGTAGCTTCAATTCTCTCTTCTACCATATGTTGCACTGTTTATTTTGCAGGTAGAACATGCTCTTCCTCTAGATTATGAAGATAGTGTGCAACTGTTGAGGGGGATCCAGCCCAACAGCTGAACTAGATTCAGTCACAGTGAGAATATCTACTCTAAACAGATAGGGATAAAAACCCCTCAGTATGCTTCCTATTACAGAGGTTAAAAAGGGGGAGGATAGAAGTCAAGGGTTGAGAACAACAGACAAGTAGAACGGTAAGGATGGCAGCATGCCAGGGGGAGTAAGTAATTCTCCACAGACGGGAGAAATGTGGTAACATTTCAAAACTCTACTAAAATTTATTTTTTCTATGATGAATATGTTGTGTTGTCAATGACCTGTAGTGTTTTTACTTCTTCAAATAGGGGGAGATTGTTGGGTCTATTGATCTCAATATCTCAGATTTGTAAGAAGTCAAACGGGTCAACGATATACACACATAATGTATTTGATGTGTGTCCTAGTTCATGCATGCAGGTAGTCCATGATTGGACAGGTAAAGAAAATGAGTTTGATAGTAAAACTCAAATTTCGTCGAGCTCAGCTCGAAGTTGGTCGAGCTTAGCATGTTGGTCGTCGTGCTCAGCTCAACATTCCTTGGGATAAGCTCAAGAGCTCAGGTTCCAAATTTCATCGAGCTCAACTTGAAGTTCGTCTAGCTCAATTTGCAATTCGTCGAGCTCGGCCCACAGATCGTCGCCCGCAACTAAAGCCAAAAAACTGACTAAGGCAAATAGCATTAAGACCGTTAAGATAGCTGAAAAGAAGGCATTGAGACCGCTGGGACAGTTAAGATAGCTGCGAAAAAGGCGTTGATAGCGCTGAGACAGTTGAGACAAAGCTGGCTGAATTTCTCTAAGTCCAGAAGCGTTGGGTGAAGCAGGTTCACTCAAAGCTTCTAATGAAGAAGGATGCACTGAGACAAAACTGGCTGAATTTCTCTAAGTCCAAAAGCTTTGAGTGAAGCATTTTCACTCAACGCTTCTAATGAAGAAGGAAGCGCTGAGACAAAACTAGCTGGATTTCTCTAAGTCTAGAAGCATTGAGTGAAGCAGGTTCACTCAACGCTTCTAATGAAGAAGGAAGCACTGAGACAGTTACGAGGAAATCCGTTGATACAGAAGATAGTCTCAGCTGAGAAGCAAAGATCGTTGAGACAGAACTACTGAGACAGAGACTGGTCTCAGCAAATCAGAAGAAATCGTTGAGATAAAGGCATGTCACAGATATTAAGAAGAAACCACTAAGACTGCTGAGACAGAACCGTTGAGACAAATCCAGAGAAAATTCACAAGTCCAGAAGCATTGAGAGCCAAGACATAAGGCATTGAGTGACTTAATATCACTCAACGCTTCATGGATTTCTGGAATATTTTCTAAGCCTAGATGATGATGACCATTACTGACATCATCAAATTCAACTTACATGTAACCATTACGGGAAAGCAGCAGTGGCGCCGAAAGCTACCTTGTCATTTTCTGAAGAAGGTGGGGCTCACCAAACCTTGGTTGGGGCCCACATAAAATTGTGTCGTTGATTCAAATCAATGCATATAAAAGGGGAAAAGAAAAGGGATTAGGGCAACGAACAACGAACAAAAGAAATTAAATGGAATAAAGAAAATACAGAGAGGCAGTTGCACGTCATCTTCTTCACCAAGCTTGAAAGCTAAAGTCCAGCAGGGATAGCCACCATGGCAAAGGAAGTTAGCTGAGCTCTTCAAGCTCAGCAAAATAGTTCTTTCAAGAACAGAGAAGCTGATTCTACCATTCGACAAGCTGGTTGCTGCTCTTCTGTGCAGCAGAAAAGAGTTAGTTGTAGAAGAGGACTAATTCCTTCTACAGCAAGTGTGTTGGACTGAAATCTGCGCAGTCTAGCAAGGTAGACTCAGAGATTTATCTTTGAGTCAGTTGTTTATTTTTCTTAAGTTATTCTGTACACTCTTTCTGTAGGATTCAGTTTATCTGAATCTGAGTGTAGGGCACTCTGTGCCAGAGGTAGGTGACTAATTAGTCATTGAGGTAGGTGTCCTGTTACGGTACTGAGGTAGGATCCAAGTATGGATTTGAGCTATAGGGATTTATTACCTTAGGTAGGAGAGTGATGCTCTCTGAGGTAGGATTCAAGTGTGGATATGAGGTAGGGATGTCCTTCCAGCCTGAGTGTAGTGCCTTGTGCCTGAGGTAGGTGACTGGAGAGACACTTAGCAGTAGGTGATAAGTGTGTTACTAAGTTGTAGGCCTTGGAGGAGGCTGAGCTGTAGGTACCTGGAAGGGTACTGAGTTATAGGAGTGCTGCAGCACTCTGAGAGTAGGGTTGTGTGCCTAGAGCTATAGGGCTGAAGAGCCTGAGTTGTAGGCCTTTAAAATAAGGCTGAGGTAGGTGATCAGTGGATCACTGAGTTGTAGGAGTCCTGTAGTGCTCTGAGGTAGGAACCCTGGTTGTTCTGAGTTTATATTCTGTGAATAATCTGCGTAATAGGCTGAGGGACTGAGGTGTAAGCTCTGAGGAGCATATTGTTGGAGTTTGTGCCTATTTCAACAAATCAGTTGGATATGTGGAAGGTGTTGAGTACATTAGAAAATGTGTACCAGATTTGGAGAAGCCACACCTAACTCAATGATATGCATCAAGTTGTATTTGATGTTGTTTTGAGTTATTATGTGCAGGTTTAGAAAATGGAAAGAAAAATTTTCTAAGTACAAGTGTCGACACTTGGCAATGGCTGTGTTGACACCAAGGGCTAGATTGTGTCGACATCCAGAATGTGTCGACACACAGAAAATCTATCGACAACGATGTGTCAACATCAAGGGCTAGATTGTGTCGACATCCAGAATTTGTGTCGACACACAAAAAATCTGTCGACAACGCTGTGTCGACACCAAGGGCCAGATTGTGTCGACATCCAGAATTTGTGTCGACACACAGAAAATCTGTCGACAACGCAGTGTCGACACTAAGGGCCAGACTTGTGTCGACATTATCAGGAGCTGTGTCAGCACACAGAGAAGCTGTCGACACATTCCAGAATTCTGTCGACAACGACTGTGTCTACACACAGAACTTTTATCGACACATACCAGAATTCTGTCGACACCAACTTTGTCAAGACAAGGAGTGTTTGTGTCGACACACAGAACTTATGTCGACACATTCCACAGAAGCTATGTCGACAACAACAAGACTTATGTCGACACATGGACTATGTGTGCCGACACATATGAAGAATTCAGTCGACATTCTTTACTGCTGAGTCAAAGTTCAATGAAGGCTGAAGTAATAGAACTGGAGACTTGACAGCTGTCATTACTGACATTACTGTCATATCTATCATAGGTGTCAATAGACGGTTTGAAACAGGAATAGTCGGTTACCATGGATGAAGCCTATAAATAGATATGCTCTCTCAACAATTGATGTGCGGAAGTGAACAACAACTACAAGAACAACACTTACAGAACAGGGAGAAGTTTATCAAGCCAATCAATTATAATCTCTAAAGGATCGAGAATCCAGAAGAAGAGAAAGAAATAGTCAACAGATTGTAGAGAGAGAAAAACAAGAAGGAGAGAAGTTCTCATCCAGTGAAGGCAGATCCTGAACAATCTGCCTGAAGAATTCCGATTAATTTCTGAAGGAGGAAGATTGAAGATCAACTCCAACATCAAGAAGATTAACCCTACTGTGTTCGGATTCAAGAAGCTTTGAAGAAAGCTAAGTCAGGTTGATCCTTAAGAAATCAGTTCTATCAAGAACTGATCAAGAAGCCTTCAACCAATTCTCTCTCCATCTGGTTGAAGATATCAACAACTTTTCATCAATAATTTTGTAGGATCTGTACTAGATCTAAGGGTAGGAGATTTACATCTTTGAGTTGTAAGCCTAAATTATAAAGGCTGAGGTAGGGCTAAGTGCCTGAGGTAGGGGAATCTGTTCCCTAAGTTGTAGGCCTGTGATAGAGGCTGAGGTAGGGTTGTTGCCTGAGTTGTAGGTGTGGGGTGTCACTCTGAGTTGTAGTCCTATGGAAGGGGCTGAGGTAGGGCTTGTGCCTGAGTTGTAGGAGTGTGGATTCACTCTGAGTTGTAGGAACCATTCTTTCTTCTGAGCTGTAAGATCTGCGGATCTGAGAAGAAGGAAGGAAGTTAGACTGAATCTAGTACACTGCTAGATAGGCGAAGGGAGAAAGTGGATGTACCCATCATTTGGGGAACCACTATAAAACTGGTGTGCAATCTGTGAATGCAGTGTATGTGAATGTTGTGTTGTATGTTCTGCTGAATACATTGCTAAACTAGATAGAATTAGCTGCCTAAGTTAGAAAACAAATTGAACATATTCACCCCCCCCTCTAGGTGTTTAGAACATCTTGAAACCAATTCTTTCAAGTGGTATCAGAGGCAGGTTACTCAAATAATAGACCTAACTATCTGAGTAGATCTCCAAGGCAGAAATCTATTAGGCATATTGGTTTCCATAGAGAATCATAAGGAGTTTGGTTACATGAAGTTACCCATATGCAGGAAAGAAATTTTTGGCATATGAAAAGAAAGAGTTAGATTGTTCATGGAAGCGTCAGATCCAAGAATCTACATGACAGACAAAGAAGGGCCATTCATTCCAATGAAAGTCTCAGTTCTTGATGCAAATCTCAAGACACCAAAGGAATATTCTAAAATGATAAAGGATGAGATCATCTTGGCTATTATGGATAAGAGAGCACAGAATATAATAGTTAGTGTCATAGATGATTCTACTTTCCAAAACTTGATCTACTGCAAGACCTCCAAAGAAATGTGGGACACCCTTATTGTCTACATGGAGGGTTCAGAAGAGGTGAGAGAAGACAGAAAGTCTATGCTGAATCAGGAGTATGAAAGTTTTAAACAATCTAAAACAGATAGCATAACTGAATGTTACAAGAAATTCTTCAGAATAGTTAATGAACTGATGTCATATGGAAGAGTATTCAGTACATATGAGTTAAATGATAAGTTTTTGAGATCATTGACTAAATACTGGGACACTAAGATATGTGTCATTAGGAAAGTGGCCAGATTAGCAGAAATTTCACCTCCAACATTATTTGGCAAACTGCTTTCATATGAAATGCAGCTGATGGTCAGAAAAGAGGAGGAGAAAAGTAATAAAGTTGATTACAGAGATAAGTCAGTGGCTTTCAAGACTGAATCCATAAGATCAGCTCCTAGGAAAGCTGCAGAAGTTGTTTCAGAAAGTTCAGATAGTCACACATCAGATAGTCCAAATTCTGATGAAGACTTAACAGCTTTCTCAAGACAATTTCAAAGGTTTTTGAAGAAGAAACAGTGGAGATCCAAGCCATCATCCTCAAAATCCAAGGATGATTACTATTAGAAAAAGAAATCCTCTAGGAAGGACAGGTATAGCTCTAAACCTAATAAATTATCTTCAACTAAGATTGTTTGATATTGCTGCAACAGTCCTGGACATATGGTAGTTGATTGTCCTGATAAAAGAAAAGAATCAAATGATAAGAAGAAACTAAAAAATAAGGGCAAGAAGGAGAAATCTCTTGTTGCAAAGAAGCAAAAAGGTTGGTCAGATTCTTCATCATCAAATTCTGAGGCTGAAGCTGAAGCTGAAGCATATATAGGACTGTTGGCAACTGAAGAGGATGTAGAAGAGGCTGAATTCTTAAAGTGGCTGGACTTAGTAAATGAAATTGAAGAACCTTGTTGTAAAGGGCTGATGGCCTTGACAGAAGAAGATCAATGTCAGGATTAGCCTGGACCTAGTAAGATAAACAATTTTTCAATAGATTCTGATTACTATACTGGTTTAGAATCAGAAGCATCTACATCAAGAGATGTAGATGAATCTGAATCTGAAGGAGATGTTCATCAACTTATTGATGAATATGGTGACCTGCTGCAAGCACTTAAGAAAAGCAGAATCCTTAATAAAGCACAGGCCAAGGAAATTGTTGATCTTAAGCAGGCTGCATTAGATTCAGAAAAATTGTTGGATCTAAAGATGAATGAAGTAGCCAAACTGAAAAACATAACTATTATTCAGATGGGTACTATTACATTCAAGAATGATCAAATCAAAAGTGTGGAAGTCAAACTTCAGAAGGAAAAGTATCTGGTGGCTAAGTTCTCTAAGCCAAAATTAGTTTTACCTTTAATTAATGATTTTATTCTTAAAAAGGGTAAGATTGGATTGGGCTTTGAGGGAAATATAAGGGTTGCCAATTCCAAAAGAAAAGGCAAAGCCCCAGTATAGCATCTAGCCTTCATAACCCCTATTTCCTTCAAAAGGTATGGCAGTCAACTAATAGATATGATCATGATATTATACATGGTTATGGTAAGCCTGAAATTCTAAATGACAAGAGTGTAGCTCCAGCACTCAAGTAAAGAACTACTGTACCAACAGTGTTAAGAACAGCTGACAGCAAAGCTGTTAAAACTGTACCTAAAAAAGGTATAATAGATATGAGTGTTGGTGTTGTGGTAAGATAGGGCATTATGCCATGGATTGCTGGCACAACACCAGTGTCAGGAAGAATGCCAGCTTACCTATGAGGAAGGCTGCTGGTAAGAATATTAAGTTTCATTATAATATGAACCTAGAACCCAATAAAAGTTGGGGTTCTAAGGTAACTTAATTTTATTTGCTGCAGGTGGGTCCAAGTTGCCATGCCCCTATATGGTACTTGGATAGTGGATGTTCCAGGCACATGACTGGAATAAGAAGAATGTTAAAGGACTATACTCCCACAGAGAATGGACACAAAGTGATCTTTGGTGGATCAAAAAAAGGGGTCATAAAAGGGTTTTGTAATATTTCTTCTAGTTCTATAACAATTACTCAAGTGGCTTATGTAAAAGGTTTGAAACATAACTTGATAAGCATAAGTCAGCTGAGTGATCTTGGGCATGACATTTTATTTATTAAGAATGGATGTCAGATCAAAAGGACAAGTGATCAGAAGTTGATCTTGTCTGGTTATAGAAAAGGGAATGTTTATTGTTTAAATTTTGATTATGAAAACATGAACTCTCTTGTATATTAAGTTGCAGATGAGAAAGTATCCCAGTGTGTCCAATGGCACAAGAGACTAGCCCATCTGAACTATAAGACTATAGGCTAGCTCTATAGTTTAGAGTTAGTGAGGAATGGTCCTCAATTTAAATGCATAAAAGAGGGTTTATGTTCAGCTTATCAAAAAGGCAAGCAGACCAAATCAGCTTTTCATAGTCTTGATACCAAAGACTCTGTGAGGTGTCTGTACCTCTTGCATATGAATCTATTTGGTCCTATTCCAATTCATAGTCTACGTAGGAAAGTCTATACTTTTGTGGTAGTAGATGACTATTCTAGATATACATGGGTTTTCTTTTTGAGGCAGAAATCTGAAACCCCTTCTATCTTTCATAACATTGTTAAACAAATTTAGAATGAATTTAACAATTTAGTGGTCAAAATCAGAAGTGACCACGGAACTGAATTTCAGTCTGAATGTATGACAAGGTTTTGTGAAGAACTAGAGATTCATCAGAAATTCTCCTCACCTAGAACACCTCAGCATAATGGAATTGCTGAAAGAAAGAATAAAACTCTCATTGAGGCTGGTAGAACTCTACTCGGTGACACTTCACTCCTAGAATATTACTGGGCTGAGGCAGTTAATACCGCTTGTCATGTTCTCAATAGAGCATCTATAACTAAGAACCACAAAAAGACTCCCTATGAGATTTTGAAGGGCAGAAAACCAAACATATCCTACTTTAGGATCTTTGGTAGCAGGTTTCATGTGCTTAACACTGGCAAGTCTCACCTAACTAAGTTTCCTACCAAATCCCAAGATGGGATATTTGTTGGGTACAGCAACAATAGTAAGGCATATAGGGTCTACAACTTGATTATACAAGTTGTAGAAGAATCAGTTCATGTAGTGTTTGATGAATCTTAGCTAATTAACAGTGAGTTATCTAGCAATCCTTGTAGCTCAACAGGTTTAAAAGAAAAGTTGGACATGCTGACCATTAATGAAGACCAAACTGCAAGGCAGGATGTGGAAAATGATGGTTGCTGTCTAGGGGGAGTACAAGGTCCACAAGTTGATATTGAAGACAATGAAGTTCAGCATGGTGAAGAAATTGAAGAAGTTCAAATTGCTGATAGAATGCCTCCAGCAATAAGGAATCTAAAGGATCATCCTGCACACCAAATCATTGATGATCCCAGACATAGTGTGCAAACCAGAAGCAAACACATGAACACAGTACTTTGCTCAAGTTTCCTGTCACAATTGGAAGAAAAAGATTTGAAGAAGCCATACAAGACTCCAACTGGATTGATGTCATGCAAGAGGATTTGAATCAATTCAGAAGGTGTAAAGTATGGGAGCTGGTTCCAAAACCAAAGGATCATAACATTATTGAGACAAAGTGGATTTGTAGGAACAAACTGGATGAAAATGGCATAATAGTGAAGAACAAAGCAAGACTGGTTGCCAAGGGTTATAGATAAGAAGAGGGCATTGACTTTGATCAGACCTTTTCCCCAGTGACAAGGTTGGAAGTAATAAGGCTATTCCTTGCATTTGCTGCTTTCCAAGGTTTCAAAGTATACCAATGGGTGTCAAGTCAGCTTTCCTAAATGATAATTTTAAAGAAGAAGTCTATGTTCATCAACACTCAGGTTTTGTTGATCCACTTTATCCTGATTTTGTTTACAGACTTAAGAAAGCCTTATATGGTTTGAAACAAGCCCCTAGGACTTGGTATGAAACATTGTCTACTTTTCTCATTGAAAATAAATTTTCAAGGGTGAAAATAGACAAGACTCTATTTCTTAGAGAGTCAAAGGGCAAGATGATCCTAGTACAGATTTATGTTGATGATATAATCTTTGGATCTACTGAAAACAACCTTTGTAGGAAGTTTGCAAAACTTATGCAAGGGAAGTATGAGATGAGCAGTATGGGTGAGCTCAAATTCTTCTTGGGACTCCAAGTAAGACAGACTGATGATGGCTTGTCCATATCACAGTCTAAGTTCTCCAAGGAGTTAATTAAGAAATATGGTATGGAGTCATCCACCACCATGAGAACTCCAATGGGGACAAGTATGCCTTTAGGCAAAGATGATGCAGGAAAACCTGTAGATGAGTCTTTGTATAGAGGGATAATTGGCTCCCTCCTATACTTAACTGCAAGTAGACCAAACATTATGTATGATACATATATTTGTGCAAGGTACCATGCAAGCCCTAAAGAATCTCATTATACTGCAGTCAAAAGAATATTGAGATATCTTAAGGGCACACCTAATCTTGGTCTTTGGTACCCTAAGAATAGAGACTTTCTACTGACTAGTTTTCCGATGGAGACTTTGCAGGTTGCAAAGAAGATAGAAAAAGCACCACTGGAACATGTCAGTTTTTAGGTGATAGACTAGTATCATGGAGCAGTAAGAAGCAGACTAGTATGGCAATTTCCACTACAGAGTCTGAGTATATTGTTGTAGGCAGCTGCTGTACTCAGCTTCTATGGATTCAACATCAACTTGAAGACTATGGTCTCAAGGTAAGTAGAACTCCACTATTTTGTGATTCTACAAGTGCTATTTCTATTGCAAAAAAACCCTATATCACATAGCAGAACAAAGCATATAGAAATTAGATTTCACTTCATTAGAGAACATGTTGAAAAAGAAGATATTTGTTTGGAATTTGTCACCACAAATAATCAAATTGCTGGAATGTTTACTAAACTATTAGATGAAACTAAGTTCAATTATTTCAAAATTGAATTAGGCATGATAAACCTAGAGTAACTTAGTAATTCTAACTAAGTAAATCAATGTTGACATATAGGAGTTTATGTCGACACAAAAGGAAATTTGTGTCGACATATAGTAGTTTGTGTCGACACTTAAGATAAGTTGTGTCGACACAGCAAAATAGTGCTGAGATAGTGGTGTCGACACTTAGAGTTTGGTGTCGACACATAGAAGTTCTATAATTTAGATAGTTGTGTCGACACATACAGAAGTCTGTGTCGACACATATATTAGAGTCGACTATTAAGAAGTCTGTGTCGATACATCACAAACTGTGTCGACACATAGTGTTGTCTGACTTTGTCGAGACAATAGAAGTCTGTGTCGACACAATCTCTACAGTGTCGACACATTAAGTATCTATTATCCCGCCTTTTGGCCTTCTATGTTAAGAAACATATAAATAGGTTACAGAACAATTTTGTCGACTAAGCTCTCAACATTTTCGAGACCCAAACCTTGAGTCAACAAACCTTCATCTCTCTTCTCCTCAAATTTCTCGTCATCAATGGCGCCAAAGTTGGAGACCAATATCAACGAAGGCTATGAGTTAGTTCGTAATGCCTTTGACAGTGCGAAGACTAAGA
This sequence comes from Platanthera guangdongensis, assembly GCA_039583875.1. NCBI lineage: Eukaryota > Viridiplantae > Streptophyta > Magnoliopsida > Asparagales > Orchidaceae > Platanthera > Platanthera guangdongensis. The sequence continues at coordinate 137,229,331 of CM077156.1, read as the reverse complement.
TTCGAGATGTAATAACCCTAATCCAAGGTAATGGTTTAGAATATCTAGTCTCCGAACCTACAAAGATCTGGAAGACAGAAATTCTTGAATTCTATACAAAAGCAACCTTGGATTCAACTGGATTGAAGATTAGGTCATCAATTCAAAGCAACAAGGTGAAACTTACCCAAAAGCGACTGATGAAAACACTTCAATTGCCCAGGACTCAGGAAGATGATAAAGTTACATCTTCAATGACAAAAGAAGCACTTCAATGGTGTGGCCTGAATCCCACCACTAAGATTGAATCATACATGCAAAGGAAAGGAATGAACTCACAGGGAAAATTTCTCTCAGAGATTGTGGGAAAAGTAATTCTCTGCAAACCTGGTGGACATGACAGGATCTCAACATATATGTTCAGCTTGATGACCAGAATTATTTTCAAAATAAAGACTAACTGGTCTGCAGTAATTTTTGATAAGATCAAGGAAAGCCTAAAGAAACCTAATCTAGGTAGGATACTGAGTTTGTATCTGGCAATAAATATTCCTGAAGTGTTGAACCTTATCACTGGATCTAGAATAAATTACATGAGAATGATGGATATGAAAATACTATCCAGGTGGGAAAGAGTCTTGACAAAAGATGGTTCTACACCACAGAAACAACCACCGCTGCAAAAGAAAAAGACAACCCCCAGGAAACCTGAATCTTCTAGTGATTCAGAAGAACAAGTAATCTTCAGTTCAGATGAAGACCAACAAAAATCTACAAGGAAATCATCTGCTCCTAAGAATGCAGATGATAGTCAAATGCAGGGGGAGTATATTCCAGAAAATACCATCCCACTGGATCAAGTTCAGGATGTGCCTCCTCTAGGCGGAGCCAATGAACTTTCCCCAGTCGTTCAACAAGAGATCTTGCCTCCAGAAAGTGCTCCTGAGAAAGAGCAAGCTGCTTTAGAAAGTGAAACAGCCACTCAAACAATTCTTGAGGTAATTGGTGATATTAATCAATCTATACTATATACTGAGCCAGATACATTAACTGTGCTTCTATCTGATGTTGAACAGACATATCATGACAACATCCCTGCACAGAATATATCAATGGATGTTACATATTCCTTAGATGATACTCCATTAAATGTACAAGATATAGCTGTTCCTCCAGTTCAACTACAATAAGAATTTACTCTTGAGGAATTATTCCCTGATTTACAAGAAGTAAGAACTAAGGAAGTAGTACTAAGAACTGAGGAAGTAGTGCCAAGAACTGAGGGGGAGGAGCCAGGGACTCAGGGGGAGTTGCCAAGAGCTAATAAGGAGCTGCCCTCAAGTCCAAAGGATACAGTAAATCTAGAAAGTTCTTTAGAATCTGATGATGGAGAAGCGCAAAGAGAAAAGAAGAGAAAATTGATGGTTTACAGGAAGAAAAGCTGAAATTATAAGAAAGCTCTACAGACTGCCTCACAACCCTCAACACCAACAGTTGATTTCAGTTCATTATTGGTTGCTCTGCAAATTAAAATGGATGAGCAAAGAGCAGCTATGGAGAAATATATGGATGAAAGCCATAAGGATCTTCAGTTCTCTTTGGCTCAAGATATAAAATCCATCAGATTTGAAGTAAACCAAAATAAGAAGGAGATGACAGATTGCTTCCATAAAGGAGGTAATACTGTAGTTTTTCTGGCAAAATAGCAACAAGAGTCAAGGACCCAAATTGATGATATAGTGGTCAAGCATGGCTATATCCTAGAAAATCAACTTAGGATGAATGATAATCTTATTGAATCACATAATGTGATTGTTACTGAATTAAAGAATAAGGCAACTGCATTAACTGAGGAAATGGCTAAAGAGAAGTCAGAGTTTGATAAGAAACTTCAAGAAGATTTAGCCACTTTCCAATCTACACTTCAAGCCTCTCAGAAGATTATATCTGCTCAGCTACAAAAGTTTAAATCCTATTATACATAGGGAACCAATTATCTAGTTAATCAAATAAGGTTCCAAAAGAATGATCTCAGGGATCATATTGAAAGATAAGTCATAAAGGGGGAGAGGGTGATAGTCAATGCTAGCTCAGAGCATGCCAAATGGATAACAAATGCTGTTAGAGCAACTCTAAGATATCAACCCCTATGTGATGATGATGGTACAACTGATTCAGGTATTCAAGCTGCAGGATTTGAAGGGGGTCAGCAGGAGGTAGCTCAAATCATATATCCCCCTTCAAACTTCGAGGACATTCAACAACTGGTTCACCAGATGTATAGCCCTCCGAAGGCTACTAAGAATGTTATAATTGAGAAAGTTGAAATGTCAGAGGCAGCACTGAATAAAGAGTAAGAAGCTCAACTTTCAAAGAAAAGATTTAGAGAGCAGGCTGAACTGAAGCCTGATTTTGAAAGATGGAGTCCAACCTCTAGAAATATTATACTCACTGCCTGGAAAGCTGTCAAAGGCAAAATGCATGATAGAGGCAAGTGGTATTCTGAAGTTGAGTGGAATAAATATCTGCAAAGACAATATGTTATTTAGCAGTTCAAAAGGGATCACAAGGCTGGGAGAATACCTGCTACAGCAGTAGAACCCAGTAAATACTTTCCTAAGCCTTTTCACTATTTTGAAAGGCAAAGAGTTAAGGCTGAAGAACTTAAGAAGAAGAATCTCAAAGGCAAGAAGACAGCTGAAGATACTGAAGCTCCAGTACAAGCAAGGATCCAATCTAGAAAAGGCATAGTGATCAAGGAGCCTGATCAGCCTTAGGATAGATTGACTATATTATAACACATTGTAATTTTCACTTTTAAACTCCATGTAATCTATTGTCAACAAACTATAGTGAAGTTTTAAACAAAACAATGATTCATACTTGTTATTGTTGTATCATATTCTGTGATGATATTATTTTCATGTTTTGTTTATATGTTTCCCTGTCAGTGAATGTTTTTATACATCATATTGTTAATTTTATTATAAGTTATGTATATCATTGACTAAGGGTTATGACTTCGCCAAATATGGGGAGATTATTGGGTACATTGGAAAATGTATACCAGATTTGGAGAAGCCTCACCTAACTCAATGATATGCATCAAGTTGTATTTGATGTTGTTTTGAGTTATCATGTGCAGGTTAAGAAAATGGAAAGAAAAATTTTCTAAGTACAAGTGTCGACAATTGGGAATGGCTGTGTCGACACCAAGGGCTAGATTGTGTCGACATCCAAAATTTGTGTCGACACACAGAAAATCTGTCGACAACGCTGTGTCAACATCAAGGGCCAGATTGTGTCGACATCCAGAATTTGTGTCGACACACAGAAAATCTGTCGACAACGATGTGTCGACACCAAGGGCCAGATTGTGTCGACATCCAGAATTTGTGTCGACACATAGAAAATCTGTCGACAACGCAGTGTCGACACTAAGGTCCAGACTTGTGTTGACATTATCAGGAGCTGTGTCGACACGTAGAGAAGCTGTCGACACATTCCAGAATTCTATCAACAACGACTGTGTCGATACACAGAACTTGTGTCGACATACACCGGAATTCTGTCGACACCAACTTTGTCAAGACAAGGAGTGTCTGTGTCGACACACAGAACTTGTGTCGACACATTCCACAGAAGCTATGTCGACAACAACAAGACTTGTGTCGACACATGGACTATGTGTGTCGACACATATGAAGAATTCAGTCGACATTCTCTGCTGCTGAGTCAAAGTTCAATGAAGGCTGAAGTAATACAACTGGAGACTTGACAGCTGTCATTACTGACATTGATGTCACATCTGTCAGAGGTGTCAGAAGACGGTTTGAAACCGGAATAGCCGGTTACCATGGATGAAGCCTATAAATAGATATGCTCTCTCAACAATTGATGTGTGGAAGTGAACAACAACTACAAGAACAACACTTACAAAACAGAGAGAAGTTTATCAAGCCAATCAATTATAATCTCTGAAGGATCGAGAATCCAGAAGAAAAAAAAGAAACAGTCAACAAATTGTAGAGAGAGAAAAATAAGAAGGAGAGAAGTTCTCATCCAGTGAAGGTAGATCCAGAACAATCTGCCTGAAGAATTCAGATTAATTTCTAAAGGAGGAAGATTGAAGATCAACTCCAACATCAAGAATATCAACCCTACTGTGTTCAGATTTAAGAAACTTTTAAGAAATCTAAGTCAGGTTGATCCTTAAGAAATCAGTTCTATCAAGAACTGATCAAGAAGCCTTCAACCAATTCTCTCTTCATCTGGTTGAAGATATCAACAACTTTTCATCAATAATTTTGTAGGAGCTGTACTAGATCTGAGTGTAGGAGATTTACATCTTTGAGTTGTAAGCCTAAATTATAAAGGCTAAGGTAGGGCTGTGTGCCTGAGGTAGGGGAATCTGTTCCCTGATTTGTAGTCCTGTGATAGAGGCTGAGGTAGGGTTGTTGCCTGAGTTGTAGGAGTAGGGTGTCACTCTGAGTTGTAGGCCTATGGAAGAGGCTGAGGTAGGGTTTGTTCCTGAGTTGTAGGAGTGTGGATTCACTCTGAGTTATAGGAACCATTCTTGCTTCTGAGCTGTAAGATCTGCGGATCTGAGAAGAAGGAAGGAAGTTAGGCCGAATCTAGTACATTGCTAGATAGGCGAAGGGGGAAAGTGGATGTACCCATCATTTGGGGAACCACTATAAAACTGGTGTGCAATCTGTGAATGCTATGTATGTGAATGGTGTATTGTATGTTCTGCTGAATACATTGCTAAACTAGATAGAATTATCTGCCTAAGTTAGAAAAAGAATTTAACCTATTCACCCCCCCCCCCTCTAGGTGTTTAGAACATCTTGAAACCAATTCTTTCAGGAGGGAAAGTGGATGTACCCAATTGGGGAACCACTATAAATCTTTTGTGTTTATTGTTTGTTTGTTTTCTAATTTATTGCAGGTGCTAAGGACAAGCTCTAGATAGTATAAGTTAAAAATCAGCCAAAGAATTTGAAAATGTTCAGTTGTCTATCTAAATCACCTAGAGGGGGGTGAATAGGTGAGTTGTTGATAGTTTGTTTTGTATATAAGCATTAGAATTTTGTTCAGGTCTTTATTGTGCAAATCTTGTCTTATTTGCTTATATGTACCCTCCTCTTGTATTTATTTATGCCATTAATGTTTTTGTGCTCTTTTGCAGGTTTTCTCAATTTTCAGCCAAAATGACCTGACACGGCAACCAACACGGCCCTGTCATGGGGCATGTCACTTGTTCCCAAAGAAATCAACCACTAGAGGAAAGTCTAGAGTTCATCCCGAGCAGGACACGACCACCAACATGGTCGTGTCTCTGGCCGTGTCAAGCTGGCTGTGTCAGCAATTGGTTGTGTCAACAGGAACCGATGACATTCCAGAGAAGGACACAACCAACAACACGGTCGTGTCACCGGGTGTGTCGCCACCTCCTCAACGCATGCAACCTGCCATTAATGTGCCCCCCATCAAAGCCCATCAACCGTAGAGGACACGGCCACCAACACGGCCATGTTGTTGGTCGTGTCATCATGGGCGTGCCCGCCAATTCGACGCTACAATGATCATTTCCTGCCAGAACCAGAGCCCGAAGTCAACCAGCACGGGACACGGCCACCAACACAGCCGTGTTGTTGGTCGTGTCATCCCCTCTTGAATTTCTATAAATTCAACCCCTCCCCCTTGATTCAGAAAGAGTCCTGGAGTGTGTAAGGAGGTGCTTCCCATTTGTTTTCTTAAATTTTTCATGATTTCTCTCTCTCTCTCTCTCTCTCTCTCTCTCTCTCTCTCTCTCTCTTTCTCATTTTAGTTTTTTCCAATTCTAGTTTAGTTTAAGCTTTTGTAGTTGCCTTTGTAATTGCTTTAGTTTCTAATGGTAGTGCTAGAATAGGATTTCAATTTTCATTGCACTTGTAATTTTTATTTGCAAGTTGTAAGCTCTCTTTTAGATAAATATAAAAAAGTGTTGTTTGCTCTCTTTAGTATATTGTGTTCTTTATGCTTTACTGCTTATCCCCCCTCCTCCACTTCACCATGAGTAACTAATCCTCCTTGTACTCGATCTTGATGATCTGAGGTTAGAGTGATTAAGTTATGATGCTTTGAACTTACCTTTTCTTTTTAGGGTTTAGCCTTGAATTACTCTTGATTTATTTTGGGTTAGAGATATATCATCGATATATATTCTCCACCTTTGATTTCATTCTTGGCTAACCGAGAGGCCGATAGTTTGAAGTAAGCACTCAAGAGTAAAGGGAGTTGTACGCACCCCTCGATAGAGACAGACGTCCAAATCTCCCGTATTAGAGTAAAATCCAATAGTGGGGTTCACCGCGTAAAGCGAGCTTTAGGCCTCTGATTTAGACGAGAGTCGGTCGGACCTTCCTAAACTAAGTTGGGCACAACTTTGAGAGAAGCGTGTTCAAGCTTTAGGAACCTCCACAGTCAAGGACATTTACCCTATTAAGCTTAGGTTTATTTATCGTACTTTTAATCGACTCTTGCCGAGGTGATTCTTGATCTAGTGCATTTCTTTTCCGTCGTTCAACACCTTGTTTCAATCAATAGTTATGGTATTTCTAGTATAGTGTCAATAGTGCTTTCATTTTATGTAGTGTTTTCTTTTATGCTAGTAGTCTTCCCCTTTTTAGTTAGTAAACAAACTTAGTTTTCCTTCGATAAGATAATAGCCTTCGTGTGAGTAAGTTTACTCAACAGTTCCCGGTTTTAAATACGACACTTGTTTCCCCTTGCTACAGTTTGATAGATATACTTGCCTAGTTGGATTGCTAGTTCGGTTGCTCTCTTTTCTTAAGTGAATAGTAGATCACTAGTTGTACGTCTTTTTGCCGAATACAAAATTAAGATCTTTGCACACGATTATCAATCTACCAAGCAATCACAGGCGACAAAAAATTTATAGTGGTTCCCCAACCTTGGGTAAATCCACTTTCCCTCACCGATCTAGAAATCCACTAGACTCGGCTACTCCACTATCTCAGATTGAAAAACCAATCCTACGCCTCAGAACAAAGTTCCTACAATATCGATTCACAAAACGGATCTACACTCAGAAGATAAAACTTCCTACAACTCGGGGGCAAAAGCTCCTACCCTCGGAGAGAAATCTCCCACAAAAATGAAGTAGAAAGTATATAAAAATACAAACAGTACAACTTTCTCAGATCTAAAAGCAGTCGGACAGAATCTTCTTCTTGGATCTTTGCGACTTTATCAGAAAGGTTGAAGAAGAGTCTTGGCAAAAGTACATCTGAAATTTCTTGGCTTCACACGATCAGATAGATAATGAAGAATTCAAAGACAATCTCGATCTGTGAATCTTCTTGATCTGAATCTTCTGAATCGAAAACCCTAGCCGGATGAGCACGATGAAGGTCGGCGGCGGTGGCTTCCGATTTTTTTGGAGAGAGAGAATGAGATTTAGAAGAATACTTAGAATAATATTTGACAGCCCCTGTTAGGGTTTGTCAGTTTCATACAACACTTTATATAAGATCTTTCCTAACGGTCATAATTAGTGTTAATGACGTAGACGTGGACCAATCACGTCAAGGCTGTTTGAAATTTCTGTCAAATCTGGACTTAGTGATTTTTCAGAAAAGATTGACTGAATTACTCGAGTGAAGGTTTACCTACTCGAGTACTATATAAGATTACTCGAGTGAATAGAAGAGGACTACTCGAGTAGATGACTTAGAGAAAATCCAGAAATGAAGAGCAGCTACTCGAGTACACAAAGTATTACTCGTGTGCTAAAGTAGTTACTCGAGATCTGGAGTTGAACTACTCGAGTACAAGAAATACTACTCGAGAGAATAGAGATAAACTACTCGAGTGGTAGAGGAACTACTCGAGTCAAGGACTCGGAAAATTTTCTGGAAGAAAAATCTAGGTTACTGGAGTAGTGAAACTGGACTACTACTACTCAAGAGGATATAAACTACTTGAGTATGTAGATATAGCTACTCGAGTAATGGACTTAGAAAAAAATTTGAGGGAAGAAAATCTTGTCACTCAAGTATTAACCATGGGCTACTCGAGTAGTAGATTGACTACTCGAGTGCATGAACTTGACTACTCGAGTGAAGTTAAATTTCAAGAAATCCTGTCTTCTGTAACTCGAGACAAAAGACTAAACTACTTGAGTACTTATATGACTACTCGAGTAATTTACTTAGAAAACTTTCTGGAGAAGAAACTCTATTAACTCAAGAATGAGACAGGATCTACTCGAGTAGTTGACTTAGCTACTCGAGAGCTATAATTTGGCTACTCAAGAGCTAATTCCTTTACCCGAATACTTATAATCTTACTCGAGTATTGACTAAGTATTTCACTTGAGTGTGTAGGTATCTACTCGAGTAAAGTACATAGCAAAAATTCCTTCAACAGAATTTTCTCTTCTTTAGTAAATTCAGCAACAAGCCTTTCTCCATACATTCCTAGTTCTTGAATATGAAGTGTATCCCAATAGAGAGGCTACACATGAGTCAACATCATGGATCACACAATGCGGGATTACATTATATGGTCCTGTATTTGGTGACTTATTGTAGACTGACATTGGTCTACACTTTGCAATACAGTCCTGCACACACATAACTTAAACAAAGCATCAAATACAACTTAATTCATCTTAGTTCAAGGGTGACTTCATCAAATCTGGGTTAATGTGGATACAATACCCAACAATCTCACCCTATTTGTAGAAGTCAGAACCCTTTATACTAAGGTGAATTATATAGACATAAAAGGAATATGTGTGTGTAAATAGAGAAAGCAGTGTAAGCAACATAAGAATATGATCAAAAGGCAAATGATCTAAATTTAGGAATTATATAAATGTGATTGTCAGAAAATATCATTTCTACATGTATCATTCCACACTCTCATAATCCTTAATGCTTCAACTTAGTGATGTTGCTTGTCTTTATTCTCTTGTTGTCTTCTTTGGTAGCTGAATGACTTGGGATAGTACTTTGGTGGCTTTTGAGGAGCATAAGGGTTGTTCCTGTCATGTTCTCTATCATAAAGCCTTCTCTTAGTCATAGACTTTTCATATAACTCCCATTCCTGGGAGCTATAATGTTCATTCCTGCTTTCATTATAGTCCAATACAAGTTTGAGAGTATCTAAAATGAGAGATTTTGAAGTAGGAGAGCAAATCTCTGCAAACTCGGGAGCTTTTCTCTTTTCTGCATTAGGAACTAGGATTGACCTACTGGCTGAGGCACCATCACAATACTTTCTCTTCTTCTTGGAAGTCTAGATTTCTGGAGGGGCCTGGAGAAAGATATCCGCTGGGTCTGCCTCCCAAACTTGAGCATATGAATCTGGAGGAGGACCTTCATAGCCTTCAGGTCTAGGAGAAAAGGTAGGTTGAGGAGCTTGAACTGGAGCAGTAGCAGCTAAGGGATTGAGAAGGTGAGGAATGATGTTTGGATCAGTAGTAAACTCAGGAAGAATTTGATTGTGCATCCAGACAGCTGTGTCATATGTATGAAATTTTACACACTGAATTTGGCCTAGCATATCATCATGGATCTCTTTCATCTTAGATTCCCAGAGATCTTGCTTGAGTGCATCTGATTTCTCTAGGTATTCCTTAACTAAGCTCTCCCCCTTTCTAACTTCAACAGTCAAATTATTTATGGCATCTTCTTTGAAAGTGTCTACCTCTTCACAGATCTTCATCTTTGTAGCTTCAGCTCTCTTATCTAATTCTATCTGATTATTTGCAAGAGTCACACCTTGCTCCATGAATTGACCAATACTAGTAATAGTGTGATCTAGAGCCTTTCCACCAATTTGAAAGAGATGTCTGAGCCGATCTGTATTATGCTGGATCTCAGCAAATTCCCTACTCATCTCAGTCTCTAGAGCAGTGACTTTCTCAGTAATAGCTTTGAGAGAAGCATCAAAATATGTCCTTTGTGCTTGAAGCAGAAGTATAAATTGATTCATCAAATCACTAGTAAGAGCAGCAGTAGTAGGAGGAGCAACAAAAGAGGGAACTGGAGGAGGAGCAACCCATGGAGCTATCTCTTTAATTACTACAGTGCTCTTAGCTTTGGTAGTATGAATCAGGGCATCCCCTTCATCAGTGACCATGGGGATGATGAAGACCAAAGATCTCAGTGCAGCTTTAGCTGGTTCAGGAGATTGTTCATCAAAAATGAAGATGGTGTCATCCTGCTTTTGGTGTGCAGCAGGAGACTGGATGGGAGATGGATCATGTGATGGAGAGGGTACTGGAGTGGATGGCTTTAGAACTTCAGTAGTTGATACTTTTGGATGAGGGGAAAGGGGATCATCAGCACTCAGTTATTCAATAATCCCATTGATTGCTGCTTCAGTTGACAGTAGGTTTTGTTGAAGTTGGGCTTCAGATGGAATTTTTGATGGAACTTCTTCAGGAGTCTGAGGTGGAGGAGATGTAATAGCTGGAGGTGTAGGCATCCTTGCTGGAATAAAAGGAGCAGGCTCCCCCTCAACAGTTTCACCAGATGAGCTAGCAACCTGAAGTGGAGAGGGAGATGGGGTCCTGTCTTCTATAGCTTGAAGCTCTTGAGCTTTGGCAATGTCAAGTCCCATCTTTGAAACGAAGTAATGGAGACTTTCTTCATGTGATGAAGAACAGTCCCTTTGGAGAAGTTGAACACCTCAGGATTAATTTCATGGAGGAGGAGAGAAATAATCCTGGCATAGCTCGGAGCCTTAATGATGTCCTTTATCTTGTTTAGAATTATCATCCCAAACTGAAACTTCTTACTGCATACTATAGCTTGCATGAAAGAAGTGAAGAGAGATATCCCTTATGGAATTTGTCTTGTAAAGAAGAACTTTGCCTATGATATCCACTAACAGCTTCCCTTCTGGATTCATGTCAGACCTCTTGATGTATTGTACCTCTGGAGAAAGTCCACAGAACATACAGGTCATGTCAGATTCATTAGGACCGAGATGATCTTCTTCATCAACAATCGGCAGGCGAAGAAGTGTTGAAACAGAGGTCTTGGTAAGTGTGATTTTGATTCCTCTAACTCTGGACTTGAGAACTAATCCATGCCTCTTGACTTTAACATTCTTGAAGAACTCAGGAACTTCTGGAAACAATATTCGACATGGCTCCTGTAGAATGAAGGTGAGGCCGGCGGTGTCGAGAAGTATCAGAAGGTTTCGGAAATCATCTGAAATTTCGGCAATACCGTCAGCAACTAGTTCGGAACCGATGCCAATCTTGGAGTAAGAGGCCATGATCCAGAAATTTGAGAAAAATTCGGTGACGGGGAGGAGGAATGCATAGGCTCTGCAACTTGCGGGGAAGATGAAGCGTTTCGGCATACTCGAGAGAGAGAGATTGATTCGTGTAGAAAATGACTTTTGGTCTTTGTGATTTATATATAACCCTAATTTATGTCTTAAGTAAGAAATAAATAATGCAAACGTACCTGGGAGATGGCGGCATAAGCCTCGGGTTGCGAATAAAGTAATTTGAATCAAGGTAGAAAGCTTCTCTGTCAAATACTCAAGAGACTTGGCAGTACTCGAGTGAAGATATGGAGGTACTCGAGTAGAGATAGCTGGAAGTACTCGAGTGATGTCTGGAAATAATCGAGTAGATATATTGAAGTACTCGAGTGGATATATCGAAGTACTCGAGAAGTTATGCTGAAGTACTCGAGTGAAGCTTTATTACTCGAGTAGGTCATTCTACTACTCGAGTAGGACATTTTCTTACTCGTGTAGTTTACTTCTTACTCGAGTCAAAAAGTTAGAAATTTGTAGAATTCCAAATTTTGACTGATTCTTGATCTCTGAGCCTTCTTGTGAGTCCACCTTCTCTAATCTTCTTTGTTAAGCATTCCAAGTTCTGTTTTGAAGAACGAGAACTTGGTCTCGTCCACCGGCTTCGTGAAAATGTCTGCAATCTGCTTGTCTGTAGAAACATACTGGAGATCTATATCCCCATGCTCCACATGCTCTCGGATGAAGTGATACCTCAGCTCTATGTGCTTTGTCTGGCTGTGCGAGATTGGGTTGTTGGCTATTGTAATTGCACTGGAAGAGTCGTAAAATAATGGAATGTTCTGGAACTTCATATTGTAATCTTCAAATTGATTCTTTATCCATAGCAGTTGTGCACAGCAACTGCCTTCAGAGATACACTCTGACTCAGATGTTGAGATTGCAACATAGTTCTACTTCTTGCTACTCCAAGAAATAAGCCTTCTTCCAAGGAATTGGCAAGTCCCAGAAGTGCTTTTCCTGTCGTCTTTGCTACCTGCAAAATCTGCATCTGAAAAACCAATTAGCTCGCTATCATTACTTCTTGGGTACCATAAGCCAAGATTCGGTGTACCTTTAAGGTATCTCAAAATCCGCTTTGCAACAGCGTAGTGAGATTCCTTATAGTTCAGTTGAAATCTAGCACATACATATGTTGAGAACATTATATCTGGTCTACTAGCAGTAAGATAGAGCAAGGATCCAATTATGCTTCTGTACTTGGTTTCATCAAAAGGTTTCCCTTTCGCATCCTTGTCTAGAGACACAGTTGAACCCATTAGAGTCCTCATAGAGGTTGCGTTCTCCATTCCGAATTTCTTAATTAGCTCTTTTGTGAACTTAGTCTGCGAGATGAAAATTTCATCTTCAGATTGTTTCACCTGAAGCCCTAAGAAATAAATCAGCTCGTTCATACTGCTCATTTCAAACTTCACTTGCATAAGTTTTGAAAACTTCTTGCAGAGGTTGTCGTCAGTAGAGCCAAAAATAATGTCGTCGACATAGATTTGCACTAGCAAAATATTGCCTTTTATTTTCCTAACAAAAATGTCTTATCTATCTTTCCCCTTGTGAACTTGTTCTCAAGAAGAAAGCTAGACAGTGTCTCATACCAAGCTCGAGGAGCTTGTTTTAGAGCATATAAAGCTTTATGTAATAAGTAAACTTAATCAGGAAAGTTAGAATCAATGAAACCTGGAGGTTGTTCCACATACACCTCTTCCTTTTTGTCTCCATTAAGGAAGGCAGACTTCATGTCCATCTGATAGACGGTGAAGCCTTTGAGTGCAACATATGCTAGGAATAACCTGATGGCCTCCAGCCTTGCCACTGGAGAGTATGTCTGGTCGAAGTTGATTGCTTCTTCTTGACGATATTCTTTGGCAACGAGTCTGGCCTTGTTCTTTATGATTGTTCCATCCTCGTCCATCTTGTTCCGGTAGACCAATTTTGTCCCGATGACGTTCTTACCTTTGGGTCTTGGAACAAGTTTCCATACTTGACAGCACTTGAACTGAATTAGTTCTTTTTCCATAGTCATTATCCAAGATGCGTCTGAGTTCGCTTCCTCAAACTTCTTTGGTTCAACCTGTGAGAGAAAACTTAGGTATAAATTCTCGTTAGTTGTACCTCTACGAGTTCTAACACCATCCCGTGGATCTCCTATGATTTGGTCCATGGGGTGATCCTTCAGATGTCTGAGCTCTAGGGTCCTCGCATCTAGATTGTCTTCAATCACTAGAGTGACTTCATCAACTTGGACGATTTCTTCATCTTGATCATCAGCTTCTCCAATAGGGGTTGGAGTGGTGATCTTGATGAACGTTTCACCTTTGTCTTCAGACGGTTCATCCAAACTAAGTTCTTTTAACTTTGTACATGCATCTTCAATGAGCACACTAGAAGAGTTGCCTTGCAGCAAGCTCGTCTCATCAAATACAACATGTATTGATTCTTCTACAACTAGAGTTTTTCTATTAAATATTCTGTATGCCTTACTATGGCTACTATATCCTACAAAAATACCTTCAAAACTCGTTTCTCTAAACTTGGTAGTATGATACTTGTCATTGTTAAGCACGAAGCACTTACAACCAAAAATTCTAAAATATGAGACAGTTGGTTTGCTGCCCTTTAGAAGTTCGTAAGGTGTCTTATCGTGGTTTTTGTTAATGAGTACTCGATTTTGCACGTGATATGCAGTGTTGACGGCTTCAGCACAGAAGTATTCCGAAAGTGAGGCATCACTCAACATGGTCCTGTAGGCCTCTATGAGTGTTCTATTCCTTCTCTCAGCCACTCCGTTCTGTTGTGGATTATGAGGAGAGGAAAACTCATGAAAGATACCCAAGCTTTCACAGAATTCTGTCATGGCCCCAGACTTGAACTCTGTTCCATTGTCACTTCTGATCTTGACTACGAAACAGCTGTATTCATTCTGGACTTGTCTGACAAAATTAGTATAGATATCGAAGGTATCTGACTTGTGTTTCATAAAGAATACCCACGCAAAGCGCAAGTAATCATCAACAATTACCAACATATATTCCTTACCTCCCAAGCTTCTAACTTGCAGTGGACCGAACAAGTCCATATGTAGGATATGTAAATATCTATTGGAATCTTTGCCAATAATGCTTTTAAAGGTAGCCCTTGTTTACTTGTCTTTTTACACATGCATGACACGGTCTATCTTTTACGTACTTGACATTTGGGGCATCATGTACTAAATTTAGTGAAAATAATTTATTAATAGTTTTGGAATTAATATTTGCTAGTATCTTATGTCATTTGTCACCAAGAGACACACTATATTTTGCTAAAAAGCATACTAGTGTAGAAGAGTCTATACAAATGAAATTTAAACAAAATATGTTCCTACTTCGAATGTCGGATAGAATCGATTCCATATTGTCAACGGATTTTATCAAGCACTTATCAGCATGTAATTCGACTATGTATCCTTTATCGCAGAGTTGGCTTATGCTTATAAGATTGTGTTCCAATCCTTCAACATAAGCTACATCTGAGAAGGATACACTACCGTTAGTTATCATACCATAGCCTTTCGTGATTCCTCGGTCTGAACCTCCAAAGATGACCTTTGGTCCATTCACGACTGGAGAATAGTTCTGAAGTAGGCTTCTTGTCCCGGTCATGTGCCGAGAGCATCCACTGTCCAAATACCAGATAGGTGTTTTGGTGGCCTTTGAACATACCTGCAATCATAATCAGTTTGCCTTAGGAACCCAAACATGTTTGGGTCCTTGGTCTCATGTTAGAACACTCCCCATATGAGTATTAGCATTATGAGTGGTCCTTCTCATACTACCAACCTGAGGAGTTGCAAAATTTCTGGAGTTAAACTAGCAATCGATGGCAAAGTGACCAATTCTGCCACAGCACGAACAGTCAAACCTGTTGTATCTTTACCTTATGTTTTCCTGCTTGACCTTTTGAAGTTGTGGTCTAGCAGGACTAGCATTCTTGGAGGAAGAAGCTTCATGGTGATGGAAATCACATGATTTCTTCTCCTCTAATGGCTTTTCCACAATGGGCTTTACCTTTGGTGCTTTCTTGAAGTTATGACCATGATTGAAGGGCCATAGCTCTGAAGAATGACTTCTTCATAAGATGTCTTAAAGACACTCTCACCAAAGTTTCTGGGGCGAGTCTATCCTTGGTAACGAGACTTTGGCTTTATATAGGTAGGCCTGATCAAGTGACCGTAGGATGAGTCAAGATCAAACTCATTGGTTGGAAATATGACTTTCTTGAATGAAGTCTGATCTTGAGGGGCTTTCCCCTTCTCTTTGGCCAAAGCCTTATTTGCGGCCTTATTCTTTCTTTGAGCTTTACTCCTCCTAAAAGATTTACTAGGTGCTTCTACATGGCCTAGTCCAGCACCCTTGGCCTTAGCTGAGAATTCAGCAATGAATGGAAGAACTGTCTTCGGCTTCGAGAAACTTTCAACATGTTTTTTCAGCAACGAGTTTTTCTTCCAACTCTTTGATGATTTTATTTTTTAGGTCTAGGTGCTCGAGAGCTTTGTTATATTCTTCAATAGCATTATTGAAGTTCTCCTTGAGTGAGTCAGTCTTAGCGACTTCCTCTCTCAAGATTCTCTCTTCAGCTTTTAGAGACTTTATCTCTTAAGCCTGAGTTTTCACAACTCGACAACATTTATCATAAGCCATAATAAACACCTTGTACTGGCCCATGAGTTCAGACTCATCGTCAGAAGAGCTGTCCTCACGATCATACTCAGAAGCTTCAGATTCTGAAAGAGGAGTGTGAGAGTTTACCTTCCCGGTAAACTGGGCCTCTTGGTCGTCATCAGTCTGAGCCATAAGCCTGAAGTAGGCTTCTTCTTCTTCACTTGACTCGGATGAGTCGGATTCACTGAGAGTTTTGCCCTTCTTGGCTATCAGGCTCTTCTCTGTCCTCTTCTTATTGTATGAGGACTTCTTTTCCTCTCTTTTTCCACCCTCCTTCTTCTTATGGGGGCAGTCAGCAATGACATAACCTATCTTATTACAACAGTAACAAACGATGTCAGTAAAAATATGTTTGTTCTGTTTAGGAGTATATATGTCGTGGCTGCTTGAGCATTTTCTTTGTTGTTTACCATCATGTCGTGATCTTCTAAAGCAAGCATCCTTTCCTTTCCATTGCTTCTTTTTGTTCAAGAATTTCTTGAACTGACGTGAGAGCAGAGAGAACTCTCCTTCAGATAGCTCAGAGCCTGAGGTACTTGGCTCTAAGGTTTCTTCTTCACTAACTTCTTATGCTGGGGTAGGAGAGACAGCCTTTGACTTCCTTAAGGTGTCTACCTTTAGAGCAACAGACTTCTCCTTGTATACAGACCTGCTCTTCTCTTCTTCAGCCTTTCTGGTGTTTAGTTGAAGCTCATATGACATAAGCTTCCCTGGAGATATTCTGCGGGTCCATCTCAGCTAGCTTCCCAAACTCCCGGATAGCGCAGACTTTGTTATCTCATTCCTTGGATAGGGATCTTAGGAATTTATCATTTAGCTCTCTGTTTATGAATACTCGGCCATATACCCTTAGGACATTAACTATCTTGAAGATGTTCTCAAAGGTGTCAGTAATGGTGTCCTTGTTTCCTTGTTGAAAGGCTTCATACTTCTAGTTCAGAAGGGATCTTCTACCATCCCTAACTTCTTTTGTGCCTTCCATCAAAATGACTACGGACTGCCACATCTCCTTTGCAGACTAGCAGTGTATCAAGTTTTGCAGCATGGAGTCATCGACTGCACTTGCTATTATGTTCTTGGACTTCTTATCTAAAGACACAAGTGCAATCTTGTCCTTGTCTCGATCCATTAATTTCTTTGGAACTTTCTTAGTTTCATCTATTGTGGAGACGGTCATGGGAATGTAAGAACCTTCTTCAATGATTATGAAGATCCGTGGATCCACAGCTTTCATGAAAAATCTGATTCATTCTTTCCACATAGGAAAGTTATTCTTGGTGCATAATGGAAGCTTGGCAAAATCTTTTGTCTTGTCCATGCTTGGTAGATCTCAAAAGATAACTAGTGAGATCTGATCAAGATGTTAACCTTTTATTGATCAACTTGGCTCTGATACCAATTAAAAATGTTCAGTTGTCTACCTAAATTACCTAGAGGGGGTGAATAGGTGATTTGTGCATCTTTTTGCGGAATAAAAAATTAAGATCTATGCACAAGATTATCTACCAGCAATCACAGAGGAGAAAAGATTTATAGTCGTTCCCCAATATTGGGTACATCCACTTTACCTCACCGATCTAGCAATCCACTAGACTCGGCTACTCCACTATCTCGGATTGAAAAACCAATCCTACGCCTCGGAACAAAGTTCTTACAATCTTGATCCACAAAACGGATCTACACTCGGAAGATAAAACTACCTACAACTCGGAGGCAAAATCTCCTACACTCGGAGAGAAATCTCCTACAAAAATGAAATAGAAAGTATATAGAAATATAAACAGTACAACTTTCTCAGATCTAAAAGCAGTCGGCCAGAATCTTCTTCATGGATCTTTGCGGCTTTATTAGAAAGGTTGAAGAAGAGTCTCGGCAAAATTAGATTTGAAATTTCTTGGCTTCACACGATGAGATAGATGATGAAGAATTGAAAGACAATCTCGATCTGTGAATCTTCTTGATATGAATCTTCTGGATCGAAAACCCTGTCCGGATGAGCACGATGAAGGTCGGTGACTATGGCTTTCGATTTTTTTGGAGAGAGAGAAGGAGATTCAGAAGAATACTTAGAATAATATTTGACAGCCCCTGTTAGGGTTTGTCGGTTTCAGACAAGACTTTATATAAGATCTTTCCTAACGTTCATAATTAGTCTTAATGACATACACGTGGACCAATCACGTCAAGGCTATTTGAAATTTCTGTCAAATCTAGACTTAGCGATTTTTAAGAAAAGATTGACTGAATTACTCGAGTGAAGGTTTACCTACTCGAGTAGTATATAAGATTACTCGAGTGATTAGAAGAGGACTACTCGAGTAGATGACTTAGAGAAAATCTAGAAATGAAGAGCCGCTACTCGAGTACATAAAGTCTTACTCTAGTGCTAAAGTAGTTACTTGAGATGTGGAGTTGAACTACTCGAGTATAAGAAATACTACTCGAGAGAATAGAGAAATACTACTCGAGAGGTAGAGGAACTACTCGAGTCAAGGACTCGGAAAATTTTCTGGAAGAAAAATCTAGGTTACTCGAGTAGTGAAACTGGACTACTCGAGAGGATATAAACTACTCGAGTATGTAGATATAGCTACTCGAGTAATGGACGTAAAAAAATTTGAGGGAAGAAAATCTTGTTACTCGAGTATTAACCCTGGGCTACTTGAGTAGTAGATAGACTACTCGAGTAAATGAACTTGACTACTCGAGTGAAGTAAAATTTCACGAAATCCAATCTTCTGTAACTCGAGATAAAAGACTAAACTATTAAAGTACTTATATGACTACTCGAGTAATTTACTTAGAAAACTTTCTGGAGAAGAAACTCTGTTAACTCGAGAATGAGAGAGGATCTACTCGAGTAGTTTACTTAGCTACTCGAGAGCTATAATTTGGCTACTCGAGAGCTAATTCCTTTACCCGAGTACTTATAATCTTACTCGAGTATTGACTAAGTATTTCACTCGAGTATTGACTAAGTATTTCACTCGAGTATGTAGGTATCTTCTCGAGTAAAGTACTTAGCAAAAATTCCTTCAACAGAATTTTCTCCTCTTTAGTAAACTCAGCAACAAGCCTTTCTCCATATAGTTCTAGTGCTTGAATATGAAGTGTATCCCAATAGAGAGGCTACACAAGAGTCAACACCATGGATCACACAATGAGGGATTACATTATATCGTCCTGTGTTTGGTGACCCATTGTAGACTGACATTGGTCTACACTTTGCAATACAGTCCAGTACACACATAACTTAAACAAAGCATCAAGTACAACTTAATTCATCTTACTTCAAGGGTGAATTCATCAAATTTGTGTTAATGTGGATACAATACCCAACAGAATTGATAAAAATTCAAAGACCTATTCACTCCCCCCCCCCTCTCTAGGTGATTAGCTAACATTGAGTTAAAATAACTTTCTGATGTATTTGTCCTGAGTATAAGATCTTGAGATAGAAGATCTGAGTGGTAGGACCTTGTGTTGAAGGACTGAGGAAGGGCACTATTATTCCTGAGCTGTAAGATCTTTGGATCTAAGAAAGTTTGGATAAGTTGGCCTAATTTAACACTCTGCTAGATAGGTGAATGAGGAAAGTGGATGTACCTATTATTGGGGAATCCTATAGATCTTGGTGTACTGTGTTGTGGTTGTGTTTTGTTTGTGTTGGTTTATTACTCTATTGTTTTTAATCAAAGAAAATATAAAGAAAGTATAAAATCAGTAAAACACCTTTTCACCCCCCCCCCCTCTATGTGATTAGTCAACCCTTAACTTTCAATTACAACTTTATTGGATTCTAATATAATTTTATATCCCTTCTTCACTAACAAGGATTTTATCCCTAGATTCTTCCTAACTATCGACACAAAAAACATCTCATGCAAGAGTACTGTATTCATGGACGTCAACCTAAGATCCACTCACCCACACTCAAGTATTTGTGTCAAAGAAGCATCTCCTAAGATTGCGCTTTCTCTATTGATGTCCTGAAAGGTAGATAAGCAAGAACGATCAAAAATATTATGAACATTTTCTCTAGAATAAAACTACCAATCTGATGATTCGGTGAAAAAAGACTAGGATTATAAAATAAACTAAATATAGGTTATGAGGTGCTTAGATCAAGTTGGCCAAAGGCTTGAACAGATGGAATTTTTCGAATATGGGTTCTATCTTCTTATAGAAGCAATTGTTAGACAGATTATTTTTGCAGCTGTGGTTGAAGCATCATTTCCATTTACCTGGGTTTTGGTTCGAAGGACCAGATTTGGAATGAATGAGTTTTTGTTGTCAGCAACCTGGACGAAATGGTTTCTTATGGTTCTTGCCCTTAGCTTTGAAGTGATGGTGGGATGAATGGTTGCAAGGAGATTCAATTAGGTTAACTTTAGGTGCATGGTATTTAAAGGCTTTAAATTTTTTATTCGTATATTTTTCCTTTACGTGGATTGCATTTTGGATTTAAACATAAGAGAGATTAGATTGGTCATGCCTTAGTCTAATGTTAAAGTCAAATTATGAATCTGGTTGGGAATTTATGAGACTTGCTACAATGTGATTTTTGGATGGGATTGAGACATTAATGCAAATCTTAGAAAATATCTCATCAAATTGATGGAGTTAAGGATTTATCGACTTGTAAGTATCAATCTTAAGTTTGTGGAGGTTGGAAACATTTTTTTCATTTTATAGCTGCATTGTTAAGGTTATAGCACGTTTTAAGGGCATACCATAAATTATTAA
The DNA here is from genome assembly GCA_039583875.1 of Platanthera guangdongensis. Lineage (NCBI taxonomy): Eukaryota > Viridiplantae > Streptophyta > Magnoliopsida > Asparagales > Orchidaceae > Platanthera > Platanthera guangdongensis. Next base: position 137,208,557 of record CM077156.1, on the reverse strand, counting down.
TTGTATGATTTTGGAGAAAAATATCGTAAAGGCTGTCAGGCAAAGCACTAAACAGGATTCGATGACAACAATGATATTCTATATCTACTGGATCTCTATAGGGAGTACGTATAACACAAGTTCTAATGGCGTTCACACTAAAAGATGAAGATGATGAAAGAGATGATGCAACAGTAGTTGCAACACCATTGGGGTTTCAGGTTTTTACCAAATTATCAAAAATGATAGATAATAACCCTAATGTATTAAGCCAGTATTTGACTTTATCCAACGACAAAAACTGTTTCCAAAAAATATTTGGGTTTGATCCCGACAGAGTCATCAAATCAAGATATCATTACAGATTTCTAAAATTTAAAATATATAAAAATAAATTGTAGTGCACATATAAATAAAAATATGCATCATCATTTTGGGTATTTATTTTATTATCTTGTTATTCTTGAACTTTCTAAGGAATACTTAAAGATAGATTCTCACTGGTACTAGGTGGTTCGTAAGATGGTAGTCAAACACGGCTTTTTCGCAAGAAATTATATGATGTGTTCTACAACTTCTTTAGATTGTTGGAATGTTTTTTCTTATATTTATATATTAATATATATTTTTTGGTTTTGAAAAATCTTTTAATAGAATAACATATCTAGAAACATATGATAATAACAACTTACAAAAACATGGGGCTGAGAAGTAAACAAAATCAGAATAATAAATAGTTTTAGAATCGAGTTTGGGTAAGTCATGTGATTACTACACTAAAGAAGTTGCAGCACCCTCAAACATAGATTTTGACTGATGCTCACTCCTCTAAGATACAACACCCAGCTAGATCCCGAAAACTCTAATATGCACCAACAACGAAGAAGCATAGAGCACACAAATGTTGGCTCTTTAGGTGTCCTTAGAGAGGGGGTGAACACGGAATTTATGAATATAATTAAAACTTTAAACAATTTCAGAGAATATTGCTGAAGGATGAAAATTTCAGCCTCTGTTAACTACTACTGGCAATAGGTGCTACCGTGCGGCGCTAACTCTCGAGAGATTGAACCTTCTTGAATATTGTGCAAATCAGATTTTTTTCTTTTAATCATTTGAAGGAAATAAAATACAAGTAATACAGAAAAGACGGAAAAATGATTTTATTTTAAAAGATGAATACAAAGTTTTGATTCCAATAAAGTTTGAAATCGAGGCTTAAAAAAATTTCTTTTGGGTTTCTATACCGATCCTTCTCTCAAGTACCGGTTGCCTATAACTTATCTTACCTAAGATAAGGCTTCTAGCCTCCTCTAAATCTACAACTATACTTAGTTTCCAATGCTCACGGTGAATTCAGCTAAGACACAGCCGCCAACAATCGCTGTAAATTCCCTACCGATGCAAATGTATTAAGTATGAAAGAAAAATACAATATATATTAGAAATAAGAACTCTATATAATGAAGCACTCCGAAGGAGATGATGAAAGACCGCCATAAAAATCATCGGAGTTTATGAGCACGTCCTGCTTGTAGTATGACCGTTTGGAATCCTCCTTCAAGCACTTGATCTTCAAAGATGGAGTTGGGAGTGTTCTGAAACTCTGGGATGAAGGCTATCATGAAAGGTTGTAGTAGCTTGAAATGTCTTGCCATTCAACAAAGAGATCCATCATTTATATTGACTCGAAGAGCTTCCACCAGCGGTAGGATACCAACGCATGGTATCACATCGTGTCTGAATCATGGAAAAAATGGCACACAGATTGTGTTTATCATGCCAAAACGAGGTCCTGCCATGCTTCAGTAAGTACTACTATGCCTCGCTAGTTGTAATAGTTGACATCATGTGCATCGTGCACATGGAGCGTGGAAGAATACAGCTGGATGCTTCGTGGAAGAATACAGTCCCGGTTCTGCGGTCATGACCGCTTGACGGTGAAAATAAGTCCAAACGGAGCCTAAGTCCTAGCACTCGTCGTTAGATTTACACCATTACTTGCATTCAAAACCGTCGGCCAACTGCCCCTTCTCGTCAACATAGCGTTCTCGCCGATATGCCACCGCCTGATCGAGTTAAGTATTAGCGCGTCACGCTAGTAGTGATGATCATCTCACCGACATTCCCATCTCGCCAACAAGCTTTCTCCTCTAGCGACAAGTTTTCTCGTCTCGTCGATAAGCTATATCGCCCGCAGTACATGTTAGCGTCGCGCGCTAGCTCTTTATTCAGAGCCTCATTTTCATTCTACATCTCACGCATATGGGTATTGTTCCTATAGTTCCCGCATCCTATAAATACACGAAAATCATGATCAAATACATAGTTGGATTTATTATTCTCAAACAAAGATTGTGGAATCCATGGTCCAACACCAAGCTCTTACTCCATGAACCAAACATCAAGAAAACAAAATTTTAAGAAGCCTAAAACAGCAAAAAGAAAGAGTTTATTAAAGCTTAAGTAATTCGTTCAATTCACAAAAAATCTTTAATATATGAGTCTCATAAAAATAACAAGAAATTAACCACATAATAAATTTACAACGATTATTTTTAGTAAATGTAATCGTGCTAGGAAACACGTTGATTTTCAACGTAAATAAGTAAAGACAAAAAAAAGTGTATATAAAGTGCAAAAATTTTATGCGGAGTTGTCTACGAGTAGCAGAGGTCTCAATGCACATTGAGATGCCATTACATAGAACTCAACGTACGTTAACTTTTGTCAATGCACATATGTTGACTCACGAAAGAGGAAGGAAGTCGACGTATGTTGAGATGGAGACATGGGATGTCGACTCATGTTGTGGACACAGGCGTCAACGTCGTCAATAGGATGCGACCATAGAGAAGGAAAAGGTCGAGTTTCTTCGACATAACATTAATTTGGGATTTTCTAAAGTACTAAATTATTTCGTAAAAAAATACGATTCAATTTAATTATTCTCCAATTCTCAAATCTGGATATAGATCTGGTGCATGTGCATGTGTGGTGCGCATGTGCGCATGTGTGGTTCATAAATTCTCCATATGTTCTTTTGAAGAAATGAGGAGTGGAATGCTTTATATATCATGGTGTCCCTTCAAAGTGCTATCCGCACCACCATGCTTGGGGTGCGGCTAGCGGCAAAACTGCGCGGGGCAAAACCACCCGAGGAAAACCCCCTCCGACCGCCCAAAGTGGATGACCTCCTTCCCGTGGGGGGCGGCCGACCTCTATTGGCCTCCCTACCCCCTCCCTAGCGCTCAGGTCGGGCAACATTTTCGGCCACCCATTCTGCCACCGCCCCTGTTGGGGCGACTTCCTTGTCGCTCAGGTCAAGCGGCACTTTCTACCACCCATCCTGTCGCTGCCCCGGTTAAGGGCGGATTTTCTGCCGCTGAGGTCGGGAAGCATTTAATGTAGCCCGCCTGCCGCCACCCCCAATAGGGGTGGTGTTTTTGTCGCCTAGGTCTGGCAGCATTTTGTTGAAATTTGTGAAGTGGAAGTGGGTGATGGGCAGGCCGGGCGGACTGAGCGGCCTGAGCGGTTTGAGTCCGCGGCATGGGCGGGCTGCTGGTTGCGGCCTGGGTGCCATGGCTTTGCTGTTCTTGAGGAGCGGCCTGTGCGGTTGGCCTATGGCCAAGGATGGTGGGCTTCTTGTGAAGCGGCCTGAGCAGACTGCAATTCGCGGGCTGTAGGAAGTGCTTGGTTTGATCTGCGGCCTTGTATATTTGCAAGCTTGTGTTAACCGGCGGATTGGGAGTTCTATCCGCGGAAGGATTTGTGGACTGGCGTGTCCGCGGTGTTCGCTGTTGTGGACTGGCCTGGAGTTCGGCAGTGGCCTTTGTCATGCTCTGGTGGTGCAGCGGGCATTGCTGCTGTGGAGGACTTTGCGGACAGGTGTCGAAGTCCGGCAGTTGGTCGTTGTGTTGGCAGATGTGCGAGTAGGGCTTGCGAGCTCTGCCTTCTGGTGGAGTTATTGGCAATTTGATTTGGGGAAGGCGGACTGGACCTTGTCCGCCGAGCTCGCACTTGCTCTTGGTGGTTTTCTGGACTTGGTCATATTCTGTGACAAGATCAGTGTGTCTGCAGTATCCGCCGAGTCCGCTGTTGATCGGGAGGACTACCTGTTGGTCGTGGACTCATGGCGGATGGTGGCCTTGTTTTCGAGCTGTGCGGACTGCCTCCTTGATCGCATATAGTATGCGGACTGTCGCAGTGGTGGTTGTCCTTGTGTGATGTTTGCGGGCTATGCGGACTGGTGTCGTGTCCGCATAGTATGGGCGGACTGATACGAGTTCCCCTATTGTTAAACATCTTCGTTATTACTCCTGGCGGGTTTTCTTAGAATCCGGCTAAGTCCATGCGGACTCAGCAGACGGGTCTTTGCTAGTGCGCGAGCTGGGGTGGTGACTCTATTCACTAGGGTACTGACCACACTCCTTACCTCGCCTATAAATAGACCCCCCCCCCTGGCACGTCTACAGTAACTGAGTGAACAGTAAGTGGGGCTTGGGCAATTGTTGCTGTCTGTATTTTCCTATCCGCGCGGGTTGAGTAGAGCTGACGATTTGCTGTGTGCAGGTCGCGCGGCTAGCTTCAAGGATCCAGGAGTTTGACTTTGACTTTAGTCAAGTACATTGAAGTGTGCGGTCTCAGCTGGTCATTTCTGCGGCTTGTTAGTGGTTCTCTGCTTCAGCGTTTGCAAGTGCCAATAACCTATCCGTCGGTCTCAGGCGGGTAGGCGGTCTATTCTTCAGTTAATCAGCAGTCAGCGAATAACGGTGTGTCCGCGCGACCTCGCGGTCTCGGCGGACTCCGTTGTTTATTCGGTGTGTAGCATCTTCAGCTCGGGCGACTTCGGCGACTTTGGCGGACTGGGCGGTCTCGGCGGTCTCCAGTGCTGTCCGCCCGGCTTGTGTTGTGCTTTCTGTTGTAGCTTGTATACTAGCGAAATCATGTCTCGCTATGTATACCTTACCTTGTAAAGAAGTGTTAATAAATATAAGATCTGCTAGTTCTTCCATTTGCATTTGGTGTTAAGCTTGCTCTTTGGGCTTCCGCATGATCAAGGTGTTAACTGGATAGTTCTGAGAATATTCATTTGGCTTTAGGCTATCTTGCTGACCACTTTGAGAAAATTTAACATGGTATTAGAGCCAGGTTAAGTTGCTTGAGCGGTGATCAATGGTTGTTGTTGCTCTGTTGTTGCTATGTGCTTCTGGAAGCTTAACCAAAGGATGTTGCAAGGGAAGTAAGCTACGCAAGAGGTCTTGGTATTGAACTCTTAACGCCGACTAACTTTAAGAAGTGGAAGTCGTGCATGAAGAGTTACCTTCTAGGTGAGGAGCTATGGGAGGTCGTCGGTGGTGATGACAGACTGGAAGTTACTGCTGCTTTTGGTACTGCTGAGCAGGTGAGGCTGTGGAGAAAAACAAATGCAAAGGCGGAGTTTGTTCTCAAGAGGGCTATTTCTCCAAAATTGTTTGATCACATCATTGCATGTGAGTCTGCTGCTGATATTTGGACAAATATTGATGAGTTGTTCAATCGGAAGAATGTCGCAAGACTTTAGTTTCTGGAGAATGAGTTGGCTAGGACAACTCAAGGAGACCTGACCATCTCAAAATTCTTTCTGAAGATGAAGAGCTTGTGTGCTGAGCTATCAGCACTTGATCCTGATGAGCCTATCTCTGAGGCTAAGATGAAAAGGCACATAATCTACGGCTTGCGGAAGGAGTATGTTGCCTTTGTGACATCTGTTTAAGGTTGGGCTACTCCGCCATCTCTACTGGAGCTTGAGAACATGCTTGCTTTGCAGGAGAGTTTGGCAAGGTAGATGGTTGGAGTTACTGTCATAGAAGAAGGCAGTGAAGCTCTCTTCTCAGGCAAGAATAAGAAAGGATGCGAAGGGAAGAAGAAGAAGACTACTGCTGAAAATGAGCCTTCAACTTCATATCAACCAGAGAGGAACGCTGCTCCTAAGAAGATTGGAAGAAGAACTTGAAGTGCTATAGGTGTCATCAGCGGGGACACTTCAATCGTGACTGCAAGGTCAAACTACAGCCTGGGCATGCTGTAGGCAAGGAGGAAGCTTGCTCTAAGAGTAAGGAAGCTGGATGGGGCGGAGCTTTCATGACGGGCACTTGTGTCCATGCCTTGTCCGCTATCGAATTCAACAACGAGTGGGTCGTGGACTCCGGGTGTGGTCATCACCTCACCGGAGACACGTCAAAGTTCTCTTCCTTGCAAGATTACTCAGGTAACAAAGCTATCATAACTGCTGATAATACTGTTTATACAGTAGAGAAGGAGGGGGTTGTGTCTTTGGTTAGTGATAAGGGGCCACTCACGTTAAGGAGTGTGTATCACGTACCGGGCATGAAGAAGAACCTCTTCTCTGTGAACAATGCGATAGACGCGGGTTATCACATTCTGTTTGGGCCAACAGAAGTGAAATTCCTTCGCAACGTATCAGCGGTTAAGGCTGATGTTGTTCATATTGGGAGAAGAGTTAAGGACTTGTTTGTTCTTCCAACTAACTCTTATGTTGATCAGATGAGAGCAAACGATAGCGTTGATATATGGCATGAAAGGCTGGGGCATGTAGGAATGGATAAGCTAAAGGCTATGGCTAACAGAAGCCTTATAAGAGGCTTGCCTAAGCTATCTTCCTTTGGCGACGGTCATGTTTGCGCGGGATGTCAGTATGGCAAGGCTCATAGCCTTCCATTTGATAAGTCACAAACGAGGAGCAAGAGACCATTGGAGTGCATCCATGGAGACTTGATGGGACCAACCGTCACTGCAAGCCTTGGTGGGAGCAGATACATACTCGTTCTGATTGATGACTACTCAAGATACACTTGGGTATATTTCTTGAAGGAGAAGTATGAAGCCTTCCGATTGTTTGTGGAGTTCAAGGAGTTGGTGGAGGTCCGGCTTGGCTTGCGGATCAAGAAGCTTAGAACAGCCAACGGTGGTGAGTTTGTCTCCTCCGAGTTTTCTAACTTCTGTAGGAAGTACGGGATCCAACGAGAGCTCACTTATGCTCATACTCCACAACAAAACGGAGTAGCGGAGCGGAAGATTCGTCATCTGACAGAAACTTGCAAATGCTGGCTTCATGCGAAGGACATTCCTAGATCCTTCTGGGCAGAGGGGATGTCTTGTGCTTCTTACATCATCAATCAGATGTCGCTCAGCCCGATCAACATGAAGACTCCTTGTGAGATGTTGTTGAAGGAGAAGCCCAGTGTGGAACAACTTCGGGTGTTCGGATCAACTTATTATGTGCATGTCCTGGATGCTTCAAGGACCAAGCTTGATGCAAAGACAAGGAATCTTGTCTTTGTTGGGTATGATGAGCAGAAGAAGGGATGGAAATGCATGGATCCTGCGACGAAGAAGTTTGTTGTGTCAAGAGATGTAGTCTTTGACGAGCTGACGTCGTATGGAGGTGGGTCGGTGGATCTACCAGAACGCAAGGTTGATGAAGAGCAGAAGGTGGCTGCTGAAGGTCTAGAAGAGCAGCTTGCTGTTTCACCAGCAGCTCCTGTTGCTTCAAATTCTAGTGCTGAGGCTTCTGGCGTAGGAAGCAGGGGGAGCATTGATCAAATCTTGCCTGAATGTGGAGTTGGGCCTGAAGAAGCAACAGAGGAAGTGAGAAAGGAAAAGACCCTTCGGAGATCAAAGAGGGTTATTAAGCCACCAGCTCAGTACTGTGATGGGAATGCAGTGAGTTTTGTCTCCTGCTTCTTTGCAGGTCCTCTGGATGAGCGAGAGCCTGCAAACTTCAATGAGGCCACTGGAGTCAAGGAGTTGGATGATGCCATAAAGGAAGAGATTGCTGCTCTCAAGAAGAATGAAACCTGGGACCTTGTGCCCAGGGTTTATGGCATTATTCCGGTGACTTGCAAGTGGGTGTTTAGGTTTAAGAATAAGGTTGATGGGAGCATTGATAGATACAAGGCTCGCCTGGTTGCTCGAGGATTCTCATAGTAGTATGGAGAAGACTATGAGGAGACATTTAGTCCAGTTGCAAAGATGACTTCGGTTCGGGTGGTGATTGTCTTGGCTGCTTGCAAGGTATGGAGTATGTGGCAGCTTGATATGAAGAATGCTTTTCTTTACGGAGAAATTGATAAGGACATCTTCATGGATCAGCCACTTGGATTTGTTTCTAAAGTTCATCTGGACTATGTCTGCAAATTCAGGAAGGCTCTCTACGTGTTGAAGCAAGCTCCGAGAGCTTGGTATGGAAAGATAGCAAAGTATCTTCAATTCTGCGGTTATCTTGCTTCCAACTCGGATTCAAGCTTGTTCGTCAAGAAGAAGGGGGAGCTTCAAGTAGGGATGTTCGGAGTGACATTGCTTACGCTGTTGGTATAAGACATTGCTTACGCTGTTGGTCGAGTAAGTCAGTTTATGGCTGAACCAAGCAAGTCTCATCTGGTGGCGGCAAAGAACATTTTGAAGTATGTCAAGACAACTTTTGATATGGGACTCCTCTATAGTAGGGATGCAAACTTTGCTTTGCTTGGATACACGGATGCTGATTATGGTGGTGACTCAGATGATCGGAGATCAACTTCGGGTTATGTGTTCACTTATGGATCAGCTTGCATTTTGTGGTGTAGCAAGAAGCGGGACTCTGTGTCCGTGTCTACTACGGAAGTTGAGTATAAGACTTCGGCCTTGGGTGCTCGGGAAGCCATCTAGTTAAGGAGACTTGTAGAGGATGTTCATAAAGAAGTGCAAGGGCCTACTTTTCTCCGAGGTGACAATGAGAGTGCACTCAAATTGGTAAACAATCCAGTATGTCACGCAAGGACCAAGCATATTGAGATCGAGCACCACTTCGTATGGGAGAAGATGTTCGAGGGATCTCTTCTGGTCGGGCATGTTCGGAGTGAAGATAATCTTGCTGACATCTTCACAAAGCCGCTGTCGAACGGGCCATTTCAGCGGTTACGAACCTTGCTGGGCTTGATCATCACTTCTCTCTTCAAGGGGGAGTGTTGAAATTTGTGAAGTGGAAGTGGGTGATGGACAGGCCGGGCGGACTGAGCGGCCTGAGCGGTTTGAGTCCACGGCCTGGGCGGACTGCTGGTTGCGGCCTTGGTGCCATGGCTTGGCTGTTCTTGAGGAGCGGCCTATGCGGCCTGGTGTGAGCGGCCTGTTGTGCGGCCTGGTTGGCCTATGGCCAAGGATGGTGGGCTTCTTGTGAAGCGGCCTGAGCGGACTACAGTTCGCGGGTTGTAGGCAGTGCTTGGTTTGATCTGCGGCCTTGTAGATTTGCAAGCTTGTGTTAACCGGCGGATTGGGAGTTCTATCCGCGGAAGGCTTTGCGGACTGGCGTGTCCGCGGTGTTCTCTATTGCGGACTGGCCTGGAGTTCGACAGTGGACTTTGTCGTGCTCTGGTGGTGCAGTGGCGTTGTTGCTATTTAGGACTGTACGGACTTGTGTCGAAGTCCGACAGTTGGTCATTGTCTTGGCAGCTGTGCGAGTATGGCTTGCGAGCTCTGCCTTCTGGTGGAGTTATTGGCGATCTGCTTTGCTGAAGGCGGACTGGGCCTTGTCCGCCGAGTTCACGCTTGCTCTTGGTGGTTTTCTGGACTTGGTCACATTCAGTGACAAGATCAGCGTGTCCGCAGTATCCGTCAAGTCCGCTGTTGACCGGGTAGACTGTCTGTTGGTCGTGGACTCATGGCGGATGGTGGCCTTGTTTTTGAGCTGTGAGGACTGCCTCCTTGTACGCATATAGTATGCAGACTGTCGCAGTGGTGGTTGTCCTTGTATGATGTTTGCGGGCTATGCGGACTGGTGCCGTGTCTGCATAGTATGGGCGGACTGATGTAAGTTCGCCTATTGGTAAACATCTTTGTTATTGCTCCTAGCGGGTTTTCTTAGAATCCAGCTAAGTCCATGCGGACTCAGCGGACAGGTCTTTGCTAGTGCGCGAGCTAGGGTGGTGACTCTATTCACTAGGGTGGTGACCACACTCCTCACCTCGCCTATAAATAGACCCCTGGCACGTCTACAGTAACTGAGTGAACAGTAAGTAGAGCTTGGGCAATTGTTGCGGTCTGTATTTTCCTGTCCACATGGGTTGAGTAGAGCTGGCGATATGTTTTGTTCAGGTCGCGCGGCTAGCTTCAAGGAGCCAGGAGTTTGGCTTTGACTTCGGTCAAGTACATTGAAGTGTGCGGTCTCTGCGGTCTCAATTGGTCGCTTCTGCGGCTTGTCAGTGGTTCTCTGCTTCTGCGTTTGCAAGTGCCAATAACCTGTCCGCCGGTCTCAGGAGGGTAGGCGGTCTTTTCTTCAGTTCATCAGCAATCACCAAATAACGGTGTGTCTGCGCGACCTCGCGATCTCAGCGGACTCCGTGCTTTATTAGGCGTGTAGCAGCTTCAGCTCGGGCGACTTCGGCAACCTTGGCGGACAGGGCGGTCTCGGCGGTCTCCACTGCTGTCCACCCGGCTTGTATTATGCTTTCTGTTGTAGCTTGTGTACTAGCGAAATCATGTCTCGCTATGTATACCTTCACTTGTAAAGAAGTGTTAATGAATATAAAATCTGCTTGTTCTTCCATTTACATTTGGTGTTAAGCTTGCTCTTTGGGCTTCTGCATGATCAAGGTGTTAACTGGATAGTTCTGATAATATTCATTTGGCTTTAGTCTATCCTGCTGACCACTTTGAGAAAATTTAACACATTTTCTACCGCCCGTGCCGCCGCCTCCCCCATTTTGGGCGGCTTCCTTGCCTCCTAAGTCGGGCAGCATTTTTTGCCACCCGGCCTTGGCTGGGGGAACCTTTCCCCAACCGCCTGTCTTGCCAGCCACCCGTCTCTGTCGCAGGTTGGGCGGTTGGCTCGGTTAACTCGAGGGAAAAGTTCTCATTTGCATAAAAATTGTGATATGAGTGCTATATTTCGGGCATTTTTATTTGTCGTCTGGTAGGTACCAGGTAAATTTATCGAGATGCCACACTTATAATCTAGAAATAAACCTCAATTCTCCTTCATTTTAACTCTTCTATGTTGGGAAATCATACTAGGATTTTCTCTCTCCTCCTTTCCTCCTATAACTTTCTCTCTCCTCCATTTCTCCCCCCATCGCGCGCTCCTGTGAATGCCTCTTCCTTGCACGCTCTTGTACACGCCCCTTCCTTGCGTGCTTGAATGAACATTCTTTCCTTGCGCGCCCACATATGCGTCGATTCTTTTCGCGCTCTTACACACTCTAGCACGTACTTCTATGGTGCTTCCATGCTCTCCTCTCTCCAGACTGCTCCTTCGCGTGCTCCGTCAAGACTGTTGAAGTCTTTCTAGACCGCCAAAGTCCATCTAGACTGCTGAAGTCTGTTTGATCGCCAAAGATCGTCAAGACCATTGAAATTTGTCTAGACCGTCGATGTCCGTCTAAACTGCCAAAGTCCATCTAGACCATCAAAGACCGTTAAGACCGCCGAAATTTATCTTGACCGTAGAAGGAGCCCGCAAAATTAGTCAAGCACTTTGAAGATCGTAGGAGATCTAATAATTGCCTTCGGCCATCACCTGTCCACGTGGCTACCGAGCAAACCGCAATCCTCCTCAGTTTCAGATGACCAAGCTCGCCAGGGCTCCCAAAGTTTACGTGCCCCGCAACACAAACAAACTATATAACCAGCTTCAGAGCCCGCAAAATACCACTCTACTACATTTAGGCATGCATCACGCTCAGTATTTTTAGGGCCCCCACTCATCAATAAGTTCATCAGTCAATGATAAGTCAACCATTCCAGAATCCACTAAGAACTACAGGAGGCAATCTATAGAGGATAAGGCGAGCTGAAAGCGCCACTCGAGATTTTAAGCCCCTGATATAAGGACGAGTGTAACAAGTTACTCCCACTTATTAGCACCGACAGAGGACCTCAAGGAGTGTTAATTGCATTGCTCCCCACAACGCACGAAGAAATACTTAGCTTTTTGAGTGGTGGTCTGACTCCCTCCGAGACATTTTTCTCTCTCCCAACAACTGTAATGAGATGCGACCTGTCACCCTCGAGTTCTTAAAAAAAGTCATGTAAAACAACCAGTAAATTAGTGGAAGTTTGGTCGGCATAGATCCAACCACTTAGTTTTCACCCAGATAACGGGTCTTCCACGATAAAAAAAATACCTTGTCAGCTGCTCTCAAGAAGAATGAAACTTGGGACCTTGTGCCCAAGGTTTATGGCATTACTCTGGTGACTTGCAAGTGGGTGTTTAAGTTGAAGAAGAAGGCTGATGGGAGCATTGATAGATACAAGGCTCGCCTGGTTTCTCTAGGATTCTCATAGTAGTATAGAGAAGACTATGAGGAGACATTTAGTCCAGTGGCAAAGATGACTTCGGTTCAGGTGGTGATTGCCTTGGCTGCTTGCAAGGTATGGAGGATGTGCCAGCTTGATATGAAGAATGCTTTTCTTTACGGAGAAATTGATAAGGACATCTTCATGGATTAGCCACTTGGATTTGTTTCTAAAGTTCATCCGGACTATGTCTGCAAATTCAGGAAGGCTCTCTACGGGTTGAAGCAAGCTCTGAGAGCTTGGTATGGAAAGATAGCAGAGTATCTTCAATTCTGCGGTTATCTTGCTTCCAACTCGGATTCAAGCTTGTTCGTCAAGAAGAAGGGGGAGCTTCAAGTCTTGTCCCTGCTGTATACGGATGATATGATCATCACAGGGAATTCGGAGGAGGAAGTAGATAGGCTCAGGGCTGAGCTTGTTATACGCTTCGAGATGAAGGACTTGGAAGAGGTTCATCACTTTCTTGGTCTTGAAGTGGAGAAGAAGGAGAGCGGGGTTCTCATTTGGCAGAAGGGATATGTGGATCGCATTGTGAGTCGATTCGGTACGGGCGATGGGAAGAGTTGCTCTACTCTACTGGAACATGGGCTGAAGCTTCGACGAGATGAAGGAAGGATTCTTCCAGATCACTTGGTGTTTAGGGCTCTTGTAGGGAGCTTGATCCACCTGACGATTACAAGGCCAGACATTGCTTACGCTATTGGTCGAGTAAGTCAGTTTATGGCTGAACCAAGGAAGTCTCATCTGGTGGCGGCAAAGAAAATTTTGAAGTATGTCAGGACAACTTCTGATATGGGACTCCTCTATAGTATGGATGCAAACTTTGCTTTACTTGGATACACAGATGCTGATTATGGTGGTGACTCAGATGATCGGAGAACAACTTCGGGATATGTGTTCACTTATGGATCAGCTTGCATTTTGTGGTGTAGCAAGAAGCAGGACTCTGTGTCCGTGTCTACTACGGAAGTTGAGTATAAGACTTCGGCCTTGGCTGCTCGGGAAGCCATCTGGTTAAGGAGGCTTGTAGAGGATGTTCATGAAGAAGTGCAAGGGCCTACTTTGCTCTGAGGTGACAATGAGAGTGCACTCAAATTGGTAAACAATCCAGTGTGTCACGCAAGGACCAAGCATATTGAGATCGAGCACCACTTCGTAAGGGAGAAGGTGTTCGAGGGATCTCTTCTGGTCGGGCATGTTCGGAGTGAAGTTAATCTTGCTGACATCTTCACGAAGCCGCTGTCGAAGGGGTCATTTCAGCAGTTACGAAGCTTGCTGGGCTTGATCACCACTTCTCTCTTCAAGGGGGAGTGTTGAAATTTGTGAAGTGGAAGTGGGTGATGGGCAGGCCGGGCGGACTGAGCTATAACATCTCATTTCCAACTAGACCCCTAAGAGTGGTTTTGGCCATGACTAGGTCACGACAAAACCCTAGGAAGCCAGAAATGGGCCAAGAGATAGAAGGCCAAGATGAGGATCACCATGGTCTACCTATGGGACAACCACATCACCAAATCTAGGGTTTGACCTAGGGCTTCACCATGACTCCATGACCCCACCACAACATCACTAACCCATTAGAGGGTCCACTAGAGCCTTAAGGGTCCATTGGAGTCAACCACAGGTGACCAATTTGACCTAGGACCACCATAAGCCTAAATTGGGCAAGGTGTCATAACTAAGGGCAATGTGCCCTAGTAAAGCCCAACTAACCTTATCAGGGACTCCCTAGACCCAATGTGGGATCAATGGGTCACTAAGGACCTATGAAGGACAGTCAAAAGGGTTAAGTTTACCAAAGTCAACTCTAACCCTAAATGGGTCAAACTGACCTACCAAGGGCCAATTGAAGTTACCTTAGCCAAGTGGACCCCACACATACCCTCATAACCCTAGTGAGAGGCCAATGGGTCACCAAGGACCCATTGGGACCAATCAAAAAGGCTAAGTTGACCAAAGTCAACTCTAGCCCTAAAATGGTCAAGTGCCCTACCTAAGGGTCAAGTGACCTCCAAGGGGCCAAGACAACCATACCTAGGCCTCAGGGGAGACCAATGGGTCACCAAGGACCCATTAGGGGCAAACTCAAAGACCAAATTGACCAAGTTCAACCCTAGCCTAGGTTTGGGTCAAGCTAGCCCAAATGAGCTAACTCAAGCTCATGCCCAATTCTCTTGGGCTAACCTTGCTTGGATGGGTGAAATAAACATGTGGGCTGCCTTAGGGTTAGGTAGGAGTCAAAAATTCAGATTGGTGAATGGGAGAGAGAAAGTGCTTCAAAGGGAAGAGAGAGAAAGAGAAGAGAAGAAATGGAGGAAGACTTGGGCTCATCTTTCCCCTTCCCCAACCTTCCCCAACCTCCCATTCAATTCCCTAAGACCAGAGGAGTGCAACCAGCTACCCATTGACTGGCTGGAGCCAGCATTTCCCCCCTACCTACCATGGCCGCCAAGCTTGACCAAGAGCCAATAATGGCAAATGCATTTCCAGCCACCTAACACCCCTTCTCTTCATTTTAAAAGCTTCACTGGACTCCAAGGAATCAATCCCACCGCTTACCCGAAGGAGCCAGAGCTGTTCACTATGTTGTTGCAGAAATCCGACCACCACCACCACAAAAATGGCATCCCGACGATCGGCAAGGATTTAGGTCACAAGAAAGGTCCTCCTCCACTTCTTCATCCATGGATAGATCATAGAAATGCTTAGGTCCAAGGTTCGGGCTCAATTGAGCCCGATACAAGTTCAAAATTTCATGGTTTTTCCGAAATGTTTCACCTCTCGGGTTCGCCGGAATAGTGCTCTCCGGCGGCCGTGCCGCCGCCCGGCGATAGCCCCCACCTCAACGAAGGTGGTGGCGACGGTGGCCGGCCGGGGAGGTGTCTGGATCGCCGGCGGTGGCGTTTGGAAATTGATCCAGGAGGGAGGAATCCGGACCGTTGGCTGAATGGAGAAGACAAACGGATGCCATCCACAGCTGCTTCAAGATTCGTGCTTTAAAAACTTTAAACTTTAGGTTTAATTAATTTGGTTAATTCAAAATCTGTCACACTGTTACTATTTAATGTTTTAATTGTTTAAAAATAGATAGAGGCACTGTATGAGAAATTGGTCAACAAAGGAATTGTAGCCCTTTGAGTCTACGTTATGTTAAAATTGGTTTGAACCACTTTGGGTGCATGGTTTGACCAGGGTACCCATTTTGGTGGGGCCTACACATAGGGCTAGGAAGAAATTCAATTGAGTGCCCACACTTTATCTTTGATCCCAATGAGCTGTAATTTTGGAAGGGAGTCAATCTAGATCATATCTAGTAGTACACCAAAAATGGGAATTTTTGGGGATAATATTTCTATAGTTTTGGAAATTATTTTATTTCTCTATGATAATTTACTTAGGTGGTCTAATGACCTCCAAACCCTCCCAAATTTTGGTGAGTGGTCCCTGGGCTCATGTTATGTATCTGTATAAAGTTTCACCTAATTTGGATGTGTTTGGATAGGTATTGACCCAACCCTAAATTTACCTTAATAAGGGTATTTTGGTCAAAAGTGCACTTTTGCTTTTGAGTGTCCAAATCACCTCCACAGAGGCTGAAATTTGGGCCACTGACTTGATATGGAATTTATCACCTCCACATGGAATGTGGGGTAGAGTGGAATTGATTTGCCCTAAGTTCCTAGGCCAAACCCTAAGGAAGGACCTTTGTGCCTTGTGAAGGGCATGAGTCCTAAACACCTTGGATGAACTTCAAATTTTGTATGCAGGGTCCTAGGGTATATAAAACCCTCTGGTAAAAATCTTAAATAATTTTAAAAAGGGTAGGGCCCACAAAACCCTAACCCTAGCTTAGGTCATAAAACTTCTAGTACTAGTTTAGGTTAGCTAAACTCCTTGAAATATAATAAAATTTGGGTAGTGTGGGAATAAGGATATAATGAGCCTCTGGTAATTTATTTGGGAATTTTTGATCAATATTTGTAGCACTTCATTTGTAACCAATAGGATTGCCCTAATTAATAATTTGCCTATTGAGATCTCACTGCCAATTGAAAGGTCATGAAAAGTTGGCAGAGGTTGTTATAGAGCATAATGATCATATTTGAATTTTAATAGAATTTTTGGATTCATAATTATGGCATCTCCTTCACAAGTGCATTACTTTGGTTACATGCTAAATAATTCCTACAGAGCTCAATACTTATTTAACAATTATGAAATTTGATACATAGTGTTCCTAGTTCATCATTATCAAGTGGGAATTTATATGGAATTTTTTGATGGATAATTAGAATACTTTGTTCATTAATCCTTAAACTTGGAATTTCATGAGAAAATCAAGTATAGCCTTATTATTAACTGATAAATTATGAAACTTGATCTAGAGTATTTATATACCATCATAACCATCCTTGAATTTTCTCTGAATTTTTGGAGGTATTATTGCTGTAAAATCTTTTAAAATGACTTATTATGAGATATATTTGAAATTGAAATTAAGGGCTTAAACCTTGATGAACAATTGGAAGACTTATGCTTTAGAGTTTATTATTCATTTTGTAATTAACATAAATTTAGTGGATTATTATCTTGTCTGAAATTGGTACTTCATGTTCAAAACTTGGGCTTTTTGGATACTAGAATAAATAAATAAATTATCAGACAAATTAGGAAAATTATGAATTTCTGGATTTATGCTAAAAATGTCATTATAGCCCTATAATAATTATCATAGGGGTACTGGATGATTATTTGATGTACCTCCCATTTTACGAGTCATATAGCTTAAGTGGTCTGCATATAGTAAAAACTGCAGAAATCATGTTGGAGTATAATTGGATGCATGTCTTGGGATTAGGGGTAGGCTGGTTTGGATGGATAAAGATAAGTTCATTATTGGTAGTAGGAGGAGTAGAGGGATGGATTGGCAAGAGTTAGGCGGTGCCCGGGATCGACGAAAGATCGTCTTCCCCGAGGTGAGGTAGAGTCAAATCATCCTAGGATTAGCCTATTGCAACATGAGAAGGTAATGGGTAAGGGAATCAACCAATAATAATAAGTACCTTGCGAAAGGGAACGCTGGGCGTAATCCCAACATAGTTCCTAGTGCCCCTTGAGAGCCCTTCACAGGGAATACCGGGGGCAGTCCTGGGTTAACGTAAACTGTATTAACAAGCTGAAAAGAGTAACTTAGTAATTAGGGTTGCACATTTCACGAACACAGATAGCACTGGAAGATAGTTGGAAGCTTCGGCTTGGATGGTTAAGAGACGGACGTTTGGGTCCGGGGAGCTTCGGCTCGATTGTTTGAGACGGACATTTTGGTCCGGGGAGCTTCGGCTCGGTTTTTGGATACGTTAAATTTGCATGTGCATAAAAGGAAAGTAAATTAAGGTGGTGGGTCTTCGGTATTGGAGGGTCGATGCACCGACGCCAATACGCTGACTCGGCAAGTGTGGTTAGCCCTTCGCCAACAGAAGTCCGGTGCGATAGCCGGCAAGAGTACGCAGGAGTCCGCTTCGTGCACCAAGCGTTGAGGCGTACGATAGGTCTGACCGGTAGTGCTTTACTGGTTTAGAGGTGGGTGAGGCCCAACCCACCGCTTCCGTCTGCCACTACGGAGGTATCCTGGGAGGTTACGGCTCCAGAAAGGGGGAACTAAAGGTCTGTGTGCACAGAGTCGGGTGTGTGTGTTGCACTTGCCTGTTCCATCATACCCACTTGCATGTCATAGCATAATCGATTCATTTAACCCTGACACCTAAATTATAAGTGGAATGGGACGCTTATACATTAGGACCTGCAAAACGACCCCTTGGTCGATAAGCTTGTGTGGGCAAGTTTATAAATTAAAGGTTAAATTCTTTATATATATAATGCTGTTATTAACCGACACCCCAACGTATAAATTGATTTGGGACTTTGTATACGATGGGAGCCCTGTAAAAGATCCCTTGCTTATACGTTCCTTATAAGTTAAGGTTATTTTTCATACTATGCTTTACTGCCACATGTACTATAAAAATTGCTAGTATAGGTCCGCTGCCATCTGATTCTTGATTACTCTACACCTTCAAGTCCTCCCCTTTCTTCCTCTCCGCTCGGTGCCTAGGGGCCATGGGGGAAGGGGCGGAGGATGATAGGACTTAGTCTTTTAGACTAACGGTTTTCGAACCACATCATTTTAGGGGACCGTGGAGCCCAGCATGGAGGAGCAGCCCCAGAGGTCGGCACACTTAGAGATCGGGCAGTCTAGTTCCGGAGTTCAGACGGCAAGGACTGTGAGTCCTGATCGCTACTAGTAGTTATATTAGTTTGCTTCCGCGTTGAGAGATTTGTAGTGAGGACTTGATGTACTGGGCATGAGCCCAAGATCTTATATTTATGTGTATCTGTGGACACTCCCTTCGTGGAGAATATTTACATATATATGTGATTTCTGTGGACTTGCTTTACTACTTTGCTACAGTTGCGATCGATTTGGCCGGCAGGATCGGCGTTTTGTAGTGATGACCTTCCCGGGTGCGAAGGTGTCACCGCAAAGCGACGGTTCTGGGCCTAAGACCCCGGTGTTTTAAAAAGAAAAAAAGGGGGGGTCTTACAAGTGGTATCAGAGGGAGACCTCGATCGAAAAGTAGCAGTCCACAACCCTGGGTCACCCCCGCGCGAGTTTAGTTTGGGGACAAACTAAGCAGCGGAAGCAGTGGTGTGCCCATATGGGGGATCACATGTAAATTGTCCACTTTTATTAGGTATTGAGTCGATTACCTACTAATGTAGTTCATTTTGCAGCCCCCAGCTCAGCCCACCCCACAAGGTGGAGCTCAGCAGACTCCAGACATTGCACCACCTCCCATGGTCCCCACACCTTTCCTTCAGTCAGACATGGGGCAAACCCTTACAGCTATCCTTGAGGCCTTCCGGGCTCAGCAGGCTCCGGCCCAGTAGCCAAACCCAGGGGCCAACTAGATGAGCACCTTCCGAGGACTCTCCCCCCCATCATACTTGGGGACAGAGTCGGCAGTGCGGACAGAGGAGTGGCTGGATGTTATGTACGAGATGTTGACCGGGATACGGTGCCCTTGGGAGGAGAGGGTGGCTTTGGTGGTATCTTGCTTGGAGTCCCACGCCAAGAGGTGGTGGAAGACACTGTTGGACACGACGTTTGCCGATAGGGAGATTTCAGAAATTACTTGGGAGGAATTCAGGGCCACGCTGCTGGAGCACTTCGTTCCGCAGTCGGCCAGGGACGAGTTGGAGGAGCGGTTATTACAGCTGAGGCAGGGCACCAGGACGGTGGTGGAGTACCACCGGGAGTTCGACCATTTGGCATGATATGCGGGTTCTTACCAGCTGGTCGAAGCAGGATACGTCAAGTGATTCTATAAGGGCCTAAAAGAGGAATTGAGGGAGGCCTTGTTTTTTGTATCTGACGGGCCTATCTCCCGGATTTTGGAGATGGCAAAGAGGATCGAGGCCGATTGGCACACCACTCGGGGCCGGAAGCGGCAAGCGGAGGATCAGGGCCGGAGGGCCCGAAATGATCAGCGGCGAGGCATCATACCAGATGGGAGAAGGACAGAGGAGTAGCCTCGTCAGGAGGTGAGGCAGGAGCCGAGAGAGCAGGTGGTTTTGGCCCCTCAACCTCTTCGGATACAGGAGATGCCGAGACCTGGGGGTATGGCGTATCCCCCACCGGAGTGCTTCCATTGTCATCAGGTGGGACACCTCCGGAGAAACTGCCCCATGAGGGGGGCACCACCTCCAGCACCACAGGGTGGCCCACCTGCTCAGCATTTTGGAGGCCGAGGACATGGTCGAGGACGTAGTTACCAGGGAGGAGATCGAAGACAGGAAAGGGAGCAGGTATATACTTTGGACCTGGCACAGCCTCGGAACCCAGAGCAGGTCATCACAGGTAAGCCAAGATGTTTAAATTGTTTAAATTAAATTCCCTTTCTCAGTTGCCCAATAAATAGAACTACACTAGTAGAATGAATAGGAAAGAAAACTCGTTAGAAAATACTAAGACAATTAACTGTCCCAGGTATAGTCTTCATCAGCGGCAAGCCCGCTTATACTCTGTTCGACACGGGTGCCTCGCACTCGTTTGTGTCGGAAGCCTTTCTGAAAGGGTTGGAAGGAGTGGAATGGTTCACAGGCCGGATGAGGAGGGTGCGTCTACCCGACGGATCGGAGATACTCACCCCTGCCCACTGCAGCATGGAGGCGGAGATTGGAGGAAAGACGTTCGAAGTATCGGCAACGGTCCTAAGGATGCCAATCTTCGAGCTGATCCTGGGCATGACTTGGTTACAATGGAACCATGCCCAGATTGATTGTCAAGCGAAGAGGGTCATCGTGAGGCACGGGGACTCTATCATCATCATCGAAGGTATAAGACCTGCCTCACGTATACCCTTATCTTCAGTACAGGCCGTTAAGGCCTATTTACAGGGGGAGGAGGTCTACGAGGTGCTGTTTGAAATGGCGGAGGCCACGAACTCTATATCGAATATCCCGGTGGTGCGGGATTTTGCGGACGTCTTTCCAGAAAAATTACCCGGATTGCACCCGCACAGGGAGCAGGACTTCCAGATACAACTGGTGCCGGGGGCCAAGCCGGCATCTAGGGCCCCTTACCGGATGGCCCCGAAGGAGTTGGCAGAGTTCTGAAGTCAGTTGCATGAACTAGTAGAGGCGGGGTTTGTCCGGCCAAGCTCTTCGCCGTGGGGAGCCCCAGTGCTATTTGTCAAGAAGAAGGACGGAAGTCTCCGCTTGTGTATTGATTACCGAGCACTAAACAGATTGTCGATCCGGAATACATACCCGCTGCCACGGATTGACGAGTTGTTCGACCAACTGGAAGGAGCGCATTTCTTCTCAAAATTAGATTTGAGGTCGGGCTACAACCAGCTTCGGATTCCAGAGGAAGATATTCATAAGACTGCTTTTAGTAGCAGATATGGATTGTTTGAGTTTACAGTGATGCCCTTCGGGCTCACGAATGCACCATCGGCATTCATGACCCTCATGAACCAGGTTTTCAAGGAGTATCTAGATGTGTTTGCCATTGTGTTTATCGATGACATCCTCATCTATTCGAGGATGGAGGAGGAGCACACT
Source organism: Platanthera guangdongensis (assembly GCA_039583875.1). NCBI lineage: Eukaryota > Viridiplantae > Streptophyta > Magnoliopsida > Asparagales > Orchidaceae > Platanthera > Platanthera guangdongensis. The sequence goes on along the minus strand of CM077156.1, from coordinate 137,187,122 downwards.
CGCCATCTGGCACTGACCCTACAGAGACTGCGGGAGAATCATTTATATGCAAAGTTCAGCAAATGTCAGTTCTGGTTGAAGGAGGTGGGCTTTTTAGGCCATATTATCAGTGGAGTCGGGTTGGCGGTGGATCCGGCAAAGATTCAGGCAGTTCGGGATTGGCCACCGTTGAAGGCAGCCACCGACGTGCGAAGTTTCCTAGGACTTGCCGGTTATTACCGGAAGTTCGTGGAGGGATTCTCTCGAATCGCCCTCCCACTCACATCTTTGACGAAGAAGGAGGTACCTTTCGTGTGGACCCCACAGTGCCAGGCGGCTTTCCAGGAGCTGAAGGATCGACTCACCTCGGCTCCCATACTTGCTCTCCCCTCGGGGAGAGAAGGATTTCAGGTCTATACTGATGCTTCCTACCAGGGTATGGGAGCTGTACTGATGCAGAAGGGTCATGTGATTGCGTACGCGTCTCGCCAGTTGAAGAAGCACGAACAGAACTACCCGGTGCACGACCTTGAGATGGGGGCGGTTGTTTTTGCTTTGAAGGTCTGGCGCCACTATTTTTACGGAGTCCACTGCGACATCTACTCCGACCACAAGAACCTGAAATACGTGGACACGTAGAAGGAACTGAACATCAGGCAGAGGCGCTGGGTGGAGTTCTTAGCGGATTACCAGTATGAGATGCACTACCATCCAGGGAAGGCAAATGTGGTGGCTGACGCGTTGAGTCGGAGAGCTGCCACTTCCGAAGCTGGGCCCCAGGTTATGTCTATGGAGCTGGTGAGTAGGTTGGAAGATATGCACATCACACTGGTATCATCCGAGGATCCCGAGCTTTACATGGAGTATTTAGCTGCGATGAGTGCTACAGACGATATCCGGGACCGAGTCAGAGATGGGCAGAGGCGAGATGCCTAATTGGAGCCGATATTCTGGGCCTTGGAGAACGGTACAGTAGGAGATTACACGATGAGGGACGGCGTGGTATGCTTTAGAGGTCGGACTTATATACCGGAAGGAGGCCAGGTCCGGGAAGATATCATGGCGGAGGCCCACCACAGCAGATACTCGGTGCACCCGCGGATCACGAAGATGACTGCGGACTTAAAGAAGACTATGTACTGGCCAGGCATGAAGAAGGATATCACTCAGTTTGTGACCCACTGCGAAGCGTGCCAGTTAGTGAAGGCGGAGTGCAAAAACCCCGCAGGATTGTTGCAACCACTCCCGGTACCGGAGTGGAAGTTTGAAGACATCGCCATGGACTTTATCCATGGACTTCCCCGATCATGGACGGGAAACGACTCGATTTGGGTCATCGTCGATCGGTTGACGAAGGTGGCCAGATTCATTCCGATCAGGAAGGACGACTCTGTGGGAGTATTAGTGCGGAGATTTGTGGAGCAGTTCGTTCGATATCACGGGGTGCCCAAGACGATCGTGTCGGATCGGGATGGCCGGTTCACTTCCAGGGAGTGGAGATCCGTGCAGGCTTACTTAGGCACGCGTTTGACCTTTAGCACCGCATTCCATCCCCAGACGGATGGGCAGACGGAGCGCACCAATCGGACGCTGGAAGATCTTTTGAGGCTGTGCATTTTGGACCCCGGGGAACCGTGGGAGAAGCTCTTACCCCTGGTTGAATTCTCCTATAACAACAGCTACCAGTCCAGCATCAGGATGGCGCCTTACGAAGCCTTGTATGGAAGGAAATGCAGGATCCCGCTTTCTTGGATTCAGGACGAGGATCCGAAGTTGTTGGGATCAGATTTTGTTGAAGACACCGAGGCTCAGGTGAGGCTGATCAGAGACAGGATGCTAGAGGCGCAGAGTAGACAGGCTAAGTAATATGACGCCCGACATCGTCAGGTAGAGTTTCAGGTGGGGGACCAAGTGTTTCTGAAGATCCGGTCTATGCATGGAGATTCACGAGTGTGTGGTCGGAAGAAGAAGCTCAGCCCTAGGTATATGGGCCCTTACAGGATCCTGGAGCGGATCGGACCCCTAGCTTACAGGCTGGAGTTGCCACCAGAGCTGGAAGCCTTGCTTGATGTGTTCCATATTTCCTCGCTCAGGAGGGCTCTATTACGCCCGGAGCAGCACATTTCGACCACAGATGGACCGGTAGCCTCAGACCGGTCAGTCCGCTTAGAGCCGGTATGGATCGACGACAAAGGAGTACGGATCTTGCGCCGCAAGAAGATACCCTTAGTCAAGGTCTTGTGGAGGAACCACGGCCAGGAAGAGCATACCTGGGAACCGCAGGACCTGATGCGACAAAATTACCCAGAGCTGTTCAGTCAGGTATACCTCACGACCCCTCAAAATGTTTAATTTATTTTCCTGCTTTAAACTAGTAAGGCTGCTCCAGGAAGAGTAGAGGCTAATCTTTTGTTTATTGGAATCTTGGTTTGCCAATTGGGCGACTTGGACATAGATTTAGGTTTCCCTTTAAACCTAATTTAGTAAACATGGCGTCGTGATGGGATGTTACAAGTTTCTTTTCTTCGGTAGAAATTCCCGTAGGCTTAACTTTGATTTCGGGGACGAAATCTTTGTTTTGTTTATTGGGATTTGTAACATCTCATTTCCAACTAGACCCCTAAGAGTGGTTTTGGCCATGACTAGGTCACGACAAAACCCTAGGAAGCCAGAAATGGGCCAAGAGATAGAAGGCCAAGATGAGGATCACCATGGTCTGCCTATGGCACAACCACATCACCAAATCTAGGGTTTGACCTAGGGCTTCACCATGACTCCATGACCCCACCACAACATCACTAACCCATTAGAGGGTCCACTAGAGCCTTAAGGGTCCATTGGAGTCAACCACAGGTGACCAATTTGACCTAGGACCACCATAAGCCTAAATTGGGCAAGGTGTCATAACTAAGGGCAATGTGCCCTAGTAAAGCCCAACTAACCTTATCAGGGACTCCCTAGACCCAATGTGGGATCAATGGGTCACTAAGGACCTATGAAGGACAGTCAAAAGGGTTAAGTTGACCAAAGTCAACTCTAATCCTAAATGGGTCAAACTGACCTACCAAGGGCCAATTGAAGTTACCTTAGCCAAGTGGACCCCACACATACCCTCATAACCCTAGTGAGAGGCCAATGGGTCACCAAGGACCCATTGGGACCAATCAAAAAGGCTAAGTTGACCAAAGTCAACTCTAGCCCTAAAATGGTCAAGTGCCCTACCTAAGGGTCAAGTGACCTCCAAGGGGCCAAGACAACCATACCTAGGCTTCAGGGGAGACCAATGGGTCACCAAGGACCCATTAGGGGAAAACTCAAAGACCAAATTGACCAAGTTCAACCCTAGCCTAGGTTTGGGTCAAGCTAGCCCAAATGGGCTAACTCAAGCTCATGCCCAATTCTCTTGGGCTAACCTTGCTTAGATGAGTGAAATAAACATGTGGGCTGCCTTAGGGTTAGGTAGGAGTCAAAAATTCAGATTGGTGAATGGGAGAGAGAAAGTGCTTCAAAGGGAAGAGAGAGAAAGAGAAGAGAAGAAATGGAGGAAGACTTGGGCTCATCTTTCCCCTTCCCCAACCTTCCCCAACCTCCCATTCAATTCCCTAAGACCAGAGGAGTGCAACCAGCTACCCATTGACTGGCTGGAGCCAGCATTTCCCCCCTACCTACCATGGCCGCCAAGCTTGACCAAGAGCCAATAATGGCAAATGCATTTCCAGCCACCTAACACCCCTTCTCTTCTTTTTAAAAGATTCACTGGACTCCAAAGAATCAATCCCACCCCTTACCCGAAGGAGCCAGAGCTGTTCACTGTGTTGTTGCAGAAATCCGACCACCACCACCACAAAAATGGCATCCTGGCGATCGGCAAGGATTCAGGCCACAAGAAAGGTCCTCCTCCACTTCTTCATCCATGGATAAATCATAGAAATGCTTAGGTCCAAGGTTCGGGCTCAATTGAGCCCGATCCAAGTTCAAAATTTCATGGTTTTTCCGAAATTTTTCACCTCTCGGGTTTGCTGGAATAGTGCTCTCCGGCGGTCGTGCCGCCGCCCGGCGATAGCCCCCACCTCAACGAAGGTGGTGGCGGCGGTGGCCGGCCGGGGAGGTGGCTGGATCGCCGGCGGTGGCGTTTGGAAATTGCTCCAGGAGGGAGGAATCCGGACCGTTGGCTGAATGGAGAAGACAAACGGATGCCATCCACAGCTGCTTCAAGATTCGTGCTTTAATAACTTTAAACTTTAGGTTTAATTAATTTGGTTAATTCAAAATCTGTCACAATGTTACTATTTAATGTTTTAATTGTTTAAAAATAGATAGAGGCACTGTATGAGAAATTGGTCAACATATGAATTGTAGCCCTTGGAGTCAACTGTATTTTAAAAGTAGTTTGAACCACTTTGGGTGCCTGGTTTGACCAGGGCACCCATTTTTGTGGGGCCTACACATAGGGCTAGGCAGAAATTCAATTGAGTGCCCACACTTTATCTTTGATCCCAATGAGCTGTAATTTTGGAAGGGAGTCAATCCAGACCATATCTAGGAGTACACCAAAAATGGGAATTTTTGGGGACAATATTTCTATAGTTTTGGAAATTATTTAATTTCTCCATGATAATTTAATTATGTGGTCTAATTACCTCCAAACCCTCCCAAATTTTGGTGAGTAGTCCACGGGCTCATGTTATGTATCTGTATGAAGTTTAACCTAATTTGGATGTGTTTTGAATATGTATTGACCCAACCCTAACTTTACCTTAATAAGGGTATTTTGGTCAAAAGTGCACTTTTGCTTTTGAGTGTCCAAATCACCTCCAGAGAGGCTGAAATTTGGGCCACTGACTTGGTATAGAATTTAGCACCTCCCCATGGAATGTGGGGTAGAGTGGAATTGAATTGCCCTAAGTTCCTAGGCCAAACCCTAAGGAAGGACCTTTGTGCCTTGTGAAGGGCATGAGTCCTAAACACCTTGGATGAACTTCAAATTTTGTATGCAGGGTCCTATGGTATATAAAACCCTCTGGTAAAAATCTTAAATAATTTTAAAAAGGGTAGGGCCCACAAAACCCTAACCCTAGCTTAGGTCATAAAACGTCTAGTACTAGTTTAGGTTAGCTAAACTCCTTGAAATATAATAAAATTTGGGTAGTGTGGGAATAAGGATATAATGAGCCTCTGGTAATTTATTTGGGAATTTTTGATCAATATTTGTAGCACTTCATTTGGAACCAATAGGATTGCCCTAATTAATAATTTGACTATTGAGATCTCACTGCCAATTGAAAGGTCATGAAAATTTGGGAGAGGTAGTTATAGAGCATAATGATCATATATGAATTTTAATAGAATTTTTGGATTCATAATTATGGCATCACCTTCACAAGTGCATTACTTTGGTTACATGCTAAATAATTCCTACAGAGCTCAATACTTGTTTAACAATTATGAAATTTGATACATAGTGTTCCTAGTTCATCATTATCAAGTGGGAATTTATTTGGAATTTTGTGATGGATAATTAGAATACTTTGTTCATTAATCCTTAAACTTGGAATTTCATGAGAAAATCAAGTATAGCCTTATTATTAACTGATAAATTATGAAACTTGATCTAGAGTATTTATATGCCATCATAACCATCCTTGAATTTTCTTTGAATTTAGAGGTATTATTGCTGTAAAATCTTTTAAAATGACTTATTATGAGATATATTTGAAATTGAAATTAAGGGCTTAAACCTTGCTGAAGAATTGGAAGACTTAGGCTTTAGAGTTTATTATTCATTTTGTAATTAACATAAATTTAGTGGATTATTATCTTGTCTGAAATTGGTACTTCATGTTCAAAACTTGGGCTTTTTGGATACTAGAATAAATAAATAAATTATCAGACAAATTAGGAAAATTATGAATTTCTGGATTTATGCTAAAAATGTCATTATAGCCTTATAATAATTATCATAGGGGTACTGGATGATTATTTGATGTACCTCCCATTTTACGAGTCATATAGCTTAAGTGGTCTGCATATAATAAAAACTGCAGAAATCATGTTGGAGTATAATTGGATGCATGTCTTGGGATTAGGGGTAGACTGGTTTGGATGGATAAAGATAAGTTCATTATTGGTAGTAGGAGGAGTAGAGGGATGGATTGGCTAGAGTTAGGCGGTGCCCGGGATCGACGAAAGATCGTCTTCCCCGAGGTGAGGTAGAGTCAAATCATCCTAGGATTAGCCTATTGCAACATGAGAAGGTAATGGGTAAGGGAATCAACCAATAATAATAATAAGTACCTTGCGAAAGGGAACGCTGGGCGTAATCCCAACATAGTTCCTAGTGCCCCTTGAGAGCCCTTCACAGGGAATACCGGGGGCAGTCCTGGGTTAACGTAAACTGTATTAACAAGCTAAAAAGAGTAAATTAGTAATTAGGGTTGCACATTTCGCGAACACAGATAGCACTGGAAGATAGTTGGAAGCTTCAGCTTGGATGGTTAAGAGACGGACGTTTGGGTCCGGGGAGCTTCGGCTCGATTGTTTGAGACGGACATTTTGGTCAGGGGAGCTTCGGCTCGGTTTTTGGATACGTTAAATTTGCATGTGCATAAAAGGAAAGGAAATTAAGGTGGTGGATCTTCGGTATTGGAGGGTCGATGCACCGACGCCAATACGCTGACTCGACAAATGTGGTTAGCACTTCGCCAACAGAAGTCCGGTGCGCCAGCCGGCAAGAGTACACAGGAGTCCGCTTCGTGCACCAAGTGTTGAGGCGTACGATAGGTCTGATCGGTAGTGCTTTACTGGTTTAGAGGTGGGCGAGGCCCAACCCACCGCTTCCGTCTGCCACTACGGAGGTATCCTGGGAGGTTACGGCTCCAGAAAGGGGGAACTAAAGGTCTGTGTGCACAGAGTCGGGTGTGTGTGTTGCACTTGCCTGTTCCATCATACCCACTTGCATGTTATAGCATAATCGATTCATTTAACCCTGACACCTAAAGTATAAGTGGAATGTGACGCTTATACATTAGGACCTGCAAAACGACTCCTTAGTCTATAAGCTTGTGTGGGCAAGTTTATAAATTAAAGGTTAAATTCTTTATATATATAATGTTGTTATTAACCGACACCCCAACGTATAAATTGGTATGGGACTTTTTATACGATGGGAGCCCTGTAAAAGATCCCTTGTGAAAGATATGGTACCTAAACACCTAGAGGAGGGTGAATAGGTGACCTAATCCTTTTCTACCTTTACTGGCAGCAAACAGTTTATTATCACAGATTTTTAACTTTTGCACAGCACTCACAAAGTATTCACAGCATACACAGCACAATCACAGCACAACACAGTGGTTTATAGTGGTTCCCCAAGATATGGGTACATCCACTTTCCCCTTCGCCTATCTAGCAGTGTACTAGATTCGGCCAAACTCCTCCACTGTCTCAGAACCCAAATTGGTTCCTACACCTCAGGCCCAAAGCCTTACAACTCAGCTTTATCCCAAAGCCTACACTCATCCAATCAAGGCCTACACTCAGCCAACCAAGGCCTACACTCAGAGATCTCAATCTCCTACACTCAGGCTCTCAAGCCCTACCCTCAGCCTTTATAATTATTGGCTTACAAATCACTCAGATCCAATGGATCCTACAAGATAAAAATGTTTTACAAATATTGACTCTACAACTCAGAAATAAAAGAGGGGAGTTGAGAGTTTCTTTATGAGTTCTTGGAAGAACTCAGCTGGATCCAATCTGACTTAGCTTTCTTCAAAGCTTCTTGAGTAGAACTGAATAAGACTGAATCCTCCTGCAGTTGTTCCTTGAACTCTGCCACTTAAGATCCAGAATGTATCTGAATCCTTCTTCTCAGCCTAGTTCCAGAGGCTGATTTCTTGGACGGAGCTCTCTCTCTCCAACTTCTTAGATCTGCACTTGTAATGCAAGATCTTCTTGATTTGATAACTTGTTCTTCAACAATGTGATCCACTTGAACAACAATCTGAATCACTGAAAAACTCTTCAATTCTGAACCACAGTTTCTGTAAACTGTAGGTGCCTATTTATAGGCTTTCTTCATGGTAACCGGCTGGACCGATCCATAACTGACTTCTGATATCTCTGACAGGTGCTGTAGACCGGCTGGAATGGCAGCTGTCAAATCATCCAATCATTTCTTGAAATTCTCTAACTGTCTGAAAGTGTCGAGACTTTCTGTCTTTAAGTGTCGACACTTATAGACCAAGTGTCGACACATGCTTTGTAAGTGTCGACACAAGTCTACAAGGTGTCGACACAACTCCTTGTATGTCTCGACATAGTTTCTTCTGCATGTGTCGACACTGAAATTGAGTGTCGACACAAGTACTTGTTCTTCTAGCTTTTGCTGAATTCTTCTAAGTGTCGACATATCTCCTTTGTGTCGACACAACTTCTTGTGTTGAATCTTTCAAGTGTCGACACTACTTCTTGGTGTCGACACATAGTCTTCTATGTTGATTCTTATTGAGTGTCGACACAGCTCCTTGTGTCGACACACCTTCTTCTTGTTGAGACTTCAGCTGAGTGTCGACACATTCCCTTAGTGTCGACACTTGTACTTAGAATAATTTTGTTGATCTTTCTGATCTTTGCTAAGTGTCGACACTTTCTTCAAGTGTAGAGTCTTTAGCTGAGTGTCGACACATTGTGCTGGGTGTCGACACTTAATTCATATGTTGACTCTTTTGGTGTGTGTCGACACATTGTGCTGGGTGTCGACACTTACTTCAAATGCTGACTCTTCTGCTTAGTGTCGACACATTGTGTTGAGTGTCGACACTTATACTTAGTCTCTGCAGACTTTTGCTGAGTGTCGACACAGCTCCAAGTGTCGACACTTTCTGGTGTAGACTCAGCTTCACTGGGTGTCGACACAGCTCCTTGTGTCGACACTTGCTGTCTGCACTTTTCTTCACTGAGTGTCGACACAGCTCCAAGTGTCGACACTTTCTGTCTGGTGTCGACTCTGCATCCCTGGTGTCGACACAATGACTCCAAGTGTCGACACTGCTTGTCTGGGTGTCGACACAAGCTTTCTTGAGTGTCGACACTTTCCCTCTGGGTGTCGACACATGGACTTAGAAACTTTTTGCTTCAGTCCAGTGATTACTTAACCTGCACAAGTAAACTCAACATACATCAAATACATTATGATGTATATCATTGAGTTGGGTGAGGCTTCTTCAAATCAGGTACATTTAACCAATGTACCCAACAATCTCCCCCTATTTGGAGAAGTCATAACCCTTAGTCAATGATATACACCATTCATAATAAAAATTACAAAATGATGTAAAGTAGATTATTTACAGCAGGGTAAACATAAACATGTAATAATTCACACATGTATACACATTCATCATTTCAGAACAAGAAATAGACACATTCACAGAACAATCATGAAATATATTTATCATATATTGTTCTAACATTTTTCTAATACACCTTCAATGGTTTACAAAAATGTTTTACATTTAAAAGATTACAAAATAATCTTCATGTAATTTCTTAATCTATTTCTGGTCTGATTCTTTGATAACTATGCCTTTGCCAGGTTGGACTTGAGCTTTGACAGTGGCTTCAGCAGTTTCAGCAACAGCAGGCTTCTTGCCTTTTAGATCTTTCTGTTTGAGTGCTTCTGCCTTGATCTTCTGCCTCTCAAAGTAGTGATATGGCTTGGGGAAGTACTTGCTAGGCTCCACTGCAGTAGGAGGTAGCTTTCCCATCTTTGCCTTTCTTCTATATTGAACAATGACCTCTTGTCTTATTTCATGTTTCCTTCATTCTGCTTCAGAGAACCACTTGTTCCTTTCATGAGCATTGTCCTTGGCAGCTTTCCAGGCAGTTAAAATTATATTCCTAGAGGTAGGGCTCCACTGGTCAAAGTCTGGCCTTTGTTCTGCTTGTTCCCTAAACCTCTTCTTTGACAACCTTGTCTCTTCCTCTTTCTGTAGAGCCTCTTGCATGGCTTCAGATATAGGTTGAACAACCTTTTCAATATGTACATTGTCCTTGCCCTCAAGTGGGCTATACATTGTGCTTACCTCTGCTTGAATCATTTCAAAGTCTAGAGGTGGATAAATGACCTGAGCTACTTCTGGTTGCTAACCTCCAAAATAAGCAGGGTTAATGCCTGATTCAGCAACATCTTGGTCATCACACAGAGGAGGGTATCCAAGTGTAGCCCTGATTGAATTTGATATCCATTTGGCATGCTCAGAACTTGCCTTGACTAACACTCTCTCCCCCTTTATGACTTCTCTGGCCATGTGATCTCTAACATCATCCTTTTGAAATCTGATCTGTGCATCCAAGTATCTGATTCCTTCTTTAAAGTAAGGTTTAAGCTTTGTAAGTTGTTCAGATATGACCTTTTGGGAGGCTTGGATTGCAGTCTTTACAGCAGAAATTTCCTCTTGAAAGACTTTATCAAAGTCAGCTTTAATAGCAGCAGCAGCAGAAGTAGAAGGTTCAGCAGCCTTATTCTTTAATTCAGTGACTATAGCATTGTGGGATTCAGTTAAATTGTCATTCATTCTTAATTGATTTTCAAGAACATATCCTTGTTTCAATGATATATCATCCACCTGTGCTTTGATCTTCTCTTGGTGTGTTGCCAAATACACCACTGCATTTCCACCTTTGTGGAAGCAATCAGTCATCTCCTTTTTGTTAAGGTTCATTTCAAACCTTATAGATTTTATATCTTGGGCAAGATCAAACTGTAATGATCTGTGCCCTGCATCAACATAAGCCTCTATGGCTTTTCTTTGTTCATCCATTTTGATCTGCAGTGCAATCAATAAAGCATTATAATCAACAGTTGGAGCTTGTTGAACTATAGGCTGTGGGGCTATAGATTGCAGAGCTTTCTTATAACTCTGACTTCTCCTTTTAAAAACATACAACTTCTTCTTCTTTGCCCTAGCACTCTCCTCATCTTCAGAGGCAGAAGTGCTGGCTATATCAACCCTATCCTTAGGGCCTTGAGGCTTTGCAGTTTGCACATCAGGTGCTTTCTCAGTTTCCAGCCTAATAGGCTCTTCCAGATCTTGTACTTTCTCCCCCTCAGCAGCAGCATTATCTCTTGCATCAGCATCCTTGTCCATGTCAAAATCTTCTTGATCTAGATTCAGAAATAAATCTTCCATGGTGTATTCAGGAGGGGATGGAGCTGGAGACAGTCTTTGCTCTTCAACTATTGAATCAGGTACCACTTCCTGAACAACAGATGTGTCTACTCTAACAATATCTGGTTCTTGACTAAGCAGCTGAGTTTGCTGAGGAACATCAGACAAATCAGCATCTTCTATAAGATATTCTAAAGTATTTAGGTCAGTGAGTACCTCTTGTATGATGGTGGTGGCTTGCTCACTGTCCAGAGTAGAGGGTTCTTCTACTACTAGAGGCTCCCCCTGGCTTTGATCCCTGGGGATGGGGCTAGCTGGAGGCAGCTCCCCCTGGATCTCTGCATCAGCTGAAGGAGCAGGAGTCTTTTCAGCAGGCTCTCCCTCATGATCATCTGGAGTGAAGACAACCTGTTCTTCACTATCAGAATCACTAGTGGACTCTTGTACCACTTGTACAGTCTTTCTCTTCTTCTTTGGAGGAATTTCTTTTTCAGATACTGGCTTCTCTGGGGTTGACAGTTCCTTGGACAACACCCTGTCCCATCTAGAAAAGATCCTTAGATCCATCTTCCTCATATGATTTATCTTGCTGCCTGCAGCATTATTCATTACCTCTGGTATGGTACCAGCTAGGTAGAGACTAATGATCCTGCCCAGATTGGGCTTCTTCAATCTTTCCTTGATCTTGTCAAAAACCACTATTGACCAGTCTGTTTTCAGAGTGAATATGATTCTAGTCATAATTCCAAACATATAGGCAGACACTCTATCATGCCCTCCAGGTTTGCTGAGTAAGATCTTCCCTACAATCTCAGACATGAACTTTCCTTGATTATTCATGCCTTTCCTGTTGAAAACAGATCCTATCTTCATCTTTGGATCAAGTCCACACCAGGTAAGAGCTTCCCTGGTCTTTGAAGCAGTCACCTCTTCTTCATCTTGAGTTCTTGGTAGCTGGAGCACCTTCCTCAGATTTTTAGGTGAAACCTTGACCTTAGTTCCATGAACTCTGGATTTGATTCTGTATCCAGAGTCATCTACTGCAGCTCCATTAAGGAATTCAAGCACTTCCTTCTTCCATATCTTAGTTGGTTCTGAAACAAAGTATTCCAATCCAGAATCGGCGACTAGGGTTACTACCGCCTTGATTTCCGCATCTGCATCGTCGAACGCGCCGCGCACAAGCTCATAGCCTTCGTTAACATTCTCCTCAAGCTTAGGTGTCATTAGGGTTTGTAGAATTTGTCTTTAGAAAAGAGAGGTGTCGACACAGCAGTTTTGGTCTCGAAACTTTGAAAGCGTGTCGACAAACAAAGACAGAACCCTATTTATACCTGTCTGATTTTGAAGATGAACAGGCGGGACAACTAACTTAAAATGTGTCGACACTGGCAATAAGTGTCGACACTGACTTATAATGTCTCGACACATATGTGCCGACACAAGTTCAGTCAACAGATTTTATGTGTCGACACTTGGTTATGTGTCGACACAACATATCTCGACACTTGGTTATGTGTCGACACAACATATCTCGACACATAGTCGAGACTTTACTTAGAAAATTTTGAGTAAAACTTAAGTGTCGACACCACATTGGATGTGTCGACACCTACAGGACATGTGTCGACACTAACATTCTGAAGTGTCGACACCAACTTCCTAGATGTGTCGACACCTTTTTACTGAAGTGTCGACACCACTATTCTGTGTCGACATAGACTTGTCTATGTGTCGACACCTTTTTACTTAGTCATTTTCAAATCTGTAAACTTACTCTAAGTTTATCATTCCTAGTTCAATTTTGAATCAATTGAACTTAGCTTCTTCTAGTGGCTTAGTAAACATATCAGCTACTTGTTCATCTGTTTTAACATATTCTAACAAAATATCTTCTCTTTCTACATGCTCCCTAAGAAAATGATATTTATTCTCAATATGTTTTGTCCTACTATGGGATACAAGGTTATTAGCTATTGAAATAGCACTAGTAGAATCACAGAAAAGTGGAGTTCTACTTACCTGAAATCCATAGTCCTCTAGCTGATGTTGTATCCACAGAAGTTGAGCACAACAACTTCCTGCAGCCATATACTCTGACTCAGCTGTGGAGATAGCCACACTGGTTTGCTTCTTGCTACTTCATGAAATTAGTCTCCCACCTAGGAATTGACAGGTTCTAGTAGTGCTCTTTCTATCCTCTTTGCATCCTGCAAAGTCTGCATCTGAATAACCTGTTAGATCAAAATCTCCATTCCTAGGGTACCAGAGGCCTAGATAGGGAGTGCCCTTTAGATATCTCAATAGTCTTTTGACTGCAGTCAAATTAGACTCTTTAGGGCAGGCTTGATACCTTGCACAAACACATGTAGCATACATGATGTCTGGTCTACTAGCAGTCAAGTATAATAGGGAGCCAACAATCCCTCTATACAAGGTTTCATCTACAGGTTTCCCTGCATCATCCTTGTTAAGAGACATACTTGACCCCATAGGAGTCTTCGTGGTGCTGGATGAATCCATACCATACTTCCTTATGAGTTCTAGGGTGAACTTTGACTGACAAATGGACAAACCACTCTCAGTCTGTTTAACTTGGAGACCCAAGAAAAACTTCAGCTCTCCCATACTACTCATCTCAAACTGACCTTGCATAAGTTTTGCAAACTTTTTGCAAAGGCTGCTTTCAGTAGACCCAAATATAATGTCATCTACATATATTTGGACTAGTATGACTTTGCCTCTGGATTCCCTAAGGAATAGAGTCTTATCTATTTTCCCCCCTTGAGAACTTGTTCTCAATGAGAAAACTAGATAGGGTTTCATACCAAGCCCTAGGGGCTTGCTTTAACCCATATAAAGCTTTCCTAAGTCTATAGACATAATGAGGTAGAGTTGGATCAACAAAACCTGAAGGCTACTCCACATAGACTTCTTCCTTAAGATTACCATTTAGGAATGCTGACTTGACATCCATTTGGTACACCTTGAATCCTTGATAGGTTGCATAGGCCAAGAACATTCTTATGGCTTCCAGTCTGGCTACTGGAGCAAAGGTTTGATCAAAATCAATACCTTCTTCTTGCCTATATCCTTTAGCAACCAGTCTAGCTTTATTTTTAATGATGACCCCTTGTTCATCCATCTTATTCCTGTAGATCCACTTAGTTCCTATTACATTGTGGTCTTTAGGTTTAGGAACCAATTCCCAGACCTTGCACCTCTTGAACTGATTAAGCTCTTCTTGCATTGCTTCAGTCCATTGTGGATCTTGTATTTCTTCTTCAAACTTCTTAGGTTCAACTTGTGACAGAAAGCTGGAATAGATTGCAGCATTCTGATTTCTGCTCCTTGTTTGAACTCCTTTTCTTGGATCTCCAATAATCAGCTCTACTGGATGATCTCTAAGATGCCTGTGGGCTGGAGGCATCCTCACTTCTGGTTGAACCATTTCAGCATCTGCATCATGCTGTATTCCTTGGATTTCTTCAGCAATTGGCACATGTAGTTCTCCCCCTGGACAACAGCTACTTTCTTCTACTTGATGTCTTGCAGCAGGCACTTCTTCTATAGTAAGCTTGTCCATTTTCTTTGTCAAACCTGTGGGGCTGCATACACTGCTAGACAACTCATTATTAATAAGTTTAGTCTCATCAAAAACTACATGCACTGATTCTTCTACAACTTGTGTAGTCAAGTTGTAGACTCTATAAGCCTTACTATTATTGTTGTACCCAACAAAAATTCCCTCTTGGGACTTGGCAGCAAACTTTGTTAAGTAAGACTTCTCATTGTTAAGTATGAAGCATTTACAACTAAAGATCCTAAAATAGGATAGGTTTGGTTTCCTGCCTTTCACTACTTCATAGGGGGTCTTGTTAAGCCCTTTAGTGATGGTAGCCCTATTTATAACATGGCATGCAGTGTTAACTGCTTCAGCCCAGAAATACTCAGGCAGTGATGTATCACTTAGTAGGGTTCTACCAACCTCTATCAAGGTCCTATTCTTCCTCTCAGCAATGCCATTTTGCTGAGGTGTTCTAGGTGAAGAGAATTCTTGAAATAACCCAAAGTCTTCACATAGTTTTGTCATGCTTTCAGACTGAAACTCAGTACCATGGTCACTTCTAATTTTGACCACAGTACTATTTAGTTCATTCTGAATTTGCTTGACAAAGCTGTAGAAGACACTAGGTGTTTCAGATTTCTGTCTTAAGAAGAACACCCAGGAAAACCTTGAGTAGTCATCTACAACTACAAGGGTATAGACCTTCCTACCTAAGCTGTGAACTGGCATTGGACCAAAGAGATCCAAATGCAAGAGGTACAAACACCTCACAGCATCTTTGTTTTCTATGCTTTTAAAGGTGGATTTAGTCTGCTTGCCCTTTTGACAAGCTGAGCAAATACCATCTTTGACACACTTAACTTGAGGACCATTCCTCACTAACTCTTTGCTAAAGAGTTTGCTAATAGTCTTGTAGTTAAGATGGGCAAGCCTCTTGTGCCATTTGACACAATGAGAGACTGTCTCATCAGCTACAAGACAAACTGGAGAACCATTGTTCTCAACCATAATGTCTAGGCAGTAGACATTCCTCTTCATATATCCTGTCAAAATGATCTCTTGATCACTTGACCTCTTGATATGACAACCATTTTTAGCAAATGAGATGTCATACCCTACATCACTTAATTGACTTATACTTATTAGGTTGTGTTTCAACCCTTTAACATAAGCCACTTGAGTAATGGTAACCAAGTTTGTAGAAATGTTACCAAACCCTTTGATGATTCCTTTTTCAGAACCACCAAACGTTACTTTTGGACCATCTTTTACTGGAATGTAGTCCTTTAGTAATCTTCTTGTTCCAGTCATATGTCTGGAACATCCACTGTCCAAGTACCATGTTGGGTTATGGCCACTTGGACTTACCTACAATACAGATTAATGAACCTTAGAACCCAAAGAAGTCTTGGGTCCTTGGTATTTGTTAGTCTGCAATCTGACAAAGCTCCCTGCAGGCTTTCCAACAGGTAGCTTGCTACTCACCTTGGCACTGGTATTGTGGCAACAGTCCACTGCAAAATGGCTATTTTTGCCACAGCACCAACATTCAAACTTGTTGTACCTTTGCTTAGGTACAGCCTTTGTTGTATTATTTACAGCAATCTGGTTGAATGTTGGGGCTTTGCCCTTGGACTTAGACTTGGACTGCTCAGTCCTTGCAGGTCTAATAAAGCCCAGTCCAGCCTTGCCTTTTTGATGAACAAATTCAACAATTAAAGGTAACACAGACTTAGGTTTAGAAAACCTAGCAACTAAGTCCTTCTCCTTCTGAAGATTGATCTCCAGACTCTTAATTTGATCATTCTTAAATGATATAGTACCCATCTGAATCACTGTTATGTGTTTCAGCCTAGCTATCTCATTCAACTTTTGATCAAACTGCTTCTCAAAATCTGTTGCACCAGCTTTAAGTTCAGCAATTTCCTTTGCCTGACTTTTGGCTAGGGATTTGCTTTTCTTGTAAGCTTGCAACAGCACCTTATATTCATCTATAAGTTGATGAATATCATCCTCAGACTCAGATACACTTTCATCACTTGATGAAGATGAATCTGATTCTGAACTAGAACAAGAAACTGAATTTAAACTTGAACCTTGTACCTGACTGGGTCCTGGCTGCTCCAGGATTTTGGCACTGTCTGTCAAAGCCATTAGTCCTTGGCATTGACTGTCTTCTTGTTCATAAATAGACTCCATGATCTGCATGAATTCTTCCTCTTCTTCTCCAGCAAACAGCCCTATGTAGGCTTCAGCCTCAGACTCAGTTTCTGAAGAAGAAATGTCTGATAGAGTCTTCTCCTTCTTGGCAACAAAAGACTTCTCTTTCTTGCCTTTGAAGTGAGCCTTTTTCCTGTCACCAGATTCCTTTCTCTTCTCTGGACAATCTACAATAACATGTCCCTGTCTATTGCAGCAGTAGCATACTATCTTAGATCCAGTTGCCTTGCTTGACTTTGTCCTCTTCCTGTCTTTCTTTGAAGGCTTTTTCTCCTGATAAAAGACTTCCTTTCCCTTTGAAGAAGAAGGTCTTGACCTCCACTGTTTCTTCTTCAAGAATTTCTGAAAGTGCCTAGTGAAGGCAGCAAAGTCTTCATCACTTTCACTGCTCTCACTCTTTGTGCTGACTGACTCATCAGACTCTGAATCAACTACCTCTGGAGGTGGAGTTGATGACTTATTCCTGCACTTTTTGGGAACTTCTGTCTTGAAAGCAACTGATCTTTCCTTGTGTTCAGTCCTTGTTGATTTCTCCTCCTCTTTCCTCACTGTCAATTGCATCTCATATGACAATAACTTGCCAAACAGTGTAGGAGGAGGAATTTCCCCTAACTTAGCCATTTCTCTTATGGCACAGATCTTTGTGTCCCAATCTTTGGTTAGGGACCTTAAGAACTTATCATTAAGTTCATAGTTACTGAACTCTCTTCCATAAGACATGAGTTCATTAACTATTCTGTAGAACTTCTTATAGCACTCAGTTATGCTATCACCTTTACCTTGTCTAAAGCTCTCATACTCCTGATTTAGCAAGGATTTTCTATCTTGCCTGACTTCTTCAGATCCTTCCATATACACTATAAGAGTGTCCCACATCTCTTTAGCTGTCTTACAGTGTATAAGATTCTGAAATGTTGCATCATCTATGGCACTTACAATAATGTTTTGTGCCCTCTTGTCCATTATAGCTAGGACAATCTCATCCTTAGTCATCTCAGAGAAATCCTTTGGAGTTCTCTGATTTGCATCCAGAACAAATATCTTCATGGGCACATAAGGCCCTTCCTTTACTGTGATGTAGATTCTAGGGTCAGAGGCTTCCATAAATAGCCTTACCCTTTCTTTCCAGATCCCAAAGATCTCTTTTCTGCATATAGGTAATTTCATGGAACCCAATTCCTTGTGATTCTCAGAAGAACCCATGTTTCTTGATTTTCTTGAATTTCTTGAATCTGTGTTGCCTTACACTGAATCTGCCAAATAGGATCTCCTCAGACTGTTAGTCCTTGTTTTGAGGAACCTCGCTTTGATACCACTTGAAAGATATGGTACCTAAATACCTAGAGGGGGGTGAATAGGTGACCTAATCCTTTTCTACCTTTACTGGCAACAAACAGTTTATTATCACAGATTTTTAACTTTTGCACAGCACTCACAAAGTATTCACAGCATACACAGCATAATCACAGCACAACACAGTGGTTTATAGTGGTTCCCCAAGATATGGGTACATCCACTTTCCCCCTTAGCCTATCTAGCAGTGTACTAGATTCGGCCAAACTCCTCCACTGTCTCAGAACCCAAATTGGTTCCTACACCTCAGGCCCAAAGCCTTACAACTCAGCTTTATCCCAAAGCCTACACTCAGCCAATCAAGGCCTACACTCAGCCAATCAAGGCCTACACTCAGAGATCTCAATCTCCTACACTCAAGCTCTCAAGCCCTACCCTCAGCGTTTATAATTATAGGCTTACAAATCACTCAGATCCAATGGATCCTACAAGATAAAAATTTTTTACAAATATTGACTCTACAACTCAGAAATAAAAGAGGGGAGTTGAGAGTTTCTTTATGAGTTCTTGGAAGAACTCAGCTGGATCCAATCTGACTTAGCTTTCTTCAAAGCTTCTTGAGTAGAACTGAATAAGACTGAATCCTCCTGCAGTTGTTCCTTGAACTCTGCCACTTAAGATCCAGAATGTATCTGAATCCTTCTTCTCAGCCTAGTTGCAGAGGCTGATTTCTTGGATGGAGCCCTCTCTCTCCAACTTCTTAGATCTGCACTTGGACTGCAAGATCTTCTTGATTTGATAACTTTTTCTTCAACAATGTGATCCACTTGAACAACAATCTGAATCACTGAACAACTCTTCAATTCTGAACCACAGTTTCTGTAAACTGTAGGTGCCTATTTATAGGCTTTCTTCATGGTAACCGGCTGGACCGGTCCATAACTGACTTCTGATATCTCTGACAGGTGTTGTAGACCGGCTGGAACGGCAGCTGTCAAATCATCCAGTCATTTCTTGAAATTCTCTAACTGTCTGAAAGTGTCGAGACTTTCTGTCTTTAAGTGTCGACACTTATAGACCAAGTGTCGACACATGCTTTGTAAGTGTCGACACAAGTCTACAAGGTGTCGACACAACTCCTTGTATGTCTCGACACATTTTCTTCTGCATGTGTCGACACTGAAATTGAGTGTCGACACAAGTACTTGTTCTTCTAGCTTTTGCTGAATTCTTCTAAGTGTCGACACATCTCCTTTGTGTCGACACAACTTCTTGTGTTGAATCTGTCAAGTGTCGACACTACTTCTTGGTGTCGACACATAGTCTTCTATGTTGATTCTTGTTGAGTGTCGACACAGCTCCTTGTGTCGACACACCTTCTTCTTGTTGAGACTTCAGCTGAGTGTCGACACATTCCCTTAGTGTCGACACTTGTACTTAGAATAATTTTGTTGATCTTTCTGATCTTTGCTAAGTGTCGACACAGCTCCTTGTGTCGACACTTTCTTCAAGTGTAGAGACTTTAGCTGAGTGTCGACACATTGTGCTGGGTGTCGACACTTACTTCATATGTTGACTCTTATGGTGTGTGTCGACACATTGTGCTGGGTGTCGACACTTACTTCAAATGCTGACTCTTCTGCTTAGTGTTGACACATTGTGTTGAGTGTCGACACTTATACTTAGTCTCTACAGACTTTTGCTGAGTGTCGACACAGCTCCAAGTGTCGACACTTTCTGGTGTAGACTCAGCTTCACTGGGTGTCGACACAGCTCCTTGTGTCGACACTTGCTGTCTGCACTTTTCTTCACTGAGTGTCGACACAGCTCCAAGTGTCGACACTTTTTGTCTGGTGTCGACTCTGCATCCCTGGTGTCGACACAATGACTCCAAGTGTCGACACTGCTTGTCTGGGTGTCGACACAAGCTTTCTTGAGTGTCGAAACTTTTCCTCTGGGTGTCGACACATGGACTTAGAAACTTTTTGCTTCAGTCCAGTGATTACTTAACCTGCACAAGTAAACTCAACATACATCAAATACATTATGATGTATATCATTGAGTTGGGTGAGGCTTCTTCAAATCAGGTACATTTAACCAATGTACCCAACACCTTGCTTATACGTTCCTTATAAGTAAAGGTTATTTTTCATACTATGCTTTACTGCCACATGTACTATAAAAATTGCTAGTATAGGTCCGCTGCCATCTGATTCTTGATTACTCTCCACCTTCAAGTCCTCCCCTTTCTTCCTCTCCGCTCGGTGCCTAGGGGCGATGGGGGAAGGGGCGGAGGATGATAGGACTTAGTCTTTTAGACTAACGGTTTTCGAACCACATTATTTTAGGGGACCGTGGAGCCCAGCATGGAGGAGCAGCCCCAGAGGTCGGCACACTTGGAGATCGGGCAGTCTAGTTCCGGAGTTCAGACATCAAGGACTGTGAGTCCTGATCGCTACTAGTAGTTATATTAGTTTGCTTACGCGTTGAGAGATTTGTAGTGAGGACATGATGTACTGGGCATGAGCCCAAGATCTTATATTTCTGTGTATCTGTGGACACTCCCTTCGTGGAGAATATTTACATATATATGTGATTTCTGTGGACTTGCTTTACTACTTTACTACAGTTGCGATCGATTTGTCCGGCAGGATCGGCGTTTTGTAGTGATGACCTTCCCGGGTGTGAAGGTGTCACCGCAAAGCGACGGTTCTGGGCCTAAGACCCCGGTGTTTTAAAAGAAAAAAAAGGGGGGGTCTTACATGAGCGGCCTGAGCGGTTTGAGTCCGTGGCCTGGGCGGACTGCTGGTTGCGGCCTGGGTGCCATGGCTTGGCTGTTCTTGAGGAGAGGCCTGTGTGACCAGGTGTTAGCGGCCTGTTGTGCGGCCTAGTTGGCCTATGGCCAAGGATGGTGGGCTTCTTGTGAAGCAGCCTGAGCGGACTGCAGTTCGCGGGCTATAGGCAGTGGTTGGTTTGATATGCGGCCTTGTAGATTTGCAAGCTTGTGTTAACCGGCGGATTGGGAGTTCTATCCGCGAAAGGCTTTGCGGACTGGAGTGTCCGCGGTGTTCGCTATTGCGGACTGGACTGGAGTTCGACAGTGGCCTTTGTCGTGCTCTGGTGGTGCAGCGGGCGTTGCTGCTATGGAGGACTGTGTGGACTTGTGTCGAAGTCCGACAGTTGGTCGTTGTCTTGGCAGCTGTGCGAGTATGGCTTGCGAGCTCTGCCTTCTGGTGGAGTTATTGGTGATCTGCTTTGCTGAAGGCGGACTGGGCCTTGTCCGCCGAGCTCGCGCTTGCTCTTGGTGGTTTTCTGGACTTGGTCACATTCAGTGACAAGATCAGCGTGTTCGCAGTATCCGTTAAGTCCGTTGTTGACCGGGTAGACTGTCGCAGTGGTGGTTGTCCTTGTATGATGTTTGCGGGCTATGCGGACTGGTGCCGTGTTCGCATAGTATGGGCAGACTGATGCAAGTTCGCCTATTGGTAAACATCTTCGTTATTGCTTCTGGCGGGTTTTCTTAGAATCCAGCTAAGTCCATGCGGACTCAGCGGACAGTTCTTTGCTAGTGCGCGAGCTAGGGTGGTGACTCTATTTACTAGGGTGGTGACCACACTCCTCACCTCTCCTATAAATAGACCCCCGGCACGTCTACAGTAACTGAGTGAACAGTAAATGGGGCTTTGGCAATTGTTGCGGTCTGTATTTTCCTGTCCACACGGTTTGAGTAGAGCTGACGGTTTGTTTTGTGCAGGTCGCGCGGCTAGCTTCAAGGAGCCAGGAGTTTGGCTTTGACTTCGGTCAAGTACATTGAAGTGTGCGGTCTCTGCGGTCTCTGCGGTCTCAGCTGGTCGCTTCTGCTGCTTGTCTATGGTTCTCTGCTTCAGCATTTGCAAGTGCCAATAACTTGTCCGCCGGTCTCAGGAGGGTAGGCGGTCTTTTCTTCAGTTCATCAGCAGTCAGCAAATAACGGTGGGTCCGCACGACCTCGCGATCTCAGCGGACTCCGTTCTTTATTAGGCGTGTAGCAGCTTCAGCTCGGGCGACTTCGGAGACCTTGGCGGACAGGGCGGTCTCGGCGGTCTCCATTGCTGTCCACCCGGCTTGTGTTGTACTTTCTGTTGTAGCTTGTGTACTAGCGAAATCATGTCTCGCTATGTATACCTCCACTTGTAAAGAAGTGTTAATGAATATAAGATCTGCTTGTTCTTCCATTTGCATTTGGTGTTAAGCTTGCTCTTTGGGCTTCCGCATGATCAAAGTGTTAACTGGATAGTTCTGATAATATTCATTTCGCTTTAGTATATCCTGCTGACCACTTTGAGAAAATTTAACACATTTTCTACCGCCCGTGCCGCCACCTCCCCCATTTGGGGCGGCTTCCTTGCCTCCTAAGTCGGGCAGCATTTTTTGCCACCCGGCCTTGGCTGGGGGAACCTTTCCCCAACCGCCTGTCTTGCCGGCCACCCGTCTCTGTCGCAGGTTGGGCGGTTGGCTCGGTTAACTCGAGGGAAAAGTTCTCATTTGCATAAAAATTGTGATATGAGTGCTATATTTCGGGCATTTTTATTTGTCTTCTGGTAGGTACCAGGTAAATTTATCGAGATGCCACACTTATAATCTAGAAATAAACCTCAATTCTCCTTCATTTTAACTCTTCTATGTTGGGAAATCATACTAGGATTTTCTCACTCCTCCTATAACTTTCTCTCTCCTCCATTTTTCCCCCCATCGCACGCTCCTGTGAATGCCTCTTCCTTGCACACTCTTGTACACGCCCCTTCCTTGCGTGCTTGAATGCACATTCTTTACTTGCGCGCGCACATATGCGTCGATTCCTTTCGCGCTCTTACACACTCTAGCACGCACTTCTAGGGTGCTTCCATGCTCTCCTCTCTCCAGACCGCTCCTTCGCGTGCTCCGTCAAGATTGTTGAAGTCTTTCTAGACCGCCAAAGTCCATCTACACTGCTTCAGTCTATTTGATAGCCAAAGATCGTCAAGACCGTTGAAGTCTGTCAAGACCGTCGATGTCCGTCTAAACTGCCAAAGTCCATCTAGACCATCGAAGACCGTTAAGACCGCCGAAATTTGTCTTGACCGCCGAAGGAGCCCGCAAAATTTGTCAAGCACTTTGAAGATCACAGGAGATTTAATAATTGCCTTCGGCCATCACCTGTCCACGTGGCTACCGAGCAAAGTGCAATCCTCCTCAGTTTTAGATGACCAAGCCCGCCAGGGCTCCCAAAGTTTACGTGCCCCGCAACACAAACAAACAATATAACCAGCTTCAGAGCCCGCAAAATACCACTCTACTACATTTAGGCACGCATCACGCTCAGTATTTTCAGGGCCCCCACTCATCAATAAGTTCATCAGTCGATGATAAGTCAACCATTCCAGACTCCACTAAGCACCACAGGATGCAAGCTATAGAGGATAAGGCGAGCTGAAAGCGCCACTCGAGCTTCTAAGCCCCTGATATAAGGACGAATGTAACAAGTTACTCGCACTTCTTAGCACCGACAGAGGACCTCAAAGAGTGTTAAGTGCATTGCTTCCCACAACGCACGAAGAAATACTTAGCTTTTTGAATGGTGGTCTGACTCCCTCCGAGCCATTTTTCTCTCTCCCAACAACTGTAATGAGATGCGACCTGTCACGCTCGAGTTCTTAAAAAAGGTCATGTACAACAACCAGTAAATTAGTGGAAGTTTGGTCGGCACAGATCCAACCACTTAGTTTTCACCCAGATAATGGGTTTTCCACGATAAAAAAATTACCTTGTCAGCTTGCTTCCTTTTTTGTGACATTTTGCGCGCTTTAACGCTCATAGGATAAGGAAGTTCAATTTATTCTGATATACCGGAGCCTTGAGTGATATACAACAGTTTGGCTCCGTATGTGTGATTGTCTCTTAGATATCTGCAATGAGAAAATAACCAAACTAACAATCCAACAAGGCAAGTATACCTATCGAAATGCAGCTAGGGGACACAAGTGTCGTATTAAAATCCGGGAACAGTTGAGTAAGCTTACTCACACGAAATCTATTATTTTATTGACGGAAAAATTAGGTTTTTAGAAGAAAGCTAAACGTACTAAAGGAAGAGAACTACTTGCAATGAAAGAGAGCTACTTGCATGAAAAGATAAAGAGAGCTAAAAGAGCGATTAAACTCAAGCTTAATAACGATGAGGGGAAATACACTCGATCAGAAATCACCTCGGCAAGAGTGGTTAGAAAAATACGATAAATAAACTTAAGCTAATTAGGGTAAAGGTCCTTGACTGTTGAGGTTCCATGAATATTGACACGCTTCTCTCGAAGCCGTGCCTAACTGAGTTTAGGAAGGTCCGACCGACTCTCGCCTAAATCGGAGGCCTAAAACTCGCTTTACGCGGTGAACCCCGCTATTGGATTTTGCTCCAATCCGGGAGATTTGAACGTCTGCCTCTCTCGAGGGGTGCGAACAACTCCCTTTACTCTTGAGTGCTCATTTCAAACTTTCGGCCTCTCGGCTAGCCCAGAATGAAAGCAAAGGTGGAGAGTATATATCGATGATATACCTCCAACCCGTGATAAATCAAGAGTAATTCAAGGCTAAAACCCTAAAAAGAAAAGGTAAGATTCAAAGCATCATAACCTAATCACTCGAATCTCGGATCATCAAGATCGAGTACATAGAGGATTAGTTAATCATGGTGAGGTGGAAGAGGGGGGATGAGTAGAAGAAGAATAATGAAAACAGTGCAGAAACGAAAAAGAAAACAACACTTTTTATTAATGGAAACAGGGATCTTACAACTTGAAAACCAGATATTATAAGTGCATGAAAGGTAAACTACACTATCATTAACATTATACTACAGAACGAAGCTAGGAGCTAATACAGGGAAAGCATAAAGCTAGAGCTAAGAACTAAAAATGAAGAGACATGCTTAAAAAAGTTCAAAAATACAAAGGACAGAACCTCCCCTCTCAATGCAAAAGGTGTCCCTGAACCCTTAGAGTTTGGCTCTATTTATAGAATTTTTCGGGTCGGGTCACGCCCCCCTGTCACGCCCGGGTCGGGCGTGACCCTGGGGCGTGACACATTCGGCGCGACTTTTTCGGGTTGGAATTTCATTCTGACGAAGTAGTTGAAGTACAAGCCCACAAGTCACGCCCTGGTAGGGCGTGTACCTGGGGCGTGTTCTTTGCGGCGTGACTTTGTTGAGCTGAAATTGAATGCTGGAGGTGACGGGCGGAATTGCTGAAGTACACGCCCATATGTCACGCCCGGGTCAGGCGTGACCCTGGGGCATGACACTTTCGGTGCGACTGTGGAGCGGGAAAAACGAGCGCGTTACGGCGATTCCTCGGAACCTGGGGACACGCCTCTAGAACACACCCGTGTCGGATGTGACACGGGCGTGATCGAGGGCGTGTACACTAAGTTTCCACGGAATGCAGTTTCGGACCAATTGTTTCATTCCTCTGGGTTACATGCCCTAGGTACACGCCTGGGTAGGGCGTGACCTTGGGGCGTGTCACAGTAAAATTCGGCTGAAAGCCGTGAAAACCTGCAAAAAGCAGAAAAAATGCATTAGCGACAAAAATATATACAAAGGGGAATCAGAATAAGTACTTTACAAGACATGATTTGCTTTAAAACCCCGAAAATATCCTAATAAAATTGACTGCAAACCGTCTTATCAAATTCCCACAAGCTTAAGTTTTGCTTGTCCCCAAGCAAAGATATAAAGACTGGCTAATCATAAAAGTGACTAATTCAAAAAGGTTTAATCATACTTACACAAGTACTATGCAAAATTCTAGGTAGGGAGAATGTAAAACGTAAATCTAAAACAATTATTTTGGTATGGTTTAACTTTTATAAACTTTACTTAATAAAAATAAATCATCCAGAATTTTGACGAAATTCTTTAAATAGATTTAAGCAAGGCAATGAAAATGAAAAGAACGTATTGAGTTATTACTAGATCCAAGCAATGCATTATAATTATATCAATTAAATAACAAAAATCTAAGTTTAAATCCAAAACTAAAACTGATTTACTTTTCTTCTTTTCTTAGTTGTTAAATAAAATTAAAAAAAGGCGTGAATCAAAAGGACTTAATAGGACCGAAACGTTTGGTTTAGGATTATGAAAAGGAGTGGAATTCAAATATAAACATGGAGGCTTAAAAATCACACTAAACCAAAACAACGAGTTTCAAAAAAATAAATTTATTTTAAACAAAATATGTATAAATAAATTTATTTTTTTGTCTTTATTATTATTTATCTTTTTTTTTCATTCATTTTTTCTCTTTTTTTCAATACATTGCTTTTGAGTACACTTTTTTTAACAATTTCTCCAAAGATAACACAAAATTTCCTATCATGAAAATTTTAGAATGAAACTCAAAAAAATTTAGCGTGATTAGATAGGTAGGAATTTGGGCTTTGGTGAAAATGAAATGCTGTGTGGAGTTATCAAATGAATTTGGAAAAAAGGCTCAAAAGCGGCTAACTAGTGGTAAAAGATTTTAGGTTGGCAGGAAAGCTCAAACGTGAACAAAAATGGCCTAAATCATTTTCACGCTTTTTTAAATTTATTTAAAACATAGAGTTGATAAATTTCAAAAAGCAAGTTCGAGATAATAAAAGAAGATTGATGAAATTATCTTAAAAATAAAAATAATATGTGACTTGGATCGTTCATATCTACTACGTTATTCAAAATTTGTTCTTACAAAAATTATCTAAAGACGAAAAGGAAAATAGTGGATGATAAATTTTAGAGAAAGTAAAGAAAATAAAAAACGGAAAACCATAATAGAAATGCACGTTCTTTTTTAGAAAGAGAAATATTTCACCTTAACATGCTACCGTGAATTAGAAACACAGCATGCCCAACATTTTACTTGTGAAATATGATAAAAAAATGATTAGAAAAATTATAATTAACTACGTTGTTTATAAAGAAGTTTGAGAAAAATAAAACATAAACATGGGGTACTTATTGAAATACCAAAATGCAGCTATATATCTAATTTTGGTTTTTTTGGAGTTTTTGGATATTTACAAAAAGCAAAAAGGAGGAACTCATCCCCCAAGCTTAAAATCTACATTGTCCTCAATGGAGAAGGAGGTCGGAGAACGAGAGAAAAGTAAAGTACAGAAATGAAAGACAGAATTGAAAAACAGGTACTTCCCCGATTTTATGTTGCAGGAAAGCTGAGTGATGCCGCTCCTCCATGCGTGTGCTGTGTGTGGATCTTCATGAAACGTCGTCTGGTGGACTTTGTCATGGAATCAGAACCGTTGGAGTAGGCGATCGGAGAAGTTTCAGCTTGCCGGAGCCAGGCGGGGCAGAAATTGTGAAATAAAGAAAACAGAAAAAGATAACTTGGGTTGCCTCCCAAGAGCGCCCTTTGTTTAAAGCGTCGTTTGAGCTCGACGCATCAAAATAAGATTGTCCCAAATATTGTTTAACAATAAAGTTCGAATAAAGTTCAAAGTTTTTGAGAAAAATAAAGTTCAGATTAATCAAATGTCAGGACCGGAAAGATAGAGTTAACAGGGTTGAGACTGACATCATCACAGAAATACAGTTTAAGACGCTGACCATTCACTTTGAAAGTACCCTTATCAGGGTGGGAAATTAAAACAGTACCATAAGAAAAGACTTCTAAAACAGTAAAAGGCCCCGACCAACGTGATTTTAATTTACCCGGGAATAAACGTAAACGAGAATTATAAAGATGCACTTGGTCGCCCGACTTAAAGATTTTTGGGTGCCTAAGATGTCGATCGTGTAAACGCTTCGTCCGCTCTTTATAAAGTCTGTTATTTTCATATGCATAAGAGCGCCACTTGTCGAGTTCGTTAAGTTGAAATTTTCTAAAATCGCCGACAGAGTGGGGATCGAAGTTTAAAATCGTAAGGCCAAAAGGCGCGGTGTTCTAACTCTACGGGTAAATGACACGATTTTCCATAAACCAACCGATATGACGCACATCCGAGGGAGGTTTTGTACGCTGTTCAGTAGGCCCATAGAGCATCGTCTAATTTGGCTGACCAGTCTTTTCTAGATGTTGAAACAGTCTTTTCTAAAATTCTTTTTATTTCTCTATTGACTACTTCGACTTGTCCGTTAGTTTGGGGGTGGTAGGCAGTGGAAAGCTTATGATTAACGTCATATTTAGTTAGGATTTTTGAAAATTGTGCGTTACAGAAATGGGAACCCCTATCACTAACGATAGCGCGCGGCATACCAAATCGAGAAAATAATTTTTTTTTAGGAAATTAACTACGACTCGGGCGTCATTTGTAGGAAGAGCTTGGGCCTCGGCCCAACGCGAAACATAATCAACGGCAACTAAAATGTACTTATTCCCGAAGCTAGAAGGAAAAGGGCCGACAAAATCAATCCCCCAGAGGTCGAAAACTTCGCACTCTAGGAAATAATTTTGTGGCATTTCATTTTTATTCGAAATATTCCCCGACCGTTGGCAACTATCACACCTACTCACGAAGGCATGTGCATCTTTAAACAGGGTAGGCCAGTAAAAACCCGCGCTTAACACTTTGTGAGCGGTGCGAGCAGCTTGATAGTGCCCACCTGTCGGTCCTTCATGCAAATGTTTAATAATATCTAATCCTTCATCAAAAGAAACACACCTCCTGATCACTTGGTCGGCACAAATTCTGAAAAGATGCGGGTCCTCCCAAAAATAGTTTTTTAGCTCAGAAAAGAATTTCTTCTTTTGGTGAGATGAAAACTCTTTTGGGAGCACACGAGCCATTAGATAGTTGGCGATGCGGGCAAACCAAGGAGAAGTAGATGTGTTAATTATGAACAGCTTCTCATCAGGGAAATAGTAATGAAAAGAATTTTCGTCTAATTGTTCTATAAACGGGTTATCTAGGCGCGAAAGGTGGTCGACGGCCAAGTTCTCGGCACCTCGCTTATCACGGATCTCTAAGTCAAACTCCTGGAGGAGTAAGACCCAGCGAATCAAGTGAGGCTTGGCATCCGTTTTAGAGAGAAGATATTTGAGGGCCGAGTGGTCCGTAAAAACAATAATTTTTGAAAGAGTAATATAAGGGAGAAATTTGTGAAAAGCGAATACTACAGCTAAGAGCTCCTTCTCGGTTGTGGTGTAATTTTCCTGTGCAGATGTGAGTGTTTTACTAGCGTAATAAATGGGGTGGAAGTTTTTGGAAATACGTTGACCTAGTACGGCTCCCACCGCATAACTACTCGCATCACACATTATCTCAAATGGAAGATCCCACACCGGAGCTATCATGATTGGGGCATTAACTAATTTTTCTTTTATTAAATTAAAGGCAGCTAGACAGAGGTCATCAAGATGAATGGGGCATCTTTTTCTAAGAGATGGGTAAGGGGCTTGGTGATTTTGGAAAAGTCCTTTATGAAGCGGCGGTAGAAACCCGCATGACCCAGGAAACTTCTTATAGCTTTTATGTTCGTAGGTGGCGGCAGCTTCTCGATAACTTCTATTTTCGTAACGTCTTCTTCAATACCCCCTTTCAGAAATTTTATGTCCCAAAACTAACCATTCCCTCACCATAAAATGACATTTTTCCCAATTTAAGGCGAGGTTAGTTTCTTCGCATCGCTCTAAGACTTTTTCAAGGTTCTCTAAGCAACTATCGAAGGAATTCCCGAACATGGAGAAATCATCCATGAAAACTTCCATAATGCTTTCTACGTACTTGTCAAAGATGGCGAGCATACATCATTGGAATGTAGCTGGCGCATTGCACAATCCAAACGGCATTCTTCGGTAGGCGAAGGTGCCGAAGGGACAAGTAAACGTAGTTTTCTACTGGTCCTCGGGGGAGATGGGGATTTGAAGATACCCCGAGAGGCCATCGAGAAAACAATAAAAGCTATGTCCGGAAAGTCGTTCTAAAATCTGATCAATGAACGGCAAGGGGAAGTGATCCTTGCGGGTGGCGTCATTCAACTTACGGTAATCTATACACATTCGCCATCCGGTTACCGTCCGAGTCGGGATTAATTCATTATTTTCATTACTTACTACCGTTATCCCTCCCTTCTTTGGTACTACCTGTACTGGGCTAACCCACTTACTGTCGGATATAGGATAGATAATTCCTGCGTCTAATAATTTCATAACCTCGCCCTTAACTACGTCTTTCATATTTGGGTTTATACGACGCTGAGGTTGTATAGAGTTACGTGAATTATCTTCCATTAAGATTTTATGAGTGCAGAAAGATGGGTTTATGCCCTTGATATCAGATATCTGCCAAGCAATAGCTTGGCGATGCTTTTGTAAAATTGAAAGAAGTTTATCCATTTGTGCATCCGTGAGGTAGGCCGAAATTATGACAGGCAGCTTGGAGTCCTTTTCTAAGAAAGCGTATCGAAGGTGCTCTGGTAGTTCTTTCAGTTCCAAGGTAGGGGGGTCATCATACGAGGTTTTGGAAATTTGTTCTTTTTCAAAAACTATGTCCTCATACACTTTTTTATATGTAAACTAAAAGGGGTGTTGCTAGCGGCCATGGCGGCTTCGTGCAGTGATTCAGTTGGAAAAGTACAAGAGGAACAAAAATCAAAAAATTCTTGTTCAAAATCAGAAAGGCGGGTGGAGGATTCTTCACTTAGGTGTAGAGATTCAATTGGAGGAGTAGGAGAGGAACAAAAATTGGAAAATTCTTCTTCAAAATCAGAGGTGTGAGAGAAGGATTCTTCACTTACGGTATCCATGAAAAAAACAGGAGTCATCATTAGCTAGTGTGTTCTTCATCGAGGGGGTGATAGAGAAAGTTACCTCATCGTCGCCCACTCGAAGGAAGAGCTTACCATTGCTTACGTCAATGATAGCGCGGGAGGTGGCAAGGAAGGGTCGGCCAAGGATCAGGGGAACCTCGACGTCTTCTTCGATGTCCAAAATGACAAAGTCCACCGGAAGATGAACTTGTCAACTTTGACTAGGACGTCCTCCACTATCCCTAACGGTATTTGACTGATCTGTCGGCGAGCTGGATACTCATGCGTGTGGGGTTGAGACTACCAATTCCTAACTTTTTAAACAACGAGAGGGGCATAAGATTAATACTCGCACCTAAGTCGGCTAAAGCGTGTTTGACAAAGAGATCACCAAAGACACACGGGATAGAGAAACTACCCGGGTCACTGATTTTCTTCGGTAATCCGTTTGTCAAAACCGCCGAGCACTCGGCATTTAACGTGACATGAGAAAGGTTCTCTAACTTCTTCTTGTTGGTTAGGAGGTCCTTAAGGTATTTTGCATACTTCGGCATCTGGGATATGGCTTCGTGGAAAGGCAGATTTATGTGGATTTGTTTAAACATTTCTAAAAAACGGGTGTATTGATCATCCTGTCGTTGTTTATTAAGTTCGGAAGGGTATGGCGGGAATGGATTATTTTAAAGGTGGGTGGTGGAGTGAGTTGTTTTTCTAAAATAGGAGTGATAATTTCTTCGACAGAGGGTGGAATTTTTAAAACGGGAACGGAGCTTTGATTTTTTAAAGCGGAAGCGGAGATTACCTCGGGCTCTTCACTTATCGTACCGGAACTTTCTTCCCACTCCGAAGAGTTATAGCTTTCGCTTGCTCTCTCGGGTTGGGCTCGGTATTGGAAGGAAGAGACCCTACGGGTCGCTCGGAAATCATTTTAGCGAGCTGACCTACCTGATTTTCTAAATTTTTAACACTTCCAGTTAAGGTTCTAATCGTAGCGTCATTAGCATTCATGTATTTTGAAAACATTTCCTCCAAATTTGGAGGTTTTGGAAAACTTTGAGGAGGTGGTGGTGGTGCAGAAAAATCACTTTGCGGTGGCGGGCGCACAGCATTCGATGGATTGCTCCATGAAAAATTCGGATGATTTCTTAACGCAGGATTATAACTATTCGGAAAATTAAAACCAGGAGGATGATAATTTGCAGCAGAAAAATTATTAAAAGCAGTTCTAGGTATATTATTTACATAATCCAAATGTTCGGCGGGAGGAGTTGTAGATTCCCATACCTGAGGGACGGAGGCAGCTGTCATCTCCGTAATTTTTTTGCTTAATATTCAACTTGCAGTGCGAGTTGGGAGACGTTGTCCACTTCAAAGAGACCTGCAGGTTTGTTTGGGCGGGGACCTAGGCACATTCCACTGGTAAGTGTTCATGGCCATGTCCTCAAACAGCTCAAGAGCTGCTTCCGGGGTCTTATGGTTTAAAGTACCGCCAGAAGCTGCGTCTATCATTTGCTTTGTGCTTTGATTTAGCCCATTATAGAACGTCTGCACCTGCAACCATACAGGTAGAGCGTGATGTGGGCATCATCTTAATAATTCTTTAAATCTTTCCCAGGTTCGTAAAGGGTCTCAGAGTCTATTTGTCCAAAGGCAGAAATGTCATTCCTAAGTTTTGCAGTTTTAGCAGGCGGAAAATACTTGGCCAAAAATTTTTCAGTTAATTGCGTCCAAGTAGTTATGCTATTTTTAGTAAGGGTGTTCAGCCACTGCTTAGCCTTAATTCTAAGAGAGAAAGGAAATAATCTTAGCCTAATAGCATCATTTGTGACACCATTTATCTTGAAGGTGTCACAAATCTCAAGAAAGCTGGCTATGTGTGCGTTCGGATCTTCATCTTGAAGCCCGTCAAATTGCACATACTGCTGCACCATTTGAATTATGCTAGGCTTCAGTTAGAAATTATTATTTGCTATTACAGGGCGAACTATACTAGATTTTGTACCCTCGAGATTCGGTCGTGTATAATAGGACATAGGCCTTTGCACGGCTTCCTCTACGTTGGGTTCTTCCATTCTTAAGGTAGAAAATGACTCGGAATCCTCAACCGGCACTTGGGTAGTAGGGCCTTGAAATCGCGATCTTCTCCGAAGAGTACGCTCAATTTCGTGGTCCAGGTCCAAAGTAACCGACGGACTTCCGCGGGTCATACACTAGAAGAAGAGAGGAGAAGAAAGACTAGAAAATAAAAGAGCTAATGAAGTTCAAATGTTTTTTTTTGAAATAGATTTTTTTATGTTTTAACTCCCGAACTTCCCAAGGGCTACCCGGTGAAGGGTTCGCAAGGTACTAGACAAGATAGTGGCATTTAGAGCCACTTTGCCCTTTTCGAGAGAGTTAGGTGGTGTAGAAAAATTTGTGATGTGGGTTTCTATTAAGTAGGCGATAATTAAAATCCAGCCATTTAACTCCGAGCGAGTAGGCGGAAAATAAAAGCTACACTCACGCACTCGACAGAAAATTAAAACACACCCACTCTACAGAAAGTAAACACACTTTACTGAAATAAATCCAGCCATTTAACTCAGGTGAGTAGGCGGAAAAATTAAAAATACGCACACTCTACTGAAATAAAGCCTGTCATTTAACTCAAGTGAGTAGGCGGAAAAATTAAAAATACGCACACTTGCTTGAACAAAATCCAGTCATTTAACTCAAGTGAGTAGGCGGAAAAATTTTAAGAAGGAGGGTGAGAAAGAGAAGTGATAAAATTAATATATTCGTGTTTTCAATTTATCAACGAGCGTTGCTTCCCGGCAACGGCGCCAAAAACTTGATTGTCTCTTAGATATCTGCAAGGAGAAAATAACCAAACTAACAATCCAACAAGGAAAGTATACCTATCGAAATGCAGCTAGGGGACACAAGTGTCGTATTAAAATCCGGGAACAGTTGAGTAAGCTTACTCACACGAAATCTATTATTTTATTGACGGAAAAATTAGGTTTTTAGAAGAAAGCTAAACGTAGTAAAGGAAGAGAACTACTTGCAATGAAAGAGAGCTACTTGCATGAAAAGATAAAGAGAACTAAAAGAGCGATTAAACTTAAGCTTAATAACGATGAGGGGAAAATGCACTCGATCAGAAATCACCTCGGCAAGAGTGGTTAGAAAAATACGATAAATAACCTAAGCTAATTAGGGTAAAGGTCTTGACCGTGGAGGTTCCAGTTGAATATTGACACGCTTCTCTCGAAGGCCGTGCCTAACTGAGTTTAGGAAGGTCCGACCGACTCTCGCCTAAATCGGAGGCCTAAAACTCGCTTTACGCGGTGAACCCCGCTATTGGATTTTGCTCCAATCCGGGAGATTTGAACGTCTGCCTCTCTCGAGGGGTGTGAACAACTCCCTTTACTCTTGAGTGCTCATTTCAAACTTTCGGCCTCTTGGCTAGCCCAGAATGAAAGCAAAGGTGGAGAGTATATATCGATGATATACCTCCAACCCGTGATAAATCAAGAGTAATTCAAGGCTAAAACCCTAAAAAGAAAAGGTAAGATTCAAAGCATCATAACCTAATCACTCGAACCTCGAATCATCAAGATCGAGTACATAGAGGATTAGTTAATCATGGTGAGGTGGAAGAGGGGGATGAGTAGAAGAAGAATAATGAAAACAGAGCAGAAACGAAAAAGAAAACAACACTTTTTATTATAGGAAACAGGGATCTTACAACTTGAAAACCAGAGATTACAAGTGCATGAAAGGTAAACTACACTATCATTAACATTATACTACAGAACGAAGCTAGGAGCTAATACAGGGAAAGCATAAAGCTAGAGCTAAGAACTAAAAATGAAGAGACATGTGAAAGTCCACCTAGTGTCAACTACCTTCACCTATGGGGGTTGGAATAGGTGACGTGCAGCGTTTTTGCGGAATTAAAATTGTACCTGCACACGAAAATAAAACAACACAGCAAATAGAGTACACAAGCTATTTATAGTGGTTCCCCGATTTGGGTACATCCACTTTCCCCCTTCGACCTATCTCCTAACAAGGGATGACTCGGTCACTTCACCAACAGGATTGAAATCCAATCCTTGTACTATCGGAAGGAACTCTTCCACACATAGGAGACTACACTCCCACAACACGGGTTGCACCCAACCCTTACAACTAGGTACCAACGTTCCTTTACAACAAAAATGAACTAGAATGTACAAGAAATACAAACTACTTTTGGAGACTAAGGTGTCCCTCTTCGTTCGATGACGAGATCTTGAAGTCAACAAAGAGTCCACAACCCTAGATCTCTCTTGGAGAGAATCTCCCCGGAATCGGCGGCGGCGAGAAGGGCGGCGGCGTGGTTCTCGGGATCGGCGGCGACAACGGTGTGTGGCTGCAGTACTTTGGAGATTCAAACTTCGTAGCAGAGCTAGCAAGGTCTTCCAACGGTCACACTAGGATCGATCGTCTCGATCGATTCGGATGGGAAAAGTTTTCCCGATCAACAAATCAAGAGACAAAGGATCTCTGGTTAGACGCGTGAGACTCTAAGCTTGGCTAAGCTTCTGTCGCCGGGAGATCTGGAAGAAACCACGATCTAGCAGCCGGCGATCGTCCAGCACGAGCGGCGACGGCGGCGGCGGAGGTATCGCGATCTAGGTCACGTCGGCGGCTCAGCTTTTTCAAATCTTTTTCGCTACTTTACTGTTCAAAAATACGCTTGTATTTATACAGTCAAATACTCTTTTATGACCGTTATGGGTCCCACCTGAAGAAACCCTAAAAGCGGTTCAAAATAGAGTCGTAACATTTGATCGGGTCCAGTGGGATCCAGAAAATTGCCCAAGTCAAAATCGGCGAGAATCGAAGGTGATTCTCGTCGAATCGTCGAGAATCAAAGGTGATTCTCGACGATTCGGCGAGAATCAAAGGCGATTCTCGTCGAAGTTGACTTGTTTGCACGCACTGTTTTTAGCCGGAAAGAGACGGCGAGAATCAGCTAGTGATTCTCGACGATTCGGCGAGAATCACTATCACCGAATCGGCGAGAATCACTTGATGATTCTCACCGAATCGGCGAGAATCACTTGGTGATTCTCGTCGATTAACACTTAGACGATTTTTCGTCTATCCGCCCATGGGCTGCTCTTTGACTCATCCTTGCTCCTTGTCTGCTCTTGCAATATCACAGTCCTGTACTTGAAAATAAGTACACTCCAATAGAGAGAGTACACGTAGGCCAACACACTGATTTGCTCAACGAGGGATTACGTTGCGCAGACCCGTGTATATTGACCTACTGCACCCTGACATTGGTATGCACTTAGCGTGGAATAACTGCAAGCACAACTTAAAAGGTTTCATCAAATACATTGTGAATTCATCTTAGCTTGACAGGAGGCTTCGTCAAATCCGGGTAATTGTGGATACATTACCCAACAATCTCCCCCTATTTGACGAAGCCAAAATCCTACAAGCTAAGATGAATGCCACCATCCAGATAATATATACATCATATAGAATTTAAAAATGCGGCACAAGGAAATAGAAGCAAACAGATCAAAGCTTGAGTCAATAATAAATTCATATACATATATATATATATATATATATATATATATATATATATATATATATATATATATATATATATATTCCCAAGATTGTTCATATAACACTAAGAAAGATAAAAGTATTCATGAGACAATGACAAGCTATAAATTTCTGTCTATTGATCTTTGGCTAGGTCATCCTTATGTTTTTGAGCCAAAAACTTCTTTCTTTGCCTCTCAACGTACTCCTTGGGCTTTGGATAGTATCTGGGAGGAGGAGCTTTATCTGCCGCAGTGTTGGTCCTGAAGAAGATGTTCCGTTTAGCTTCATACTTCTTGTGCAGCTCCCACTCATGCTGGCTGTATACGTCGTTCCGATTGATTTCCCCTTTTCTTGTAGCCAGAATGTGTCCAAGATGATACTCTTTGATACGGACTCCACCTTTCGTTCCTTACTTCCTCCTCCTTCAATCTGATTCTCTTTTCAGCTTGCGTTTCCTTTGATGCCCCTTCTTGAGATTTTCTCTTGTCCCTAGCTTTTGCTAGGGCTCCTTGGTCAAACATTGCCATCAGTTTTGCCTTGGAGGTGGCCCTAGCAGCCCTATGAGCATCAGCTTCACTTAAAGGAGCTTCTTCAGCACTGGCTCCCTCATCAGCCGCAGTATTAATTTCAGGAGCAGGAGTACCCTCGGGATTTTCAGGGATGTTAGCGCCTAACGCTGTTTGAGCATCCACCAGTAACTGTCATAAACATATGTGTTTGACTGCTCAAAGTTTTTGATTATGATTTCTTGAAGCTCGGCCATCTTAGCTGTATATTCTTTCTCCCCATTTTTGGCTTCGACTGCAATGGAGTTTGCATAAGAATGCAGTGACTCATCAATGTGCTTTGTAGTCCTGGAGAACTCGGTAACCAAGGCTTGTTGATTGGTGTTAAGAGTCACCATATTGCCATCAAACTTTTGAATGTTATTTGCTACGACATGAGCATTCTGATTTACTATTGCGAGAGTATCGGTGTTCCTTTTTAATCCGTCCATAAGAAGAGTTACAGCTTGCCCGGCCGCTGTATACTTGTCTTCAAACTTCTTTTCCATCACGTCCAGTTTGTGATTGATCTCCACCACGTTCTTGAGCATGAGATTCTCAGATTTCTTAATTTTTTTAATATTTTATTTTGAGCTTTCTCAAAAGATGCTTTGAGCTCATCCACAATACCTTGAATAACATTCACGGTGTGATTGGCTAGATCAGCTCGTAGTGGATGATCCTGAGGCATTCCTTGGCCTTGCTCTTCAGCAGATGCACTTGTAGAGCTGGACACGAGCACAGTCTCTAAGGGGGGAATACTTGCAGCCTCTGTAGATTTCTCGGAAGTACTAAGCAGTCTCTGCTGAGAGGACTCCCCCTCCACAGTTGCACCAATGTTCTCAGCAACGATCTCAGGAGCGTGCTTGTCAGATGGAACTTCAGTGATGTCCTGAGGCTCCAATGCTTCCTGTCCCACATTTTCTTCTTCCTCATCCTCATCATCCATGAAATCATTCTCAGCTGCATCGTCTTCCAAACCTTCCTCAGCAGTCTCCTCTACATCACCTCCGGCTCCTAGATCATTCAGATTCAGGGCCGCCTCATTTTCCATCACAGCTTCACTTTCTTCTAGTAGATCTGCAACTGCATCTCTAGCAATCTGAGAGATGTCAGATATGACGTTAGCAGAAGCGGGTAGAGGCTCCCCCTCAATTCCTGCAGTCAGTGCATCAGGAATTTCACTGGGGATTACTAAGGAATCAGCCACAGTTTCATCCTCGGCTGGAGATACTTCTTGTTGTTCTACCACGGCAGTCTGCCCAATGCGTCTCTCCCATCTGTCAAATACGCTCGAGTCCATTTTCTTCAAGTAATGCAGTGGAACTCCTTTACTCATGTCATACCTATCTCTGTTTAACTGATTGAGATATAGACTGATGATTCGGCCAAAGCTAGGAGATCTGAGAGTGTCCTTTATCTTCTCAAAAAGCAATGCCCCCAAGTTGAATCTTTTTCTGCAGACAATTGCCACAAGGATCTTGAACATGTCCGCAGAGATGTGGTCATGAGAGCCCGGTTTGCATATGAGTACTTTCCCAATGATGTCTGACAGAAGTTTCCCCACCTCATTCATATCCTTTCGCTTTATCGATCGAGTTCCTCGAGCGAGTCACAGAATAATAATGTCCTGGTTTTATCCTGTTCCTCCAGATAATCCTCGTGCGCAGAGCTAGTGAGCTGCAAGTATTGGGTCAGCTTGCTTGCAGACATCTTGATCTTTGCCCCTGCAACCTTGCTCTTGATGAGAGAGTCTTCATTCCGAAGTTTGGCGGTTGCGAAGAACTCCATCACTTCCTTGTCCAAGATTTTACAGGGGTGCTCCAGTATGAATGAGAGTCCAGCCTCTTCAAGCATGATAATGATGTTTCTAAATTCATCAGAAGCATATGAGAACCCTGTTCGAACCAACTCACAACCAGTGACCAGGCCGGCGGTTGTCCTTGGAGCCATTGCAAGACTGAAATCCCAAGACTACGCCTAATCAGGAATCAAGAGGGAAGCTACACTAACAGTAAGTCACTGTAAGGGTGAGAAAGTGGTTACCCAAGAGCGTAGAAGGTGAGAATCGACAGAAACGACAGGAAACCGGAAGACGATTGTGACGTTGGTTGATCGAACCCGCCGAGACTTGGACGAACGCCCTGGACGCGAGAGGAGTGATCTACGGAGGGAAGAATCGGCGAGTTGCCTGCTTGATATCAACGGAAGAGAAAGCGGGATTCCTGCGGTGGTCGACGGAAGGGGAAGAGTCGGCGAGTTTCCTTCGGCGAGTTTCCTTCGGCGAGTTTCCTTCGGTAAGTTTCCGTGTGAAGAGCGAGATGCTAAGGATCGGTGGGAATTTGTCTAAGTCGAAATCGAAGGGATTCTTTAATAGGAGTGTACGGGTTAAGAGCCATGCAGGATTCTCGAAGTCTTCTGATGTCAAGTCAATTTAAAAATCTTCTAAATAATATATATATATATTTCTTAAAGCCAATCTATTTAGGGTTTGAACCGGCTTTTCCATACATTTCTTGATGTCAATTGTAAGTTGTCGAGATTTCCAATGACATATCTTCGTTAGTTTTCAGTGAACTGATTTATGCCTGTAGATGTTAGTTCTCAAATCTACCAGTGGAATTAGCGATAAATCTTCATTGATGTATCTAAGGTTTATGTTTACCGTGTTAACCTATCCTTAGGTGTACACACATAGATGTGTATATATATATATATATATATATATATATATATATATATATATATATATATATATATATATATATATATAATATATATATATATAAATGTCGAGACAATATGACTCAAGTCTTGGAGCTGATCAAAAATACCTGGGATTATGAGAGTTATCATTTAGCCCCTCTGGTTAAAACATACCAGGTGCTCAATGTGAGTATGCCCATGTAGATATCACTTCTGTTATTCCAGATGCTTGTTCCAATTCAGTCTTGAAACATCTGCTGTCTAGTTCCCATCATATTTACGGGAACCTAGACTACCCTGCAAAAGAGAGTTACTTTACCTTAGGAACCCAATACATATTGGGTCCTAGGTTCTTGTTAGCATAAACACTCGAATGCTTCCCTCAGAAATCCTGTCAGGAAGACTACCTCTGCCCAGAAGATGTGGATAGGCCCTTGCCCTTGACACAGAGGGGTTGTGCCAACAGTCTATGGCAAAGTGTCCCACCTTGCCACATCACCAACACGTGTGAATGTTGTATCTCCGTTTCTGACCTGATCTAGTGACTGAGGTAGTCATGAGCCTAGGTCCAAACGGGATAGATCTGGATCCGCTCCCAAAATTGCCTCTTCCACCGTGACACGTGGAAGGGTGGAAGGAATGCATGTAGCGAGCGTCACGAGGCCAGGGAGGTGGTGCCTTCCTTTCAGTCAGCCCCCTTCCTGAGGCCCCATGAGAACTTAAAGCATGACTTCTAACCTCCCTTTCCTGCGTCCTTGGGTGGAGAGAAGAGTTCTGAGAGCTGATACCAGCAGATTCATGCCGAGTAGGGGAAGTGGCCGAGAATACAAAGGGCTCAGAATGAGCCTTAGGTATTCTCTCATGGGTGGCCATGACGGCCCTTGCACTATGGGTGTCTCCACATGAGGACAGATCACCCTTGCAGTGACCACGATTATTCCTGTGATCATACCTGAAGGCATGATGAGTACCCTTCCTGCTTGGAGTCGGGGGTCGGAATACCGTTTCCCCATTTCTCCATGAATTGATAATTCGGGAGATCCACCCATTTTCTTCCTTTCTCTTCATAACATCAACCTTGGAAAAGTTAGATACTATCCTTTTCTCATTCTCTAGACTACTC
The DNA here is from genome assembly GCA_039583875.1 of Platanthera guangdongensis. Classification (NCBI taxonomy): domain Eukaryota; kingdom Viridiplantae; phylum Streptophyta; class Magnoliopsida; order Asparagales; family Orchidaceae; genus Platanthera; species Platanthera guangdongensis. Next base: position 137,146,158 of record CM077156.1, on the reverse strand, counting down.
TCTAGATCTGAGATTTTAGAGTCCTTGACCTTGTTGGATGCCAATTGGAGAACCAACAAGATCTTCAGCCGAGCAATCTCCTGAGCTTGCTCTTCAACACGTAGGTTGCTTTTCTGAAGGGCTCTCTTCAGGGAATCAGGATTTTCTGAAGGGAAACAGTTCCTGTCTTCAGGAACTTCAAGAGAGACGGGGCAAGATGAAGAAGTTACATGCTCTTCAGTGTTATTGTCACTAGCGCCAGTGACCGTTGTGTCATCCTCATCAGAACTGCTTTCCTCAATTTCTTCTTCAGTCTCTGACAAGGACACTGGAGCTCTGATGCTGTCCGATTGATCCTTGCCTTCATCTTCAGAGGCGAGGACCCCCACATAGGCTTCATCCTCTAGTTGACAGCAGATCCCAGCTTTCTTTGATCCCCCCATCAGCTCTGAGATCATTACCCACATAGATTTGGCCGTCCCACATTTTTCCAATCTAGAGCGAGAAGGTCCAGACCAGACATCCATGATAATCTGACGAATCATCTTGTCCAGATTAAATAATGAGAGTTCTGTCTCCGACATCTCAGCAATACACTTGGGCACTTGGATATTCTTTCCAGAGCCGGAGGTCTTCATAGGAATAAAAGGACCCTCTTCCAGGATGAAAGATGCTCGAGGATCGATAGCCTCCAAGTGATACGACACTCTCATCTTCCAGACGGGATAATACTCCTTTGTGCATGTGGGAAGTCTTAGTGGAGAGATCTCATGATCCAGCTCCATGCTTCTGACACTGGTGGCAGGATTCTACTCAAGGTGTAAACCTTTTGATGAGTAACCTGGCTTTGATACCACTTGAAAGTCCACCTAGTGTCAACTACCTTCACCTATGGGGGGGAATAGGTGACGTGCAGCGTTTTTGCGGAATTAAAATTGTACCTGCACACGAAAATAAAACAGCACAGCAAATAGAGTACACAAGCTATTTATAGTGGTTCCCCGATTTGGGTACATCCACTTTCCCCCTTCGACCTATCTCCAATAAGGGACGACTCGGTCACTTCACCAAAAGGATTGAAATCCAATCCTTGCACTATCGGAAGGAACCCTTCCACACGTAGGAGACTACACTCCCACAACACGGGTTGCACCCAACCCTTACAACTAGGAACCAACGTTCCTTTACAACAAAAATGAACTAGAATGTACAAGAAATACAAACTACTTTTGGAGACTAAGGTGTCCCTCTTCGTTCGATGACGAGATCTTGAAGTCAACAAAGAGTACACAACCCTAGATCTCTCTTGGAGAGAATCTCCCGGAACCGGCGGCGGCGAGAAGTGCGGCGGCTTGGTTCTCGGGATCGGCGGCGACAACGGTGTGCGGCTGCAGTACTTTGGAGATTCAAACTTCGTAGCAAAGCTAGCAAGGTCTTCCAACGGTCACACTAGGTCGATCGATCGTCTCGATCGATTCGGATGGGAAACGTTTTACCGATCAACAAATCAAGAGACAAAGGATCTCTGGTTAGACGCGTGAGACTCTAAGCTTGGCTAAGCTTCTGTCGACGGGAGATCTGGAAGAAACCACGATCTAGCAGCCGGCGATCGTCCAGCACGAGCGGCGACGGCGGCGGCGGAGGTATCGCGATCTAGGTCACGTCGGCGGCTCGGCTTTTTCAAATCTTCTTCGCTACTTTACTGTTCAAAAATACGTGTGTATTTATACAGTCAAATACTCTTTTATGACCGTTATGGGTCCCACCTGAAGAAACCCTAAAAGCGGTTCAAAATAGAGCCGTAACATTTGATCCGGTCCAGTGGGATCCAGAAAATTGCCCAAGTCAAAATCGGCGAGAATCAAAGGCGATTCTCGTCGAAGTTGACTTGTTTGCACGCACTGTTTTTAGCCGGAAAGAGACGGCGAGAATCAGCTAGTGATTCTCGACGATTCGGCGAGAATCATAGAATCACCGAATCGGCGAGAATCACTTGATGATTCTCACCGAATCGGCGAGAATCACTTGGTGATTCTCGTCGATTAACACTTAGACGATTTTTCGTCTATCCGCCCATGGGCTGCTCTTTGACCCATCCTTGCTCCTTGTCTGCTCTTGCAATATCACAGTCCTGTACTTGAAAATAAGTACACTCCAATAGAGAGAGTACACGTAGGCCAACACACTGATTTGCTCAACGAGGGATTACGTTGCGCAGACCCGTGTATATTGACCTACTGCACCCTGACATTGGTGTGCACTTAGCGTGGAATAACTGCAAGCACAACTTAAAAGGTTTCATCAAATACATTGTGAATTCATCTTAGCTTAACAGGAGGCTTCGTCAAATCCGGGTAATTGTGGATACATTACCCAACAACATGCTTTAAAAAGTTCAAAAATACAAAGGACAGAACCTCCCCTCTCAATGCAAAAGGTTTCCCTGAACCCTTAGAGTTGGGCTCTATTTATAGAATTTTTCGGGTCGGGTCACGCCCCCCTGTCACGCCCGGGTCGGGCGTGACCCTGGGGCGTGACACATTCGGCGCGACTTTTTCAGGCTGGAATTTAATTCTGACGAAGTAGTTGAAGTACACGCCCACAAGTCACGCCTGGTAGGGCGTGTACCTGGGGCGTGTTCTTTGCGGCGTGACTTTGTTGAGCTGAAATTGAATGCTGGAGGTGACGGGCGGAATTGCTGAAGTACACGCCCATATGTCACGCCCGGGTCAGGCGTGACCCTGGGGCGTGACACTTTCGGTGCGACGGTGGAGCGGTAAAAACGAGCGCGTTGTGGTGATTCCTCGGAACCTGGGGACACGCCTCTAGAACACGCCCGTGTCGGATGTGACACGAGCGTGACCGAGGGTGTGTACACTAAGTTTCCACGGAATGCAGTTTCGGACCAATTGCTTCATTCCTCTAGGTTACACGCCCTAGGTACACGCCCGGGTAGGGCGTGACCTTGGGGCGTGTCACAGCAAAATTCGGCTGAAAGCCGTGAAAACCTGCAAAAAGCAGAAAAAATGCATTAACGACAAAAATATATACAAAGGGGAATCAAAATAAGTACTTTACAAGACATGATTTGCTTTAAAACCCCGAAAATATCCTAATAAAATTGACTGCAAACCGTATTATCAATGTGGGAATCTGGTTCCCAGTATTCCTAGAAGACCTGAAAGATAATATTCTCAGCATTGCGTTACTAGAGACAAGAAAACATGACAGGAAAAGATGTCTGCACAACCAAAAGAACGGTCCCTAAGGGGCACGTTGATCCAGTATTCCTCACTAGTTATTCAACATACTTGAAGAAGAGCTCCCCGACACAGCCAACTCAGTGCGCCCAGTCCTCAGGACTAGAGAACCCGAAGATCGCCACCACTCCATAGAGGTCGCAAGCGTCTAATTCGTAGGTGAAAAGCTCATGCATCAAAAAGTTTGCAACGTAATTGTTGGAGTGTACGAAAGACCCGAATATCATGCTGCTTTGTCCACCCTCCCTTCCATCATCGCTTTCCATTCACACCGAGGTCTTAGCACATCCAATCCCCCCCTCCTGACTTTAAACTCCCAAAGATTGAGACATACGATGGAATTGGCAATCCATCGGAGCACGCCAGGCACTTCGCGATCATGATGAAACTTTTTAATGACCCAGAACCACTATTGTGTCAAGCATTTCCGGCAACTCTGAGAGGACAAGTTCACTGAAAGTCTTGATTTCAAGTTCAGTTAAACACCTAGAGGGGGTGAATAGGCTTTTGGTCTCATTTTAGTTATCTAGACCTATACCTTAATAGCTGTGCTTGGTGAGTTGTTAATTTAGCTTTCAAGAAGTTCAACAAGATGACGCAGATGTTTTATAGTAGTTCACTGATCTTTGGTACATCCAATGCCCCTCTGCGCCCTTCAAACAGTGTGTTAGACAATGCTCTTCCCCCAAAACACTGCTCAAATGAGCTTACAACTCGATCAAGCATGACCACTCAGTCTTCTCCAAGACTTACCACTCAAGCAATATGCAATACCACTCAGATCCCAATTTTGTCCTATCTCATCATTTATAACACAGGCCTACCACTCAGATTCTCACAGGAATTCTACCTCAGCCTTTATAAATCAGGACTACAACTCAGATCCCAAAGGATCCTACAAAAAATAGAAGTATTTTGAAATAATTAGACACCAGAGAAAAAGCTCTGTGTCTGTCTTCCTGGGCTAAGAAGATATCAACCCTATCTTCTTCACAGCAACAAGTTGACAAGGTCTTCAGTTGATTCATAGCTTGTGTTGGAAGTTACTTGTAGAAGTCTCTGCCTCTTCCCTTTCAGGAATCAGTCCTGACCTTGCTGTCACAGATGAATATTGCAGTAGCTATCACTTTTCTCTTTCAGGATAATTGACTGAACTGAACAGGTACTTCCGGCTCTGCAGTAATGGCGAGGAAGAAGACGTTGCTCAACCGTAATTGCGTATTCAAAAAGCCCTAATTGTTTGATGTCCACTCGGCCAATCTTTCCCTTTTATTGCTTGTCGATCAACGGCTCTTTGCACTGTGGGGCACAGCCTTAATTGCCTATCTGCCACATTTCATTTGTAGAATACGACAAAAGCTGGCCATCGGCGCCATCAATGGCTTACTCCATCTTCCCGCAACGAATTTAAATTGCGTTGACTTTGTTGACTTTTGCTGACTTATGCTGACGTTAGCCATCTGTGGACTTAGCCAAAATTAAACATTAGCATAGGCATTGAGTGAGTATGCATCACTCAACGCCAAAACACTTACACAGATTTTCTGTCATTAGGCGTTGCGTGAGCAACCTTCACTCAATGCCACAACACTTTGAAATTTTTTTCATTCTCTAGACGTTGAGAGCATTGAGTCCACTCAACGATTTTCGCCTTGGCGTTGAGAGCATTGAATGTGTCTTCATCACTCAATGCTTTTTGCCGTAGGCAAACTTACTGTTACTTTGCGTTGAGTGAGCCTTCATCACTTAACGCCATATTATTAGACAGATTTTATCACCTGGAGTTGAGTGAGTAAGCTTCACTCAATGCTAAACTACTTAACAGATATTCTTCTGTTATCTGGCATTGAGTGAGTAAGCTATACTCAATCCTTTTAGACTTAGCCGATTTTCTGTATCTGAAAACACTAGCTCTGACTGGATTAGAATCAGTCAACGTTTTTATCACATATTGTTGAGTGAGCTTGTCTCAATCAACACCTGTGGACTTATTCAATTATTTACACATATTTTTTGTGGCATTGACTGTCTGAGTTATACTTAACGATTTATGTTATATGACGTTGAGTAAGTAGACTTCACTCAACCCCAGTGTACTTAGCAATATTTCAGCCAATTTCTCCTTAGGGTTTGACTTCCTCAGCCTGTCCCACAGCGTTTTGCTGTATGGCGTTGAGTGAGTAGACTATACTCAACGTGTGTGGCCTTAGCCACATTTTCAGCTTGCTAATCGTTATGCTTAGACTAACCTAGTTATACTCAACGATTTTACTTATCTGCTATTGAATGAATAGACTTCACTCAACGCCTGTGGACTTAGCTTCTTTTCAGATCTTCACTATGCCGAGACAGTTGAGTTGTCTCGACACTACAGTCTGCTGGGTGTCGACATCTTTAAGTCTGCACTCAGTTCTTCATTGGGTCTAGACAGTTGTATTGTCTCTACACTACTATCCGGACCTGTCTCGACACTTCAGTCTGAATTGTCTCAAAACATTTCCTACAGAGATGTTGAAATCTTTGTCTCGACACTTTTGTCCTTAGTCATTTCTTCAAGTTTTCACCCTGCACTTGGCATTAAGTGAGCTTGCTTCACTCAACGCCTATGGACTTAGGCAAATTCTTGCCTGTCCACCAACTTTCTTGGTGTCTACCTGCATGCATAAGCTCAAACACACATCAAATACAACTTGTGTGTGTGACATTGACTTGTTTGACTTCTTATAAATCTGAGCCATGTGGATCAATGGACAGAACAATCTCCCCCTATTTTAAAGAAGTCAAAACCCTTATTCAAATTGTTCCCATTTCTTAGTCAATGACACACACAACATATGCATCAATAAAATATATTATTATAACAGAACAGATCTTGGAAGGTTACCACATTTCTTAGTCCTTCCTGTTTGGTGAGCATTACCTACTCCCCCTGTCATGCTGCAAGTTATGTGATACCATTTTAATGTTGCATGGGAGCATCTCTTTCTCCCCCTGAATCTGATACCACTTGATCAGAGCAGCATTTATTTCTACCCCTGAATTTGATACCACTTGATCAAGCTCTGATGCCACACTTGATCAATCTTTGAATCCCTTTGATACCACTGGAATTTATTCTTTCTCTCCCTCCTTTTGACTTCTGAAGAATAGTCAGGGAAGAACTGGCTTATTTTGATGTGCTTCTCCCCCTATCTGATTGTTGTTGATACACTTTGTATAGCCGCTAGCTGCCTCTTTATATGAGGATGATTCTGCTCCTGCAGCTGCTTAACTTGCTCCCCCTAAATAGGAGCCACTGTTGCCATCAATTTTATTAATTGACACTTTGATCTTCTTACCACTTATGGTCTTCATATCCTACAAGAAAAACACATCCTGCACCAAAACTAAATCTATAGGGAGTGACTGAATCTAGACTAGGTTCAACATACCCAACTCAAACTTGAAGTTGTTGAACTTTGCTTCATCTAGTGGCTTAGTTAATATGTCAGCCACTTGCTTGCTTGTGGGGACAAACTTAATGCTGATATCTTCCTTTTTCATATGCTCCCTAATAAAATTATAGCTAATCTCTATATGCTTAGTGTTGTTGTGTGAGACAAGATTCCTAGCAATAGAAATAGCACTTGTAGAATTACAATAAAGAGGGGTTCTACTTACCTGAAGGTCATAATCAAGGAGCTGATGCTGAATCCAAAGAAACTGAGCACAACAACTACCTGCTGAAATGTACTCTAACTCTGCAGTTGATATAACATAACTTGTTTGCTTCTTGCTGCTCCAAGACACTACTCATCTCAAACTTTTATTGCATATTTTAGCAAACTTTCTGCAAAGGTTGTCATCGGTAGATACAAAGATAATCTCATCGACATATATCTGGACTAGGATGATCTTGCCCTTAGATTCCCTTAGGAATAGGGTCTTGTCTATTTCTGCCCTTGAGAATTTGTTCTCAATGAAGAAACGAGAGAAAGTTTCATACCATACTCTAGGGGCTTGTTTAAACTCATATAGAGCTTTCATAAGCTTATAAACATAACCAGAAGAATTAGAGTCAACAAAATCTAATGGTTGTTCTACATGTACTTCCTCCTTAAGTGCTCATTCAGAAATGCTGACTTCACATCCATCTGGTAGAGTTTGATTCCTTGATAGGCAGCAAATGCAAGGAAGAGTATTATTGCTTCCAATCTGTCTACTAGGGAAAATGTCTGGACAAAATCTATTCCTTCTTCTTTCATGTATCCTTTATCCACTAGTCTAGCCATGTTCTTGACAATAATGTCATTCTCATCTAACTTGTTCCTGTAGATCCACTTAGTTCCTATGACATTACGTCCCTTAGGTCTGGGAACTAGCTTCCAGACTCTACATCTCTTGAACTGGTTCAGTTCTTCCTACATTGCTCCAATCCAGAATTGTCTTTGATTGCCTCTTCAAACTTCTTGGGCTCTACTTGTGACAGGAAACTTGAGTAGAGTGATGTGTTGATACTCTTATTCCAAGTCAGTACTCCTTGGCTTGCCTCACCAATGATTTGGTGTGCTGGATGATCCCTTAGATGCCTTACAGCTGGAGTCAATCTAACTTCAGCTGTTTGTTCCTCATTGTCTTTAGCGGGCTATTCTTCATCCTCAACTTGAGAGTCTTGAGCTCCCTCTAGATAGCAAATGTATTTTCTCTTATCTTGGACAGCTGGATCATCTTCCTTACTGGTAAACTTGTCCATCACCTACTCTATGCCTGCAGAACTAGAAGAGGAGCTAGACAGCTCACAGTTAATCATGTTTGATTCATCAAAGACAATAAGAACTCACTCTTGTACAACTTGACTTGTCAAGTTGAAGATCCTATATGCCCTATTGTTGTTGTTGTGCACAAGAAAGATCCCTTCATGGGACTAGACAACAAACTTAGTCACATAGGACTTTCCATTATTCATTGCATAACACTTGGTACCAAAAATTATGAAGTAGGATATGTTTGGTTTTCTGCCTTTCAAGATCTCATAGGGAGTCTTTTTGTGGTTTTTGTGATAGAAGCCATGTTAAGAACATGACATGCAGTGTTAACTGCCTTAGCCCAGAAATATTCTGGGAGAGATATGTCACTTAACAAGGTCCTACTAGCCTCTATGAGGGTTCTATTTTTCCTCTTAGCAAATCCATTTTGCTGGGTTGTTCTAGTAGAGTATAATTTCTGGTGAATTCCTTGCTCTTCACAGAACCTTATCATGCTTGCAGACTGAAATTCTATCCCATGCTCACTTCTATTTTTGAACAAAATACTGTTTAGTTCATTCTGTATCTGCTTGACAAAAGTCTTGAAGACTTCAATGGTTTCATCCTTTCTCTTAAGGAAGAACACCCATGAAAACCTAGAAAAGTCATCAACAACCACAAGGGTGTAGACTTTCCTACCTAGACTTTGAACTGGCATAGGACCAAACAAGTCCATATGCAGGAGGTATAAGTACCTCACTGAGTCCTTGTCCCCAATACTCTTGAAGGAGGTCTTGGTATGTTTTCCTTTTGGCATACAGAGTAGATACCCTCCTTAGTGAATTTAAACTTGGGGCCATTTCTGACTAACTCTTCACTAAAGAGTTTGTCTATGGTCTTGTAGTTCAGATGAGCCAACCTCTTGTACCATTGGATACAATATGAGGATTTTTCATCTGCAACTAGGCATATGGGAGAGTCCTTACTGTCACAGTCAAAATTAATACAATAGATATTTCCTCTCCTAGTGCCTGTCATGATGACCCCTTGGTCACTTGACCTCCTAATTTGGCACTCATCCTTGAGGAAAGAAATATCATAGTCAAGATCACATAGTTGGCTTATTCTTAGGAGGTTGTGTTACAACCATTTCCCATAAGCTACTTATGCGTGTAGTGATTATGTCATTTGATATCTTACCATTAACCTTTATTTACTCCCCTTCTGAATCACCAAAGATGACTTTGGGTCCATTCTGTACTGGAGTGTAGTCCTTCAGCATGCTCCTTTTCCAGTCATGTTCAAGGAACACCCATAATCCAAGTACCATTTAGGGGAATGGCCACTTGGACTAACCTGCAAGGCATAATTTAGTTAACCTTAGGACCCCAATTCTTATCAGGTCCTAAGTGCATTGTTAGTATGATAATAAAACATGCCTACATGCAGCTCTTCTGATAGGTAAGCTCTCTCTTTCTCTAAGCACACAGTATTGTGCCAGCAATCTATAGTATAATTGCCCACTATATCACAACACTAGGACTCATAGATATTGTACCTTCTTTTAATTGTTGGTCTAGTAGCTGTGTTGAAAGAATCTCTTGGTCTAGAAGATGCAGCAATAGTCCTGTTATTTTATTTCCAGTCCCAGTCTGACTAGTAGTGGGTCTATCAGTAGAAGTGCTTGGGATATCTTGAGCCCTACCAGCAGCTGTTCTTTTTAGAGAGCACACTCTTGATGGCCTCAGAGATGCCCAAGTCTAGTCTACTAACAGACTTGTCCTTAGTCTTAGAGTGGGTTGGAATTATCACAACCCGTATTTTCTCTGAATTTAAATAAATATCAGAGTAAGAGAAAACACACGGTCATGATGCCATGTCGTGCAGTGGATAACTGCAGATATTCAGGCAAACTCCAACTACTTTTATATGAAATCTACAATTATATATATGAAGAAACCACAATTAAGTAAGTTTTTATGGTTGTATCCCTCAGCTTAGTGGATCAACTAGTCCACGAGTGAAAGTATAAATATATACTGCGAAAAGTACTTTGTTTATATTGCCTAACATATATGAGCATAAACATCCCAATTGGACAGATCATGTTATGCATGACTCTAGATTTAGTATAAGTATAACAATAGTTTATACATTCGTTAAAGTATAATAACTTTAGCTTTAAAAGATGACATGTATGAGATGATACAAATAATACTTTTATAATTTAAAAAATCTAACATGCAACCTAACATAAAACCTTCCTAGAGAGCAAGTAAACCAACAGTTCATAAAGAATTAGACTTAGCAGCTAACAAGTACTTAACATTAAACAAAATCTTGTGGGCGTCAACAACCTGACACGAACCCACCAACATAATGTATGTCTGAACTAAAGAAAATAAACAATAATTACTCACAACCGGTGAGGGAAAAATAGCTACAGAACACCAGCCAAAAACCAAGACTCTAGCCGCTCAACCGGCTACTTCTCCAAACCCGAGGCATTCACAAGAAACAAATACCCATCATGATTATACAAGTGGTGATAAAGAGTAAAACGTTAACAATAAACCAAAGGAATAAAGGGTTACCAAACAAACCATAAGTAACCTATCAATTTTCAGCAATGAATCAAATGACAATAGTAAAATATTTACTTATTAAAAGTAAGAAAGTTGCACCAAGTGCAAAATGAATCCATGCTTGGAGGATATCTGTAAAAGTAAGTAGAAGAACATATACCTGTACAAACGAGGAAAGAGACAACAACTCTACTCATGTGAATCATTAACACTGGTAAGAAATGGTCGTGTGTCGTTGGCCATATTGTCCAACCCAAATTTACGGACCCAAAATGTTTAAAGAAGGTACTGTAGTGGTGGCCACATTGTCCAACACAACTAGGTAGTCCAAATGCCTCAATAAGGCACTAGGGTGGTGGACTCAATGTCCAACTCAGCCATCAATCCAAACACATAAACAAGCACTGTGGTAACGGCCACTTTGTCCCACTTATCCTCACAGTCCCAAAATATCTACAACAATATAATGATTCACAATTGGTACTAAGTTGGAGGTCATGTATCCACTACCAACCACAAGCCTTACTTAACAACCATAACAAATCACCCCAAATTACACTCGTTGAATTTAACTAAATTTGGCAAGAAATTTCTAAGTTCAAGCTGATTCGTCGAGTATACACGACGAATGCAGTAGATACACGATGCCACGATGATTGTATTCAACGCACTCAATGTCATACTAAGTTAAGGGAAAAGCGTCGAGTACACTCGATGCCACGTTGAGTGTAGTCATAGCACTCAGCAACACACTAAATCTGGAGAAAAGCGTCAAGTACACTCAATGCCGTGTTGATTGTAGTCAACGCACTCAACGCCATACCAACTAACTCAATGATTTCACCTTAACTCAATGCCATGTTGAGTCCACTCAACGCCGTGTTGAGTTCACTCAACACTCAGCAGATTACTCAGTAAAAATACTTTCACTCAACGCCAAAATAGCTTCACTCAACGACGCGTTGAGTCCATTCAGTGCACTCAATGCTTATGACTTAGCTACAAAGATCACTCAACGCCAAGGCTATACACTCAACGTCAAGTTAACCACACTCAACTCCAAGCCTTAAGCAGTCAACACACTCAATGCCAAGCCTCACTCAGCGCTGCGTTGAGTGCATTCAGCGCACTCAACGCCTCTGACTTAGCCTTTCAGCTTACTCAATGTTGCGTTGAGTGTATCAAGCACACTCAACGCTTCTATACTTAGCTTCTCAACTCACTCAACGCTGCGTTGAGTGTATCAAGCACACTCAATGCTTCGACACTTAGCTTCTCAGCTCACTCAACGTTGTGTTGAGTGTATCAAGCACACTCAATGCTTCTGTACTTAGCTCTCAGACCACTCAACGCCTAGACTCTTGACGAATTTCCCTTGGGTTCTTTACGCCATACCGAACATACTCGATGAATCTACACTGGCTAATACACCTATATTATCCGAACTTGCCTCTGGATACCCGATGAATTTATCTATCATAAACAATGAATTTTCCCTATACTTACTACCGAACCCTAGACCACTTTAGGAAGGGAAGAAATGAAATAAATGAAAAGCAAGAACCAAAAATAAGGGGAAGATCACCACTTGCCTCTATCTGGCCGAAATCCGACCACACAGTGCTTCTCTACGAGGAACTGGTCGCAAGAATCCATTTTCAACAATTCCACCAAAAACCTCGGTGATAGCTTTCCGGATCTACTCTCCAACAATGATTTCATGCACTGGAGCTCCTATAGTGGTGGCCGAAAGCCTAGCAAAACCCGTCGCTCTCTCTTCCGCATTTTCTATCCAAAGCTTGGGAAGAAGATGAATAGTACTCGATTATAATATCTGAGATGATATTATATATTATATTTTATCTAATATGCTATTATATGTTATCTTGAATAGCATTCGGTCCCAATTAGCATAATATATTATTATATGATATATAATATAATATCATATTATATACATATGTAATATTATAATATAACTCAAATCACTCAAATTTCTACAAAATTTGCACCGTAGATAAATATCAACGCTACAACTCCAACGACGAAGTCGAATTTAAGATTTGACAAACCAAACTCAGGTAAAAACTACCCTGAAGCTTAAGACACCAATTATTCCCAAAAATGCTCCGCCGTGTTCGAAAACGAACCCCGACTCGTAAGAGAATATCAAGACTCACAAGAAAAATAGCCATGCTAATATTCCAAGTCAAAAAATCTTGGATACCAAAAGAGCAAAAGTCAAGCTCCAGCAACTATACCTGTCAATTACGCATCAACGTAACGCCCTAACGTCAAAATACGTCATTAAATGGATTAAAATAAACATCAAAAAATCAGGAGCGTTACAGTCACTCCACCTAAAAGAAAGCTTTGTCCTGAAAGTTTACGTACAAAAGATTTCACTATAGAAGGAAAATAATCAAAGATTTTAGAATAGAAACACATACCAAGAGAAATTAGGAGAACAAATGTTGATGAATCTCCATCATAGCTGACTCCAACATTCAAGTCGCGCTCTCCACGTCTTGGTTCTGCCACAAATCTTTAACCATGAGGATAGTCTTCCTTCGCAACACCCGGTCTCGAGTATCCAGAATGCGAACAGACATCTCAACATAGGAAATATTAGGCTCCAACTGGGGCACAGAATCAAGAACTTGCCAGTTGCTGAGCACACATTTCCGCAACTGGCTCACGTGAAATACATCGTGCACACCATGAAAACTTATAAGAAAATTCAGCTTGTAAGCACATACTCCAATGCGTTCAACAACTTTAAAAGGTGCCACATACCTAGATCTAACTTGTGATCCTTTACAAACCTCTTTACACCAGACATTGGGAAAATTTTAAGAAAAACCATGTCCCCAACAACAAATTTCAAATCAGTCCTTTGACGATTTTCATTTTTCTCATAATGCTCATGAGTTATTCGAAGCTTCTCTCGAATATATCTCACAGAAATATCCATTTATTCTAAATCTTCAGGACCCAACAGTGGTCTTTCACCAACTTCGGCCCAAAACAAAGGAGTTCTGCAATGTCTCTCATACAAAGCCTCAAACGGGGCCATCTGCAAGCTCTCTTGATAACTATTATTATAAGCAAACTCCATTAATCTGAGTCGCTCATCCCACGCTCTCTCGTGGTCTAAAATATAATATTTGATCATATCCTCCACAATCTGGTTTACTCTCTCTGTCTGACCATTGGTCTACGGGTGATAAGTGGTGGAATACCTTAGATCGGTACCCAACCCTTCCTGCAAACTTTTCCAAAAGCGAGATGTAAACCTGGAGTCTCGATCCGACACAATACTCATCGGCATTCCGTATAGCCTGATAACCTCATCCAGGTACATCTCTGCTATTTTCTTCATGGAGTAGTCAATCATCGAAGGCACAAAGTGAGCACACTTCGTCAATCTATCCACTATAACCCAAACGAAATCATGCTCTTGGGAAGATCTTGGCAAACTAGCTATAAAATCCATGGAAATACTCTCTCATTTCCAACCTAGAATCTCTAAAGGCGTCAACTTGCCACCTGACATTCTATGATCAACCTTAACTCGCTTGCAGGTGAGGCATTCTGACACAAACTTAGTTATATCAGCTTGCATACCATACCACCAAACGATCTGCTTCTGATCTCGGTACATCTTAGTAGAACCAGGGTGATAGGCAACACTAGATTTATGCGCTTCACTGCATATCCTTGCTCAAATATACATAACAATGGGGATACAATACCTACCGTTATACTTCAACGTACCTGCGTCATCAATGAAAAAGTCTGATAACTCCCCCTTCTCAGTTCTATTGTAGAGTAGTAGCAAATAAGGATCATCCTTCTAATGCAGCCTTGTGAGTGTAATCCAAGAAGGCTCTACCACTTCCAAACTACTGGGCTAGTCACTACTCCCAACCAATATATCCATTAACAAAAATTCCACCAAGGATTCTACAGAAAGGTTAAAGATCTACGCGGTCTTTCTACTCAATGCATCGGCTACCACATTATCCTTGCCTGGATAATACAAAATGGCAACATCATAGTCCCCGACATACTCCAACCATCTATGTTGGCACAAATTTAGCTCCTTCTGAGTGAAGACATACTTCAAGCTCTTATGGTCCGTATAGATCTTGCACACGGCGCCATACAACAAATGCCTCCACAGCTTTAAAGCATAAATCATAGCCGCAAATTCCAAATCATGTGTATGGTAATTTATTTCATGAATCTTTAATTGTCTAGACCCATACGCAATGACCTTACCTTCTTGCATCAGAACACATCCTCGCCTGACATGTGATGCATCCACATAAACAGCATATTCTACTCCCTTAGTTGGCAAAGACAAAACTGGAGCAGTGCACAATCTCTGTTTCAGTTCTTGAAAAGCTTCTTCAGACTTATCGCTTCAGATAAACACTACGTTCTTCTGCGTAAGCTTAGTCAGTGGTGCAGACAACGTGGAGAATCCTTCCATAAATTTTCTATAATATCCTGCCAACCCTAGGAAACTTCTTATCTCTTTGCGTATGGTAGGTCTTTTCCAATCCAACACGTCTGTAATCTTCTCTAGATCAACAAAAATACGATCCTTATTAACCACATGTCCCAGAAAGGAAAGCTGGGGTAGCCAAAACTCACACTTGCTCAACTTGGCACACAACTTGTGCTCTCTCAATGCAGACAGAACTAAACGCAAGTTTTGGGCATGCTCCTCAGTACTCTGAGAATAAATCAGGGCATCATTAATAAAAACAACCATGAACTAATCCAAGAAATCCTTAAACACTCAGTTCATCATATTCATAAAGGCAGAAGGTGCATTCGTCAATCAGAAGGACATTACCAAGAACTCAAAATGCTCGTACCTAGAATGAAAAGCTGTCCGCGGAACATCCGACTCACGGATTCTACCCTGATGGTAGCCTAAATGAAGGTCAATCTTTGAAAACACAGTACTACCACACAACTGATCAAACAAATCATCTATCCGCGGTAAGAGATATCTATTCTTGATAGTTACCTTGTTCAATTCTTTATAATCGATGCACAATCTTAAAGACCCATCTTTCTTCTTTACAAACAAAACGGGAGCACCCCAAGGCGAAGAACTTGGGCTAATGAAACCAGACAGCAATAACTCATCTAGCTGGGTATGCAACTCTTCCAGCTCTCGCGGGGTCATATAGTACGGTGCCTTAGCAATAGGATGAGTACCCGGCTCTAGATCTATAACAAATTCCACGTCTCTCTCAGGCAGAAGACTAGGAAGACTATCTAGAAAGACGTCAGGAAACTCTCGCACCACCAAAACCTCCTTGACATGCGACAATCCACTAATAGTTCCCAAAATGAAAACCAAGTAAGCAAAACAGCCAGAATCTAAAAGCTTCTGAGCACATACAACAGAAATAATCGGGGAATCCTTGCGCGGATAACCATAAACACTCCTGGGGAGACCGTTGTCCATTTTGAAGTCCAACCGCTTAACCTTGCATTGGATAACCGCATCATACCGGGACAACCAGTCCATGCCTAAGATCACATCAAAATATTCCAGATCTATCACCTTCAAATTGGTAAATGCTAGGAAATCACCAAAAGTATCGGACAACACAATATACCCTGGTCCGACACCACCGAATCACAAGAGGGGAACTTGACACAAAAAGCATCACCAACCCGATCAAGAGTCAAACGATGATGCTCCATAAAGGTCCTAGGCACAAACGAGTGGGTAGCACTAGAATCAAATAGAACGCGCGCTCAACGGTTCTTTACGTTAAACTTCCCTATAAAATTGCATGCATAACTAACCGAGTAACATTGAAACTACAACTATGAGCTAAAAACAAACTAGGTTAGGATCTAACTTGAGATTACCTGGGTGGATGTCTGCGCTTCCTCCAAGGTCACCACGTTCAGCTTGCCCTTCCATTTGTCCAATCGTTGTGGTGGCAGCAAGGCTTGGAGTGGAACTGGCTGTAGTATGGGCTAAGGCTACGGGCACTTCGACTTGAAATGTCCTTTCTGTCTGCACTGAAAACAAACCTTGTCCTTATGCCAGCAGTGGGCAACATCGTGCCCCGTATATTTGTATAAAGTACAAAAAGTTCTCCTTTGGGAGTGCTCTAAATCGCATGAACCTGCTCTTGCTTCTGAGCTCCCAATCGCTTGAAACATCTCTCAAACGGATGGCCTAACCGGCCACAGAAACTGCACACTTCCATGCTTCTTTTCCATGAAGCAGAACCAGTCTCCTTAGGGTTCTTACCCACATTAGACTTCCTTTTATCCTTCCTCGTCTGCTGGCCTCGAGTTTTCGCATTTTTGATTGCTTCGACCTTTAAGGCGACTTATACGACTTCTGCATAATTTCCAAACACATAAGCACTAGCCAGCTGCTGGATGTCATTCCGAAGACCACGCAGAAAATGCTTAACTCTATTAGCTTCAGAGGATACCAAGTTCGGATCAAGCTGGCTCAACTTACTAAACTCCACCTCATACTCACTCACTGTGAGTTGTCATTGCTTTAAGGGTAGAAAATGGTTCATTAAGCGGTCCTGCTCGACCGACGGCAAAACCTTTCTCAGTATTAGCTCCTTGAAGGCTTCCCATGAACATCCGCCCTTCAAGTTCTCCTTTTTTGCAACCACCAACTCTTAGCCAGACCCTTTAGCTGGTAGGTAGTGACCATCACTCTCTGGTCAGCAGAAATTCCTGAGCAAGAGAACATCTCCTCGATTGCGACAATCCAATCATCCAAAGCCATGAAATTAGCACTCCCATCATAGGAAGGGGGTCCCAGTCGTTGAAAATGAGAGATAAAGTTTATCTCTAATTATAATACAGCTGGGGGCACCAGAGAAGCAGGAGGAACTAGAACTGCTTGACCCACAACAGGGTCCTGCACTCTAAGTGGTTGTCCTGACACAATAGTGTTGGGTACATTGGTCAAATATACCTGATTTGAAGAAGCCTCACCCAACTCAATGATATACATCATAATGTATTTGATGTATGTTTGAGTTACTTGTGCAGGTTAGGTATTCACTGGACTGAAGCTAAAACTTTCTAAGTCCATGTGTCGACACCCAGAGGGAAAGTGTCGACACTTGAGAAAGCTTGTGTCGACACCCAGACAAGCAGTGTCGACACTTAGAGTTATTGTGTCGACACCTGGGATGAAGAGTCGACACCAGACAGAAAGTGTCGACACAAGGAGCTGTGTCGACACTCAGTGAAGAAGAATGCAGAGAAGCGTGTCGACACTTAGCAGAAGTGTCGACACCTAGAAGAGCTGTGTCTATATCAGAAAGTGTCGACACTTGGAGTTGTGTCGACACTCAGCAAAAGTCTGCAGAGTCTAAGTACAAGTGTCGACACTCAACACAATGTGTCGACACTATGAAGAAGATCAACACTTGAAGTATGTGTCGACACTCAGCACAATGTGTCGACACACCACCAGAAGAGTCAACACTTGAAGAAAGTGTCGACACCCAGCACAATATGTCGACACTCAGTTAAAGACTCAACACTGAAGAAAGTGTCGACACAAGGAGCTGTGTCGACACTTAGCAAAGAACAAAAATATCTACAAAAATATTCTAAGTACAAGTGTCGACACTAAGGGAATGTGTCGACACTCAGCTGAAGAATCTATATTGAAGACTTGTGTCGACACCAAGAAGCAGTGTCGACACTTGACAGATTCAACACAAGAAGTTGTGTTGACACAAAAGAGATGTGTCGACACTTAGAAGAATACAGTTAAAGAATGAAGAACAAGTACTTGTGTCGACACTCAATTTCAGTGTCGACACATGCAGAAGAATCTGTGTCGAGACATACAAGGAGTTGTGTCGACACCTTATAGACTTGTGTCGACACTTACACAGCATTTGTCGACACTTAGTCTATAAGTGTCGACACTTAAGAACAGAAAGTCTCGAACTATCTGACAGTTAGAGAATTTCAAGAAGTGACTGGTTGACATGACAGCTGCCGATCCAGCCGGTCTACAGCAACTGTCAGGGAAGTCAGAAGTCTGTTATGAACCGGACCAGCCGGTTACCATGAAGAATGCCTATAAATAGGCACCCACAGTTTACAGAAACTGTTGTTGAAGCTATTTGAAGTAATTGATCAGATTATTCAAGTAATCAGAAAAGTGGTACACAGAGTATCAACACAAGAAGATCTGGCAGTCCAACTGCAGATCTAAGAAGTTGGAGAGAGAGAGCTCCAATCAAGAATTCAGTCTTTGGAACTAGGCTGAGAAGAAGGATTCAGAGGCATCTGGATCTTAAGAAGCAGAGGTCAAGGAACAACTGCAGAGGATTCAGACTTATTCAGTTCTACTCAAGAAGCTTTGAAGGAAGCTAAGTCAGTTTGGATCTATCTGAGTTCTTCCAAGAACTCAGCAAGAAACTCACAACTCCTCTCTTATTTTCTGAGTTGTTGAGTTATTTGTTGTAATACTATTTTAACTTGTAGGATCTTAGGATCTGAGTGCATTGTAAGCCTAAATTTATAAAGGCTGAGGGTAGGGCTTGATAGCCTGAGTGTAGGAGTTGAAGAACTCTGAGTGTAGGCCTGGGTGGCTGAGTGTAGGCCTTTGTGGCTGAGTGTAGGCTTTGGAGAAAGCTGAGGTGTAAGGCTTTGGGCCTGAGGTGTAGGAACCTATTTGGGTTCTGAGATAGTGGAGAAGTTTGGCCGAATCTAGTACACTGCTAGATAGGCGAAGGGGGAAAGTGGATGTACCCAAAGATTGGGGAACCACTATAAATCACTGTGTGTTGTGCTGTGAATGTGCTGTGTATGTTTGATTATTGCTGATTGCTGTAATAGACAACTTAGAAATCTGTGATAAAACTGTTTGGCTGCCAACAAAGTTAGAAAAGGATTAGGTCACCTATTCACCCCCCCCCTCTAGGTGTTTAGGTACCATATCTTTCAAGTGGTATCAGAGCCAGGTTCCTTAAACAAGGACTAACAGTCTAAGGAGATCCTGTTTGGCAGAAACAGTCTAAGTCAGAAAACAGCTTCAAGAAATCAAGAACCATGGGTTCCTTTGAAAATCATAAAGAATTGGGTTCCATGAAATTACCTATTTGCAGAAAGGAAATTTTTGGGATCTGGAAAGAGAGGGTAAGGCTATTCATGGAGGCCTCAGACCCTAGAATATACATCACAGTAAAGGAAGGGCCTTATGTGCCAATGAAGATCTCAGTATTGGATGCAAATCAGAGGACTCCAAAGGATTTCTCTGAGATGACCAAGGATGAAATTGTCCTAGCCACTATGGACAAGAGGGCACAAAACATAATAGTGAGTGCCATTGATGATGCAACTTTTCAGAACTTAATTCATTGTAAACAGCAAAAGAAATGTGGGATACCCTCATTGTCTATATGGAAGGTTCTGAAGAAGTTAGGCAAGATAGGAAGTCCTTGCTTAATCAAGAGTATGAGAGCTTTAGGCAAGGCAAGGGAGATAGCATCACTGAATGCTACAAGAAGTTCTATAGAATAGTTAATGAACTCATGTCTTATGGAAGAGAGTTCAGCAACTATGAACTAAATGACAAATTCCTAAGGTCCCTAACCAAAGATTGGGACACCAAGATCTGTGCCATAAGAGAAATGGCAAAGTTGGGAGAAATTCCTCCTCCTACACTATTTGGCAAGTTGTTTTCATATGAGATGCAGCTGACAGTGAGGAAAGAGGAGGAGAAATCAACAAGGATTGAGCACAAGGAAAGGACTGCTGCCTTCAAGACAGAAGTTCCCAGAAAATGCAGAACTAAGTCATCAACTCCACCTCCAGAGGTAGTTGAATATGAGTCAGAAGGGTCTGTCAGTACAAAGTCTACAAGCAGTGAAAGTGATGAAGACTTTGCTGCCTTCACTAGACACTTTCAGAAATTCCTGAAAAAGAAACAGTGGAGGTCCAGACCATCTACTTACAAGGGAAAAGAAGTCTTGTATCAGGAGAAAAAGCCTTCTAAGAAGGACAGGAAGAAGACAAAGACAAGCAAGGCAACTGGATCAAAGATTGTGTGCTACTGCTGCAATAGACAGGGTCATGTCATTGCTGATTGTCCTGAGAAAAGAAAAGAATCCAGTGACAGGAAAAAGACTCACTTCAAAGGGAAGAAAGAGAAGTCTTTTGTTGCTAAGAATGAGAAGACTCTTTCAGATATTTCTTCTTCAGACACTGATACTGATGCTGAAGCCTACATAGGGCTATTTGCTGAAGAAGAAGAAGAAGAATTTATGCAGATCTTGGAGTCAATTTATGAACAAGAAGACTGACAGTGCCAAGGACTGATGGCATTGACTGAGAGTACCAAAATCCTGGAGCAGCCAGGACCTAGTCAGGTACAAAGTCCAACTCTAAGTTCAGATTCTTGTTCTAGTTCAGAATCAGATTCATCTTCATCAAATGATGGAAGTGTTTCTGAGTCTGAAGAAGATATTCATCAGCTCGTAGATGAATATAAGGTGCTGTTACAGGCTTATAAGAAAAGCAAGTCCCTTGCCAAAAGTCAGGCAAAGGAAATTGCTAATCTAAAGCTGCTGCAACAGACCTTGAGAAGCAGTATGATCAAAAACTGAATGAAGTAGCCAGGCTGAAACACATTACAGTGATTCAGATGGGTACTATTACATTTAAGAATGATCAAATTAAGAGACTGGAGACAAATCTTCAGAAAGAGAGAGAACTGGTTGCAAAGTTTTCAAAGCCTAAATCAGTTCTACCTTTGATTGATGATTTTATTCATCACAGAGGCAAGGCTGGACTGGGTTTTGTTAAACCTGCTAGGACTGTTCAGGATCAGTCCAAGCCCAAGGGCAAGGCCCCAACATTCAATCAGTCAGCTGCAGTTAAGACAGCAAAGTCTGTACCTAAGCAAAGGTACAATAAGTTTGAATGTTGGTGTTGTGGCAAGGTTGGCCACTTTGCCTTCGATTGTTGGAACAATGCCAGTGCCAAGTTGAGTAGCAAGTTACCTGGTGGAAAGCCAGTAGGTAGCTGTGTCATGTTGCAAACTAACAATCACCAAGGACCCAAGTTTACTTTGGGTTCTAAGGTTCATTAATTTGTTTTGCAGGTGAATCCAAGTGGCCATACCCCAACATGGTACTTGGATAGTGGATGTTCCAGACATATGACTGGAACAAGGGGACTACTGAAGGACTACATTCCAATCAAAAATGGTCCTAAAGTGACCTTTGGTGGTTCTGAAAAAGGAATCATCAAAGGGTTTGGTAACATTTCTTCAAACCTTGTTACCATTACTCAAGTGGCTTATGTTAAAGGGTTGAAACACAACCTTATAAGTATAAGTCAGTTAAGTGATGTAGGGTATGACATCTCATTTGTTAAAAATGGTTGTCATATCAAGAGGTCAAGTGATCAAGAGATCATTTTGACAGGATATAGAAAGAGGAATGTCTACTGTCTAGACATCATGATTGAGAACAATGGTTCTCCTGTTTGTCTTGTAGCTGATGAGACAGTCTCTCATTGTGTCAAGTGGCACAAGAGGCTAGCTCATCTTAACTACAAGACTATTAGCAAGCTCTTTAGCAAAGAGTTAGTGAGGAATGGTCCTCAAGTTAAGTGTGTTAAAGATGGCATTTGCTCAGCTTGTCAAAAGGGCAAGCAGACCAAATCCACCTTTAAAAGCATTGAGAACAAAGATGTTGTGAGGTGCTTATACCTCTTGCATATGGATCTCTTTGGTCCAATGCCAGTTCACAGCTTAGGTAGGAAGGTCTGTACCTTTGTAGTTGTTGATGACTACTCAAGGTTTTCCTGGGTGTTCTTCTTAAGGTAGAAATCTGAAACACCTAGTGTCTTCTACAGCTTTGTCAAGCAAATTCAGAATGAACTAAATAGTACTGTGGTCAAAATTAGAAGTGACCATGGTACTGAGTTTCAATCTGAAAGCATGACAAAACTATGTGAAGACTTTGGGATATTTCAAGAATTCTCTTCACCTAGAACACCTCAGCAAAATGGCATTGCTGAGAGGAAGAATAGAACGTTGATAGAGGCTGGTAGAACCCTACTTAGTGATACATCACTGCCTGAGTATTTCTGGGCTGAAGCAGTTAACACTGCATGCCATGTGATAAATAGGGCTACCATCACTAAGAGACTAAACAAGACCCCCTATGAAGTAGTGAAAGGTAGGAAACCAAACCTATCCTATTTTAGGATCTTTGGTTGCAAATGCTTCATACTTAACAATGGGAAGTCTTACATAACTAAGTTTGCTGCCAAGTCCCAAGAGGGAATTTTTGTTAGGTACAGCAATAATAGTAAGGCTTATAGAGTATACAACTTGATTACACAAGTTGTAGAGGAGACTGTGCATGTAGTTTTTGATGAGACAAAACTTATTAACAATGAGTTGTCTAGCAATGTATGCAGCCCCACAGGTTTGACAAAGAAATTTGACAAGCTTACTATAGAAGAGATGCCTGCTGAAAGACAGCAAGTAGAAGGCAATAGCAGTTGTCCAGGGGGAGAACTACATGTGCCAATAGCTGAAGAAATACAAGAAGTACAGCATGATGCAGATGCTGAAGAAGTTCAACCTGAAGCTAGGATGCCTCCAGCCCACAGGCATCTAAGAGATCATCCAGTAGAGCTGATTATTGGAGATCCAAGACAAGGAGTTCAGACAAGGAGCAGAAATCAGAATGCTGCAGTATATTCTAGTTTTCTGTCTCAAATAGAACCTAAGAAATTTGAAGAAGCTATACAAGATCCACAGTGGACTGAAGCTATGCAAGAAGAACTTAATCAGTTCAAAAGGTGCAAGGTTTGGGAACTGGTTCCTAAACCTAAAGACCACAATGTTATAGGAACTAAGTGGATCTACAGAAATAAGTTAGATGAACAAGGGGTCATCATTAAGAATAAAGCAAGACTGGTTGCAAAAGGATATAGGCAAGAAGAAGGTATTGATTTTGATCAAACCTTTGCCCCAGTAGCCAGACTGGAGGCCATAAGGATGTTCTTGGCCTATGCAACCTATCAAGGATTCAAGGTTTACCAGATGGATGTCAAGTCAACATTCTTAAATGGTAATCTTAAGGAAGAAGTCTATGTGGAGCAGCCATCAGGTTTTGTTGATCCAACTCAACCTCATTATGTCTATAGACTTAGGAAAGCATTATATGGGTTAAAACAAGCTCCTAGAGCTTGGTATGAGACCCTATCTAGTTTCCTCATTGAGAACAAGTTCTCAAGGGGGAAAATAGATAAGACTCTATTCCTTAGGGAATCTAGAGGCAAAGTAATACTTGTCCAAATATATGTAGATGACATTATATTTGGGTCTACTGAAAGTAGCCTTTGCAAAAAGTTTGCAAAGCTTATGCAAAGTCAGTTTGAGATGAGTAGTATGGGAGAGCTGAAGTTTTTCTTGGGTCTCCAAGTTAAACAGACTGAAAGTGGTCTATCCATTTGTCAGTCCAAGTTCACCCTAGAACTCATAAGGAAATATGGTGTGGATTCATCCAGCACCATGAAGACTCCTATGGGGTCAAGTATGTCTCTTAGCAAGGATGATGCAGGGAAACCTGTAGATGAAACCTTGTATAGAGGGATAATTGGCTCCCTACTGTACTTGACTGCTAGTAGACCAGACATCATGTATGCTACATGTGTTTGTGCAAGGTATCAAGCCTGCCCTAAAGAGTCTCACTTGACTGCACTCAAAAGAATTTTGAGATATCTAAAGGGCACTCCCTATCTAGGCCTCTGGTACCCTAGGAATGGAGATTTTGATCTAACAGGTTATACAGATGCAGACTTTGCAGGATGCAAAGAGGATAGAAAGAGCACAACTGGAACCTATCAATTCCTAGGTGGAAGAATAATTTCATGGAGCAGCAAAAAGCAGACTAGTGTGGCTATCTCCACAGCTGAGTCAGAATATGTAGCTGCAGGAAGTTGTTGTGCTCAACTTCTATGGATTCAACATCAGCTAGTGGACTATGGATTTCAGATAAGTAGAACTCCACTTTACTGTGATTCTACAAGTGCTATTTCAATAGCTAACAACCCTGTATCTCATAGTAGAACAAAACATATTGAGATTAAATATCACTTTCTTAGGGAGCATGTAGAAAGAAATGATATTGCACTTGAATATGTTAAAACTGATAATCAGATAGCTGACATGTTTACTAAGCCCTTAGAAGAAGCTAAGTTCAATAGATTCAAAATTGAACTAGGTATGATAAACTTAGACTAAGTTTACAGAATAGAAAATTGACTAAGTAAAAAGGTGTCGACACATAGACAAGTCTATGTCGACACAGAATAAAAGTGTCGACACTTCAGTAAAAAGGTGTCGACACATCTAGGATGTTGGTGTCGACACTTCAGAATGTTAGTGTCGACACATGTTGAGTAGGTGTCGACACATCCAATGTGGTGTCGACACTTAAGTTTTACTCAGAATTTTCTAAGTAAAGTCTCGACTATTCGTCGAGTAGAGTGGTGTCGACACATAAACATGTGTCGACACATGTGTGTCGAGACATTATAAGTCAGTGTCGACACTTATTGACAGTGTCGACACATTTTTAGTTATCCATCCCGCCTGTTCGACTTCAAATCAGAAAGGTATAAATAGGGTTCTGTCTTTGATTGTCGACACGATTTCAACGTTTCGAGACCAAAACTCTTGTGTCGACATTTCTCTTTTCTCAAGACTAAATCTCCAAACCCTAATGGCTCCCAAGCTCGAGGAGAATGTTAACGAAGGCTATGAGCTCGTGCGAGGTGCATTCGATGAAGCTGATCAAGAACTCAAGGCGGTAGTAACCCTAATTGCCGATTCAGGATTGGAATACTTGACTTCAGAACCAACGAAGATTTGGAAAAAGGAAGTTCTTGAATTCCTCCATGGAGCTGCTGTAGATGACTCTGGATTCAGGATCAAATCCAGAGTTCATGGGACTAAGGTCAAAGTTTCACCAAAGAATCTGAGAAAGGTACTCCAGCTACCTAAAGCACATGATGAAGAGGAAGTAACTGCTTCAAAGACCAGGGAAGCTCTTACTTGGTGTGGACTGGATCCAAAGATGAAGGTAGGATTAGTCTTTAACAGGAAAGGCATGAATAATCAAGGGAAATTCATGTCTGAAATAGTAGGAAAGGTTATTCTCAGCAAGACTGGAGGGCATGACAGGGTGTCTGCCTCCATGTTTGAAATTATGACTAGAATCATCTTCACCCTGAAAACAGATTGGTCTCAAGTGGTGTATGAGAAAATCAAGGAGAGCTTGAAGAAGCCCAACCTGGGCAGAATACTAAGTCTCTACCTTGCTGGTACAATACCAGAGGTGATGAGTAATGCAGCTGGAAGTAAGATCAATCACAAGAGGAAGATGGATTCAAGGATATTCTCTAGATGGGAAAGGGTGTTGTCAAAGGACATGCCTACCCCTGAGAAGCCAGTTTCTGAGAAAGTTACTCCTCCCAGGAAGAAGAGAAAGACTGCTGCTGTGACAGAAGAGTCCTCCAGCAGTTCTGATAGTGAAGAACAGGTTGTTTTCACACCTGATGACCATGAAGAATTGGCTGCAGAGAAGACTCCTGCTCCTCAAGATGAAGCTGAGATCCAGGGGGAGCTGCCTCCAGCTAGCCCCATCCATAGGGATCACAGCCAGGGGGAGCTTCCAGCAGTAGAAGAAACATCTACTCTGGACAGTGAGCAAGCCACCCTCATTATCCAAGAGGTACTCACTGACTTAAAAACTTTAGAATATCTTATTGAAGATGCTGATTTGTCTGATGTTCCTCAGCAAACTCAGCTACATAGTCAAGCTCCAGATGTTGGTCTTGAAGACACATCTGCTGTTGTGCAAAATGTTCCAGATACTACTCAAGTAGTTGAAGAACCAAGTACTTCTCCTGCACAGTCATCTCCTGAATACATAATGGAAGACCTCTTTCTGAATTTAGATCAAGAGGATTTTGACATGGACAAGGTTGCTGCTGAAGATAAGAGTACTGCTGCTGAGGGGGAGCACATATCAGTTCAGGATGAGCCTTTAAGGCTAGACACTGAGAAGGCACTAGATGTGCAAGCTGAAAAACCACAAAGCCCCAAGGATAGGGTTGAGATTGCCAGCACCTCTGCCTCTGAAGATGAGGAGAGTGATAGGGCTAAGAAGAAGAAATTGTTTGTATTCAAAAGAAGAAGTCAGAGCTACAAGAAAGCCCTACAATCCATTGCCCCACAGCCTATCGTTCAGCAAGCTCCAACTACTGACTATAGTGCTTTACTGATTGCACTACAGATCAAGCTGGATGAGCACAGGAAGGCTATAGAGACTTATGTTGATGAAGGGCACAAGACCCTACAATTTGATCTGGCACAGGAAATCAAGTCAATAAGGTTTGAAATGAACCTTAATAAAAAGGAGATGACTGAATGTTTTTCAAAGGGTGGTAATGCAGTGGTCTATCTGGCAACCCACCAAGAGAAGATAAAGTCTCAAGTAGATGATATAGCACTGAAGCAAGGCTATGTGCTGGAGAATCAGTTGAGAATGAATGATAATTTGACTGCATCCCACAATGCTATAGTCACTGAATTAAAGAATAAGTCTGCTGAACCATCTATATCTGCTGCTGCTGCAAAGGCTGATTTTGATAAAATCTTTCAAGCTGAGATTACTGCTGTCAAAACTGCTATACAAGATTCCCAAAAAGCAATCTCTGACCAACTTACCAAGCTTAGACCTTACTTTAAAGATGGAATCAGGTACTTGGATGGTCAAATCCGATTCCAGAAAGATGATGTAAGAGATCATGTTGCTCAAGAAGTCATAAAGGGGGAGAGAGTGTTAGTCAAGGCCAGTTCTGAGCATGCAAAATGGATTTCAAATTCAATCAGGGCTACACTTGGATATCCTCCCCTGTGTGATGACAATGAAGTTGCTGAATCTGGACTGAACCCTGCCTATTTTGGAGGTGAGCCACAAGAAGTAGCTCAAGTCATTTATCCACCTCCAGATTTTGAAATGATTCATGCAGAGGTGAGTACTATGTATAGCCCATCTGGGGGCAAGGACAATGTCCATTTAGAAAAGGTTGTTCAACCTATAACAGCAGCTATGCAAGAGGCTTTGGACAAAGAAGAAGAGACAAGGCTGTCAAAGAAGAGGTTTAGGGAACTAGCAGAACAAAAGCCAGATTTTGAACAGTGGAGCCCTACCTCTAGAAATATCATTCTAACTGCCTGGAAAGCTGCTAAAGACAACACTACTGATAGAAACAAGTGGTTCTCAGAAGCTGAATGGAGGAAGCATGAGATCAGGCAGGAAGCCATTGTCCAGTACAGAAGAAAGGGTAAGTTAGGAAAGCTACCTCCTACTGCAGTGGAGCCTAGCAAGTACTTTCCTAAGCCCTATCATTATTTTGAGAGACAGAAAATCAAGGCTGAAGAACAAAAGAAGAAGGACTCAAAAGGCAAGAAGCCTGCTGATGCTGAGCCTACTGCTACTGCTGCTGTCAAAGCTCAAGTTAAAGCTGGAAAAGGAATTGTTATCAAAGAACCTGATCAGAAATAGATTAGGAATTAAACTTGAAGCTTGTTGTAATCTTTTAAATGAAAAACATTTTTGTACAACATTGAAAATGTATAAGGAACAATGTTAGAACAATATATGATAAATATAGTATGATTGTTCTGAAATGTGTTTGTTTCTTATTTGTTCTGGAATGTTGAATGTGTATATGTGTGAAGTTTTACATGTTCATGTTAACCCTGCTGATTATAATCTGCTTTTCATCATTTTGTAATTTTTAATTATGAATGGTGTATATCATTGACTAAGGGTTATGACTTCTCCAAATAGGGGGAGATTGTTGGGTACATTGGTCAAATGTACCTGATTTGAAGAAGCCTCACCCAACTCAATGATATACATCATAATGTATTTGATGTATGTTTGAGTTACTTGTGCAGGTTAGGTATTCACTGGACTGAAGCTAAAACTTTCTAAGTCCATGTGTCGACACCCAGAGGGAAAGTGTCGACACTTGAGAAAGCTTGTGTCGACACCCAGACAAGCAGTGTCGACACTTGGAGTCATTGTGTCGACACCTGGGATGAAGAGTCGACACCAGACAGAAAGTGTCGACACAAGGAGCTGTGTCGACACTCAGTGAAGAAGAATGCAGAGAAGCAGTGTCGACACTTAGCAGAAGTGTCGACACCTAGAAGAGCTGTGTCTACATCAGAAAGTGTCGACACTTGGAGTTGTGTCGACACTCAGCAAAAGTCTGCAGAGTCTAAGTACAAGTGTCGACACTCAACACAATGTGTCGACACTATGAAGAAGAGTCAACACTTGAAGTATGTGTCGACACTCAGCACAATGTGTCGACACACCACCAGAAGAGTCAACACTTGAAGAAAGTGTCGACACCCAGCACAATATGTCGACACTCAGTTAAAGACTCAACACTGGAAGAAAGTGTCGACACAAGGAGCTGTGTCGACACTTAGCAAAGAACAAAAATATCTACAAAAATATTCTAAGTACAAGTGTCGACACTAAGGGAATGTGTCGACACTCAGCTGAAGAATCTATATTGAAGACTTGTGTCGACACCAAGAAGCAGTGTCGACACTTGACAGATTCAACACAAGAAGTTGTGTTGACACAAAAGAGATGTGTCGACACTTAGAAGAATACAGTTAAAGAATGAAGAACAAGTACTTGTGTCGACACTCAATTTCAGTGTCGACACATGCAGAAGAATCTGTGTCGAGACATACAAGGAGTTGTGTCGACACCTTGTAGACTTGTGTCGACACTTACACAGCATGTGTCGACACTTAGTCTATAAGTGTCGACACTTAAGAACAGAAAGTCTCGACACTATCTGACAGTTAGAGAATTTCAAGAAGTGACTGGTTGACATGACAGCTGCCGATCCAGCCGGTCTATAACAACTGTCAGGGAAGTCAGAAGTCTGTTATGAACCGGACCAGCCGGTTACCATGAAGAATGCCTATAAATAGGCACCCACAGTTTACAGAAACTGTTGTTGAAGCTATTTGAAGTAATTGATCAGATTATTCAAGTAATCAGAAAAGTGGTACACAGAGTATCAACACAAGAAGATCTGGCAGTCCAACTGCAGATCTAAGAAGTTGGAGAGAGAGAACTCCAATCAAGAATTCATTCTTTGGAACTAGGCTGAGAAGAAGGATTCAGAGGCATCTGGATCTTAAGAAGCAGAGGTCAAGGAACAACTGCAGAGGATTCAGACTTATTCAGTTCTACTCAAGAAGCTTTGAAGGAAGCTAAGTCAGTTTGGATCTATCTGAGTTCTTTCAAGAACTCAGCAAGAAACTCACAACTCCTCTCTTATTTTCTGAGTTGTTGAGTTATTTGTTGTAATACTATTTTAACTTGTAGGATCTTAGGATCTGAGTGCATTGTAAGCCTAAATTTATAAAGGCTGAGGGTAGGGCTTGATAGCCTGAGTGTAGGAGTTGAAGAACTCTGAGTGTAGGCCTGGGTGGCTGAGTGTAGGCCTTTGTGGCTGAGTGTAGGCTTTGGAGAAAGCTGAGGTGTAAGGCTTTGGGCCTGAGGTGTAGGAACCTATTTGGGTTCTGAGACAGTGGAGAAGTTTGGCCGAATCTAGTACACTGCTAGATAGGCGAAGGGGGAAAGTGGATGTACCCAAAGATTGGGGAACCACTATAAATCACTGTATGCTGTGCTGTGAATGTGCTGTGTATGTTTGATTATTGCTGATTGCTGTAATAGACTACTTAGAAATCTGTTATAAAACTGTTTGGCTGCCAACAAAGTTAGAAAAGGATTAGGTCACCTATTCACCCCCCCCCCCCTCTAGGTGTTTAGGTACCATATCTTTCAAACAGTCACCAAGGCATGGATCTGCGATTGCATCTCCACCAATTGCCTAGATAGAGCCTCATTATACTGTCGCAGTCCTTCTATCATGGCCTCATTTTGCGCTCCAGATGACTCGCCCTCAGACTGGGGAGTCAACCTTGTCGCAAGACTCTTTGGCGGAATTCTAATAACACAACAAACAACTAATCAATACATAACTTACCTCTAGAACTACACAACTTAGTTCAGACAATACATGTACAAGTACTTGCTCAAGCTGCTAATTTGCTCTGGGATTTTATTGATGATGTTGTGCTTAAACATAGGATGATATACCATCATCCCGCATACCCATATGCATAGACCATGAATGCATGAATTTCTTATTCCTTCTTGACTTAAAACCATGTGTGTATATCTGTTATCATGCAAATCTTTAGCTTGGCACGCATGCTAATGTAATATTATATCATGCATGTTGTGCTATGCAATTGAATAAAGGCTTTAGTGTATGTTATGAGCGGCGTACATATGAAATATTATGCATCCCATAGTATATAATATCGCATACAACAAAAAGAAAAACTAATGTGCATTCATGTGATGATTGTTGTGCATCCCATACTACATAACATTCACATGTTTCCTCCTATGAGGATATATAAACAAACACATATTATGCATCTTATACTACATAATATGCCCTATATACTTCTTGTCATGCTTATGAGTGTAGTGTTCATGCTTCCGCCAAGACATACTAATGACACATCAGTATGTGTATGAAATGGAACGAGATAACTAAAGCTAACTCAAGATGGATGTTCGACCATTTGTCAAACAACTCTGCTCCTTTGATACCTACTGTCACAACCCGTATTTTCCCCGAATTTAAATGAATATCAGAGTAAGAGAAATCACATGTCGTGATGTCACGCAGTGCAAGGGATAACTGTACACGTTCAGGCAAACTCCAACTCTACATTTTATATGAAATCTACAATTGTAGTATGAAGAAACCAAATTATATAAGTTTTGTATAAATATACATTGTGGAAAGTACATTGTTTATATTGCTTAACATCCTAAATGAGCATAAACATCTCAATTGGACAACTCATGTTATGTATGACTCTAGATTTAGTATAAGTATAGCAATAGATTATACATTCGTTAAAGTACAATAACTTTAGTTTTAAAAGATGACATGTATGAGATGATACAAGTAATACTTTATAATTTTAAAATACCTAACATACAACCTAGCATAAAACCTTCCCAGAGAGCAAGTAAACCAACAGTCCATAAAGAACTAGACTTAGCAGATAACAAGTACTTAACATTAAACAAAATCATGTGGACGTCAATAACCTGACACGAACCCACCAACATAATGTATGTATGAACTAAGGAAAATAAACAACAACTACCTCACAACTGGTGAGGGAAAGACAGCTGTAGAACACTAGCCAAAAACCAAGACTGCGGGATCCCTAGTAAGATTTGGGCTAGGTTCACTAAGTTAGGATCAAATGACAAACAATGTATAGCCAGGGTCATGGTTGTGTCCTAGAGTCTAGGCCAAGTCCTTAGATTCAACAACACATGGACCAGCTATCAACAAGACTGCCAAGGACTCAAGACTTAGAAGAATTCAAAGAATGTAAAATGAGTTCGACGTTCATCGAACTCAGGTCGACGATTGTCGTGCTCAGGTCGACGATTGTCGTGCTCAGCTCGACGATCTTAGAGAAAATTCTCTAAGCTGAGCTCAACGAACTCTATTCTTTGGTCGACGAAAACTTGGACGCTACAATAACATTTCAAGAGGCAAGATCATTCTAGTCCAAATATATGTAGATGACATCATATTTGGGTCTACTGAAAGTAGTCTTTGCAAAAAGTTTGCAAAACTAATGCAAGGACAATTTGAAATGAGCAGTATGGGGGAACTTAAGTTCTTCTTGGGTCTCCAAGTTAGACAGACTGAGGATGGTTTATCCATATGCCAGTCTAAGTTCACTCTAGAATTGATAAGAAAGTATGGTATGGAATCATCCAGTACCATGAAAACTCCTATGGGGTCAAGTATGTCTCTAAGCAAAGATGATGCAGGGAAACCTGTAGATGAGACTTTGTATAGAGGGATAGTTGGCTCCCTATTGTATTTGACTGCAAGTAGACCAGATATCATGTATGCTACATGTGTCTGTGCTAGGTACGAAGCTTGCCCTAAAGAATCTCATTTGACAGCAGTCAAAAGAATATTGAGATATCTTAAGGGCACACCTTATCTTGGCCTTTGGTACCCTAGGAATGGAGACTTTGAACTGACAGGTTATTCAGATGCAGATTTTGCAGGCTGCAAGGAAGATAGGAAAAGTATAACTGGAACCTGTCAATTCATAGGTGGAAGGCAGATATCATGGAGTAGCAAGAAACAAACAAGTGTGGCCATCTCCACAGCAGAATCAGAGTATGTTGCTGCAGGAAGTTGTTGTGCTCAACTTCTATGGATTCAACATCAGCTTGAAGATTATGGTATTCAAGTAAGTAGAACACCTCTATTTTGTGATTCTACTAGTGCTATTTCTATTGCAAACAATCCTGTCTCCCATAGTAGGACTAAGCACATAGAAATAAAATACCATTTTCTAAGAGAACATGTGAAAAAAGAAGATATTTCACTAGAATATATTAGTACAGATAATCAGCTAGCTGACATGTATACTAAGCCTTTAGATGAAACCAAATTCAATAGGTTTAAAATTGAATTAGGTATGATAAACTTAGAATAGTTTACAAAAATTGGCTAAGTAAAAAGGTGTCGACACACAGAGTTGTCTGTGTCGACACATAGAAGTGGTGTCGACATTTCAGAGAAATAGTGTCGACACATCTAGGAAGTCTGTGTCGACACTTTAGATAATTAGTGTCGACACATGCAGGGTAGGTGTCGACACATCCAAGGTGGTGTCGACACTTAGACTTTACACAGAATTAGTCTAGTAAAGTCTCGACTAAGTGTCGAGCTAAGTGGTGTCGACACATATATTCTGTCGACTATACTTGTGTCGACACATAGTTGTCGAGAGATTATAAGTCTGTGTCGACACTTTTCAACTGTGTCGACACAATTTAAGTATTTTGACGCGCCCTTTCATCTTCAACTCTAGAAAGGTATAAATAGGTTTTCGCCATTGTCTGTCGACACGCTCACCAAAGTTTCGAGACCAAACTTGTGTGTCGACATCTCTCTTCTCTAAATTCAAATTTCTTCAAACCCTAATGGCGCCCAAGCTAGAAGAGAATGTGAATGAAGGATATGAACTCGTGCGACACGCATTTGATGACGCGGAACCCGATATCAAAGGCGTGATAACCCTAATAGCTGAGACCGGGTTAGAATTTCTTATTTCAGAACCGATCAAGATTTGGAAGAAGGAGGTCCTGGAGTTTCTGAATGCAGCAATAATAGATGAATCAGGACTCAAGATTAAGTCAAGAGTTCATGGGGCAAAGGTGAAGGTCTCTCCTAAGAGTCTGAGAAAGGTACTACAACTACCAAGGACTAAGGAAGAAGAAGATGTTTCTGCTTTTAAGACTAGAGAAGCATTAACATGGTGTGGACTAGACTCCAAAATGAAAATTGGATTTGTTTTCAACAGAAAGGGAATGAATATGCAAGGCAAGTTTCTATCTGAGATTGTGGGCAAAGTCATCCTGAGCAAGCCTGGAGGCCATGACAGAATCTCAGCTCACATGTTTAGCCTTATGGCAAGGATAATATTCAAACTAAATACTGATTGAGCTACAGTTATGTTTGATAAGATTAAAGAAAGTATGAAGAAGCCAAATCTGGGTAGAATACTAAGTCTTTACCTAGCTGGCAGTATACCTGAGGTAATGAACCAAGCTGCAGGTTCAAAGATTAACCACATGAGGAAGATGGATATGAGAATTTTCTCAAGGTGGGAAAGAGTACTGACCAAAGAACTGCCATCTCTAGTAAGGGACACACCCCAGAAAAAGAAGAAGAAGTCAGCTCATGTGACTCAAGAATCCTCAAGCAGCTCTGAAGAGCAAGTTGTTTTTACTCCTGATGAGGAAGAAACTGGAAATGCTGGACAATCTCCAGTAGGACAAGCAGATGCACCAAGGCAGGGGGAGCTACCACAAGCTAGCCCAATTCAGCTGGATTCACTCCAGGGGGAGCCTCTACTGGTGGATGAGTCAACTCCACTAGAGAGTGAACAAGCTACCCAAACCATACTGGAGGTAATCACTGAAATTAGCCTCTTAGATTTCACTATTGAGGAAGAAGTTTTGACTTATTTACTACCTAACGTTCATCAGCAAACACAGATACATCCTCAACCCCAAGATGTTGTCATGGAGGACACATCTGTTGCTGATCAAGTGGTTGATGAGATAAGAGATTCTCCACCCCATCCTCAACAGGAATTTACTTTAGAAGAACTGTTCCTTGACCTTCTACAAACAGACTTTGAGAGAGAAAAAGCTGCTGCTGAGGGGGAGAAAGTAATTATTGAGGGGGAGCAAGTGGAGATTATAGAAGAAAGTGCAAGCAAAGAGACTGAAAAGCCAAAGGATGTTGAGCAACCACAAAGGACTGAGAAGGATTCACATCCTAGTCCTAAGGACAGAGTTGAAATAGCCAACACATCTGTCTCAGAGGATGAAGAGGCTGCAAGAGCCAAGAAGAGGAAATTTCAAGACTTTAAGAGGAGGAGCCAGAATTATAAGAAAGCTCTATAAACAATTGCACCACAGCCTGCCCCATCTACTGACTACAGTTCATTGATGGTGGCAATGCAGATTAAGCTGGATGAGCAAAGGCAAGCTCTGGAAAAGTATGTGGATGAGGGGCATAAGTCACTGCAATTTGATCTGGCCCAAGACATCAAGTCAATCAGTTTTGAAATGAATCTGAACAAGAAAGAGATGACTGACCGCTTCCATAAAGGAGGGAATGTTGTTGTTTATCTGACAACACATCAGGAGAAAATAATGACAAAACTTGATGAGCTAGAAGTGAAGCAAGGATATGTTCTGGAAAATCAGATAAGGATGAATGATAATCTCACTGCTTCACATAATGCAATTGTAACAGAAATGAAGAATATAGCTTCTGGTCAAACTACATAAAGTGCAAATGCCAAAGAAGTTTTTGATAAGAAGTTACAAGAGAGCCTTACTGCTTTTAAAACTGTGCTTGAAGATTCCCAGAAGGCTATAGCTCAACAGCTTCAGAAGTTTAAACCTTTCTATAAGGATGGAGTAAACTATTTGAATGCACAGATAAGGTTTCAGAAAGATGATCTGAGGGATCACATTGAAAGAGAAGTCATAAAGGGGGAGAGGGTGTTAGTCAAAGCAGACTCTGATCATGCAAAGTGGATTTCAAATTCCATCAGAGCCACCCTTAGATATCCTCCATTATGTGATGATGACAATGTTGCAGAGTCTGGAATTAATCCTACATATCTTGGAGGAGAACAGGCTGAAGTAGCTCAAGTAATATACCCTCCTCCAGACTTTGATATGGTACATCAAGAGATACAGTCAATGTATAGTCCTCCTTATGGACATCAAAATGTCATCATGGAAAAAGTAGTACAGCCAGTGCCAGAGGCAGTTCTAAAAGAATAAGAAGCACAATTATCTAAGAAAAGATTCAGAGAGCAAGCTGAACTTAGGCCTGATTTTGAACAATGGAGCCCCACTTCCAGGAATATCATCTGAACTGCATGGAAGACTACCAAGGACAATGTCCAGGATAGAGGCAAATGGTATTCTGAACTGGAGTGGAGGAAACATGAGACCAGGCAAGAGGCTATTGTTCAATACAGAAGAAAGGCTAAGATGGGAAAGCTACCTCCTACTGCACAGGAGCCTAGCAAGTACTTTCCAAAGCCTTATCATTACTTTGAAAGGCAAAAGATCAAGGCTGAAGAATTGAAAAAGAAAGATCTTAAGGGAAAGAAGCCTGCTGCTGCTGAAGATACTGAAGCTCCTGTCCAAGCAAAGATACAATCTGGAAAGGGCATAGTTATCAAGGAGCCTGAGCTGCCTTAGGATATTAATTTTTCTTTAGTTTACAGTTGTAATCATTTGATTTTAAACTCTCTGTAAACTTTTGAATAATGAATATGTTGAAGTTGTTAGAACAATATGATATATGTTAAATCTATTACATTACTGTTCTGAGATATTTGTGAATACATGTTTTGTTTATACATGTTTATGTACTTACCCTGTTATATAATTCTGTTTTACATCATACTGTGAATTTGTTATGTATGGTGTATATCATTGACTAAGGGTTATGACTTCTCCAAATAGGCGGAGATTGTTGGGTACATTGGAATAAATGTACCTGATTTGAAGAAGTCTCACCCTACTCAATCATATACATCAAAATGTATTTGATGTGTTTTGAGTTTAGTTGTGCAGGTTAAGTATTTGCAGGGAAAGCTGAAAAGTTTCTAAGTCCATGTGTCGACACTTGAGAAGACTTACGTCGACACCTAGAGAAGCAGTGTCGATACTTGGAGTCATTGTGTCGACACCAGGAATGCAGAGTCGACACCAGAAGGAAAGTGTCGACACATACAGGCTGTGTCGACACACAATGAAGAAATGTTCAGAGAAGCAGTATCGACACTTAGAAGCAGTGTCGACACCCAGAGGAACTTTGTCGACATCAAAAGTGTCAACAGTTGGAGGCTGTGTCGACACTCAGCAAACTTCAACAGAGTCTAAGTACAAGTGTCGACACAAAGGAGATGTGTCGACACTCAGCTAAAGTCTCAAAACAAGAAGATGTGTCGACACAAAGGAGATGTGTCGACACTCAGCCAAAGTCTCAACACAAGAAGATGTGTCGACACAAAGGAGATGTGTCGACACTCAGCAAAAGTATCAACACAGAAGGCATGTGTCGACACCAAGGAGATGTGTCGACACTTAGCAAGTATCAACACAAGAAGATGTGTCGACACAAAGGTGTTGTGTCGACACTTACAAAAAATCAACTAAGTATCAAAGAAGAAGGACTTGTGTCGACACACAGGATCAGTGTCGACACATGTTGAAGAAGCAGTGTCGAGAAGCAGACTCTACAACACAAGGAGTTGTGTCGACACCATGAAGGCTAGTGTCGACACTTAGTCAACTTGTGTAGACACTTAGTCTATCAGTATCGACACTTAAACACTGACTGTCTCGACACTTTCAGACAGTTACAGAAAATTCAAGAAGTGACTGGATGACTTGACAGCTGCCATTCCAGCCGGTCTACTGCAACTGTCAGAGATGTCAGAAAGTTATTAGGAACCGGACCAGCCGGTCACCATGAAGAAAGCCTATATAAAGGCTTATACCTTCAACAGATGACAAGAGTTGGGGAAGCAATTCATTGAAGAACAATACAACTAGAAGAAGACCTTCAAGTGAAGATCTAAGAAGTTGGAGAGAGAGAGCTCCTTCTAAGAAGACAGCTGTTGAACCAGGCTGTTAAGAAAGGTTTCAGATTGAGTTCTGATTCTTAAGTTAGCAGTGATTGAAGATCAGCTGCATAGAGACTCAACCCTATTGTGTTCTAAATTCAAGAAGCTTTGAAGGAAGCCAAGGGAGGTTGATCTCAGAACAGTTCTTCCAAGAACTCATCAAGAAACTTGTCAACTCTTCTCTCTAATTCTGAGTTGTGGGTATATACATTATAATTTTAATTTCTTGTAGGATCCTAAGGGATCTGTGTTGTAAGCCTGAAATTATAAAGGCTGAGTGGTAGGGCCTGTGTGCCTGAGTGTAGGAGATACTTTTCTCTGAGTGTAGGCCTTGTTGAAGGCTGAGTGTAGTTCTTTGTGAAGACTGAGTGGTAGGGCTGTGTGCCTGAGTTGTAGGAGTGGGATCACTCTGAGTTGTAGGAACCTATTTGGGGTTCTGAGTGTAAGATCTGAGGATCTGAGGAATAGTGGAGAAGTTGGGCCGAATCTAGTACACTACTAGATAGGCGAAGGGGGAAAGTGGATGTACCCAGACCTTGGGGAACCACTATAAAACTGTGTGTACTCTGTGTGTGCTTTATTTTGTGATTGCTGTGCTGTATTGCTGTGAAGAATAGTTTATAATTCTGTGATTCTGCCTAAAAGTTTAAAAAGATTAAGGTCACCTATTCACCCCCCCCCTCTAGGTGATTAGGTACAATTTCTTTCAGGGAGTCAATCTCGTCGCAGGACGCTTTGGCGGCATTTCTAAAAAAAATCAAATGGACAACTCATCAAAATCCTAGCTTGCAACAAAGTCACATGACTAGTTCAGACCATACTTGAAAGACGTTTGCTTACGCTGCAACTTGCTCTGGGATTTTATAATGATGTTATGTCCTACTTAGGATGTTATCCTCTCATCCTATTGACTCTTGTGCCTATGACATGAATGCATGTATTCTTTATTCTTATTTAAAATCATGTGTGTACATGTTTCATCATGTAAACCTTAACTTAGAACGTGTGCTTATGCGATGATATGCAATGTATGTAGTGTTATGCATTCTATAAAGGCCCTAATACATGTTATGAGCGACGTACACATGAAATGTTATGCATCTCATACTACATAACATTGCATGCAACGAGAAAAGAAAACGTGCTAATGGGCACCCATGTGATGGTGGTTATGCATCTCATACTACATAACCATCACATGTTGCCACCTATGGTGGATTCATATACAAACACATATTATGCATTTCATACTACATAATATTCCTCATATACTTCTTATCATGCTATGAGTGTAGTGACTATGCTTCGGCTAAGACGTACTAATGACATATCAGTGTGTGCATGAAATGTCACTTAAACAACTAACACTAACAAGAGAAGGTTGCCCGACCAATTGTCAAGCAACCTGGCTCTGATACCAACTGTCACAACCCGTATTTTCACCGCATACAATAACTTATCAGAGTAAGGGAAAATACATGTCATGATGGCACGTCAGCAGGGGATAACTGCAGACGCTCAGACAGACACCTACTTAATCATGAAGAAAGATTCTTTAAGTTATTTTAAGGTAAAAATCAGTTTAGGTGCAGTAGTTAGCCGTATCCCTCGTCTTAGTGGCTCATCTAGTCCACGAATCAAAATATAATTATACGCTGCGGAAGATACTTGTTTAGATTGACTCCAACATCCTACAAGAGTATAAACGTCCCCAAAGGACAACTCAAGCTATGCAAGACCCTATATTTATAATAGTAGTAAAGATAGTTTTTACGATCGCTAAATATAAGAAGTTAGAGTTTTAAATTATGCAATACATGAAGTAATAATAGTTGATTTTATACTTGAAAATACCTAACATGCATTCCTAGCATAAATCCTGCTAGAGAGCAAATAATTCACATCCACATATAGAAAACTAAGCAGCTAGCAAGTATCTAAAAGTAACAATTCTGTGGGCGTCAACAAACTGACACGAATCAACAAACATAAATGTATGCCTGAGCCAGTAAAACAAAATAAACAACAAACTACATTGCTAAGATGAGGCAACAACTATGGCCAACATTGCTGCCCGGAAACTCCAAAACCAGCTCTGTTAACTGCTACAGCTCTGAACCTGAGGCATTCCAAAGACAGAACACCTCAGCAAGAAAGTATAAAAGGTGGCAGAAAAATAAGCCAAAATAAACAAAGGTCAATAGGGGTACCAACCTAAGACCAAAAGCACTGAAGTAAAGTACAAAAAGAAACAAAACATCAACAGGAAAGGAACTCTTACGTGATTCGTCACGTTCAACAAGAGTACACCAGACGCACGATGCTATAAGGTGACGACACGAATAAATCATAAGGAAAAGTACAAAACCTTTATTAGGCACCCGTGGTCGACTCTACACAAAAACACTTGCGAGAAGGTCACTCAACTGGACACACCCTCACGAATATAATATCCGTCTAACTGCGAGGGAGTCTCATACTCTCCACCATACACCGCAGACGCCCAAAAACCTAGTAGACTTCCACAAAGTACCAATAAAGGAAACAAACATTGCGGAGGTGGTTTCGTCCACCTACTCCCGCAATCAAGAAAACAAACCCACAAGAAACTACCACATATCTCGAGATTTGGCTCGTCAGATTCTACTTGACATTACTAGATTCAAGACGCGGTTGATCAACCCTTACGGACAATTTACAATCCTAGATAAACTCTAATACGTTCGATAACGATAAATAAGACATTTAAAGCCATCAATAAGACACTTCAAGAACGATTAATCATAACCTAACAAGATCGAGTTCATCATGATAAAACCTTACAACATCGAGTGATCATCAAGAAGGTTAATCATAGCAATAAATTGGAAGACAAAGTGCAGTAGATTTTAAAGAACATAAAAACTTAGTCGTTACCATCAAATCGGATAAGGAGAAATGAGGGGAAACCACCACTTACCTTGGTTTTACCGCAAAAGTTCTCCGAATCAGTCTACGTCGCTGATCGGGGCAAAAAAAGATGGGGGAAGTTGAAATCTAGACAAAAAATGGCCGAAATAGAGGTTAGAGCCGAAAATCCCTAACGAGAAAACTGAAGAAACGAGAGGAGTTTTACCACGATGGCGTAGTTCTCGACGAGAGCTTTCCAGATCTATACTCGGTTGGAGATTTTGAGCACCGGAGCACCGTCAACGGCCACCGGAAGATTCACGAACAGCTTCGTCTCCCCCGCCTAATTTTCTCTGGGTCGGTTCAGAATGTTGAGGAAAATAAAGTTTTCTCTAATAGGAGTATATATATATATATATATATATATATATATATATATATATATATATATATATATATATATATATATATATATATATATATATAAAAATTTTTGTCTAAAAACGGACTATTTACGAGCGGGCGCGCGAAAAATAAAAATAGAGATTTAAGATTGCTTCAAATAGAAAAATACCCAACATAAAAATTGTAGATCTCGTCGAGATGAACAAATTTCATGTTAATCATTTTTCCATACGACATAGTTTTGATACTAAAAAGGCTCCTGAACACAAAATGCAACGGAACACACGAGAACAAGATTACGGGTACTCGAGAGGTTGAAAATAGGCTACTCGAGTAAGCAGGAACAGTCACTCGAGTGTATAAAAAGGTACTCGAGTATAAAAATATCAGTACTCGAGTATAAAAATATCAGTACTCGAGTGTGAGAACAATCACTCGGGTAGGTCCAGAATAATCACTCGAGTAGGAGAATAGTCACTCGAGTAGATCAAGAAAACATCACTCGAGTATATAAAAATCACTCGAGAAACCCGGAAGAAAAACACTCGAGTGAATATAAGAATCACTCGAGTAAATAAGAATCACTCGAGTAACGAAGAATTCAGAGTACACGAGAGAATACAACTTACTCGAGAAGTGCATAGGCACTACTCGAGAAGTGCACAGGCACTACTCGAGAAGCGCACGTGCACTACTCGAGAAAGGCAGGAATTGGTACTCGAGAGAAGAAGCAGCAACTCGAGAAGAAACAATTAAAGACCAGTGATAAGAATAGTGTTTTTTTACAAAAATATCTGAAATCAAACTATAGAGATGAATAGGGAATCACATTTTTAAATAGTGTTTTAATATTAAAATATTCATATTTATATTTTTGAATGAGAAAACGCGAGTTCAAAACTGAGGCCCGAACGCCCGTCGAATCAAACGAAATTCACACCGTAGGCGAACACTGACGCTACGAACACAACGGCGAAGTCAAAACCAAAATCCGACGAGCCATTTTTGAGATATAAATTTTCAAAGTTTATGACGAACATAAATTCCACAAAACTTCGGAAAATTGCCGAGGCCCAAATATCGCTCGGATCACGACGAAACTTGACGAGCAAGTCCAAAATTACTTAACTTAAATTCCAAATGCAAAATTTTATCATCAGAACAAGAATTCGGCCGACTCGACTGCACAGATGCGAAAATGTCTTAATGACATTGCGCCGTCAACTCAATGTTAAAAGTAACGGCACGACGTCATAAATATGATGATACCCATTCAAATAAAATCATCTAAAAATCGGGCGTGTTACAGTTAGTACTTCTACTTCATATCAGCAAGAGAGGAGTGGTTCTCATAGGTGTGATGGGAAGAGTAAGGGAGGACCAAGGTGCTATAGATGCAAGCAACATGGTCACCTCCGGAAGGAGTGTAAGGTTGTCTTGTACTTGGTGAAAGTTACTCATACTGGGAGTAAGGAGAAGAACTTGGTTGGGTCATCAACAAGTTCTGATGCTGATCGGATGAAGGCCAGTGATAGTGCTGCTATCGGATATGAAAGACTGGGACATGTCGGGATGGACAAGCCGAAAGCAATCGCGGTAAGGAGTCTCGTGAGAGGCTTGCCTAGATTGTCATCCTATGGCGATGGTAAAGCATGCGCGAGATGTCAGCATGGTGAAGCTTATCGCTTTACGGTTGATAAGACGCGGTCCAGATGCAAAGCACCTTTGGAGGTTGTCCATTGTGATCTGGTGGGACGAACCGTCACCACTAGTCTTGGAGGTAGCAGGTAAATGCTGATTTTGGTTGATGATTATACGAGGTATACTTGGGTATACTTCATGAAGGAGAAGTCGAACATGTTTTGCTTGTTTGTGGAGTTCAAGAAGCTTGTGGAGGGTCAGCTTGGCCTGCGGATTAAGAAGTTGAGGATGGGCAACGAAGTAGAGTTTGGATCAACTGTGTTCTCAAACTTTTGCATGAAGCATGTGATCCGAAGGGAGCTCTCTTGTGGACATATTTCACAGCAAGGTGGTGTTGCAGTTCGGATGATCCGTCTGTTGACAGAGATCTGCAAGTGTTGGCTTCGATGCAAAGGCATTCCTAAGGCCTTTTGGGCGGAAGGGATGGCATGTGCGGCACATGTCATCAATCAGATGCCTCTTAGTTTGATTAATGCGAAGACTCTGGTTGAGCTAATGTTCGGGGTGAAGCCCAGTGTGAAGCACCTACGGGTGTTTGGTTCTACCTGCTACGTACACGCTCCGGATGCTCTCAAGATGAAGCTAGTCTTTGTTGGGTATGATGAGCGGAAGAGGCGATGGAGGCGTATGGATCCTGCGACGAAGAGGTTCATCGTGTCAAGAGACGTTGTCTTCGATGAGATGACATCATATTTGGGTAGCTCAGGTGTGGAGCTAGAGGAGAGTAGGTCAGATGGTGGGCTGAAAGAGGCTGATGCCAAGGTTCAGTTGGAGCTGCCTGTGTCACCATGAGCTCCAGGTTATTCTAGCTCCGGGGCAAATGTGTCTGGGTCATGAAGCAGGGGGAGTGATGCTCCAGGTGCTTCTAGCTCGAAGACGGAGGATTCTAGTTCAGGAAGCACGGGGAGTGTTACTTCAGGTGCTTCTTATCCAGGTTGTAATGGGAGCGATGTTCCAGACAGTTTTTGTTCAAGATCGGAGGCTTCTGGTTCAGGTAGCAGGGGGAGAGTTGCTCTAGGTGCTTCTGGTTCCAGTGCGGTGGCTTCTTATTCAGGAAGCAAGGGGAGCATTGTTCCGGTTTTGCCCGGGAACGGAGCTGGTTCAGAAGGAGAAATGGAGGTGGTTAGCTGTGATCAGAGTCTTCGGAGGTCGAAGAGGATCATCAACCCACCAGCTCGATATTGTGGAGGAAACTCGGTGAGCTTGGTCTCATGTTTCCTTGCAGGCCCTCAGGTCGAGCGAGTACCTTCTAGCTGTGATGACACCACTGGAGTCAATGAGGTGGATGAAGCCAAGGTTGAGGAGGTGACTACCCTCAGAGGAAAGGAGCCTTGGGGCCTTGTACCCATGATCGTTGGTGATATTCCTGTAACACACAAGTGGAGGTCGAAGCTGAAGAAGAAGACAGAGGGAAACATGACTCCTTTTGGGAGATGCTAGAGGGATCCCTTATGGTCCAGGATAGGCGGGGCGAGGACCATGTTTCAGACATCTTCTCGATGGCGCTATCAGAGGGACCAGGTGCAAGGTCACAGGAGTTGTTGGGTTTGCTCACCACTTCTCACTTCAAGGGGGAGTGTTGAAAATGGTGAAGTGAAAGTGGGTGATTGGACGACCTGTACGCGCGGGCTATGCGGACAGGACTGACGGATAGTCAGGTCGGCGGAGCTGTTGCAGACAGCTTGTTCTTTGGCGACCTGGGCGGTCTGTTCGCGCGGACTATGCGAACAGAGGCGGCGGCTAGCCAGACCGGCTTGTGCTTACAAGGCAGCTTGTCCCCAGAAGGTAACGTGGCGGATAAACTCTCTATCCGCGGAGTTCAGCAA
Source organism: Platanthera guangdongensis (assembly GCA_039583875.1). Taxonomy (NCBI): domain Eukaryota; kingdom Viridiplantae; phylum Streptophyta; class Magnoliopsida; order Asparagales; family Orchidaceae; genus Platanthera; species Platanthera guangdongensis. Next base: position 137,101,317 of record CM077156.1, on the reverse strand, counting down.
GGAGCAGACTGAACTGGAGCTCGGCGGACCGGCTTGGTATATGCCTTGGTCTAGCTTTGGTGGAGCGACAAACAGAAGCTGCGGAGGTCGCCAGTTAGTGCGAACAGGTGCTGGAGTTCGCCGGGATTGACGGACTGGATCCAGTGTCCGCTAGTAAGTGCAGACTGGCCCTTGTGGCTGGTGGAGTGGACTTGGTTGGTTCTGAATCAAGTCCAGGGTTGGCTCAGTCCGGGGAGATCGCGCAGTTAAGTGCGGACTGATACTCAGTCCGCTGAGCTCGGCAGCAGTGTCATGTGCCTTGGTTGCGAGCTTGGGGAATGCGGGCTGGAGTTGCGTCCGCAAGGCATGCGGACTGATGCTGTGTACGCTGAGTTCGACAACTGTCTTGGTTGCGTGGCTGCGGGCTCGGGGAATGCGGACTGGTGCTGTGTCCGCGATTAAGCGGACAAGGTGTTGCTGTAGAGTCTACGGGTTGCTGTCTAAGTCATGGTTGGCCATTGGCGACAAGGCGGACAGGGTCGTTGTCCGGCCTTGGTGATGCTTAGGCGGTCTGGCTATCCTGAACAGGTTGAGGCGGACTGGATGTGTATCCGCGGCTTGCGGATACACGTTCTTGCTACTGGATGAGGCGGTGATCCTATTGGCTAGGGCGGTGAACACACTCCTCATCGTGCCTATAAATAGGACCTCCCATCACATCAATTGTATGCGCGAATAAACAGTAAGTGAACTCGTGAATAGTTGCTGCGGACTGGATTTTGGTATCCGCGAGGGTTGAAGGAGTTGACCGGTTTATGTTGTGTATGTTGTGCGAATAGCGCTGGAAACCCAGGACTTGGCTCTGATTGCGGTCAGGGACAGTGTTGACTCTGCGGCTAGCAACAGACGGTAAACAGGAAGTCGCGGATAGCGACCAGGCGGTCTTCTCTTTGGCAACTAGTTTTCCTGTTCAATAAGTCGTCTGCTTCAGGCGACCTGTTCAGTTCGGCATCAGCAGCTTGTGCGGTCTGGCGGCTAGGCGACCTTGCGGTTAGGAGGCTTGCAGATCGGCGGCTAGAGCTCAACATTGGAATAACGGGCAGTCCGCGCGGCTTGGTTTGCGGTCTAGCGACCTGCCGGTCTGTGCGGACTCCATAATGCAACAGTAGAACCGACGGCTACTTGTTCAGTCCGCGCGGTTTGATTTGCCTTGTAATTGTTCTGCTTTCCCTTTGATTATTTTGGCGAATCATGTCTTGCCATGTATGCCTCGCTTTGTAAGAAGACTGCTGTTATCAATAAAGATTCTTGTTGCTGATGGTGTCTCTGATTGTGATCTAACCTTCTAGTTGAGATAACCCCAACTCATTGCAAGATCCGGAAAATCTCAACATATACTCTTATACAAAAAAAACAAAAACAAAAAATAAGCTCATCATTTTTTATGTTTTCAAGGAGATTAGATTGGAGTACCAATTTCATCAAATTGACGCTTTATAGCTAATTGTTAGAAATACTTTAATTAGATCAATTAATCATCACCATCAATCAGACTCATAGAACTTAGTCGAACATTTCCTATAAATTTTGTCCCGGCCAACAGTAATTTTAGGTGACATTTTCAGTAATCATGTCGAGTTTTATAATAAGTTTTATCACATTTGTCATCTAAACTAGCTTAGAGAGTGATGTGGTGGAACTTAAGCCCTCACAAGATCATAATTGATTGGAAAAAATGTAGATACACAGTTTGATCAGGATACCCAACTAGTGAAAGTGAGATATTTACATATACATACATAAATATGCAGTCACTATATTTTTTCACGTTGTGTCAAATTTTTTGTAGTTTTCACTTTTTAAAATTTTCACTTTAAATATATTGTCATTTCCAATTTTTATTTCTATTTGGTGCTCGGGCTGAATCGAAAACCTATTTTGCCACTATGTCGAATGTATGCGCGATTATAGTTGGTCTCGACAGAGTTCCTCTCCAGTTGTGACAGTGGTTGGTTTTCACCTGACGATGAAGGTTTTTATGTGATCTTATGCGTTTGTTATTCAACTGACTGCAATAAATAATTCTACTACTTAACGTGTACCAGTGTTCAATTCCACACGTGATGCTCGATATCGGATCCTCTGTATTTTTCTCCTATTGTATGAACTGATTTTATTATGATATAAAATGCTTGGTTCTGATTGATATCAGTGGGAGTGCCTACAATTGTATTCTTGTGTTCTTACTAGTCATGTTGTTTGCAACCATGCATGTGGGTGTCATGCCCCGACACTCATACAAGCGGTATCAAAATAAGGTTCGTTAGTACATTTGACCGCTCCCTACATCAAACACCAAAAGACATTGAGGTAGCTATGGTTGGTATGAACATAGTGTTGACCAGATATTCAGTGAAGAAATGTGACGGTAAATGAAATTTTTGCCTATGGCATATTCGACCATGGACATGTTGGTTGAGTTGGGTTTGATGCGAATGTTGCGGCAGCGTGTTTCTTTGCATGCTCTAGTGAAGGATTCAAAGTGACATGATTTGGATGAGCATGTCACTAGCGCTATCAGAATGTGCGTCGACGATAAGTTACCTTTCAATATTATCTTTGAAGTGTCTGTTGTCAAGCTGTGGGAGAAGCTGAGGGAACGTACATGAGCAAGTTGCTAATCACAAAACTATTGTATAAGTAATGACTGTCCTGACTGAAGATACAGGAGGATGGCAACTTGTAAGAAAATTTCAATGTGTTTAATGGGCTTCTCAACCATCTATATGTGGTTGGTGTGAAGATAGAGGAATAAGACAAAACACTATTATTTCTTACCCCTCTCTCTCTCTCTCTTGAGATCCTATAAGCATTTGCAGACCACACTACTATATGGTAAGAACATAGTAGACTTGGATCAGGTCACACAAACATTATTGTTTAGTCAGATGTTGCTAGACCCCATTCCTAGGGGGTGAGCATCTGTTGCATGTAGGCCGATGAGGGAGGTTGTTTCAGAAGAGATCGGGTATTGCACTGGACAATTATGTATCGAGGAGGATGACAATGACATGATACCACTGCAGGCAGAGCGCCCATATTTGGAGGAATTGTCCGCAATGTGCAAAGTGTTCTAGGGACACCCACAGTGCGAGCACGGTGGCGCTAGGTCTAGAAGAGGAAACTGATGATGATATTACTATCACTGAGAGTCAGAATGACAACTCTAATAGATATATATTGAATTCTGGTGCTTTGATACACATATACTCAAATACGGAGAGGTTTATTTCACTAGAGGTGATGACTGAGTCAGTCTTTCTGTAGGGCGGCTCAACAAATGAGATTACGGGAACAAGAACGATGTACATTTGGATGCATGACGGAGCAGTGTGTAGGTTTGAGCGTGTGCATCTGGTACCTAAGTTGTGCAAGAATTTGATATCGTAGGGTAAATCAGACTCAATAGAATACAGCTTTACAACGAGAGGTGAAGTTCTGGCAGTGAAGCGAGAGCACACAATGCTTATGCATGCTGAGCAGTGAAGTAGGTTGTACTGGATATTGTGGACCACTATCTGAGGTGGTGCTCCCAAAATTTGTGGCTAACAGATTGAATGGTCGTGGTGGCGCATGTGATCATTGTTAATGCACTTTGGCTAAGTGATTCAGATTTTGCGATCCGATTGTGACGAAATTCATGGGTTGAACTCGTGGAATGATGAGCCGACTAGAACAGGTTGGTTAATACCTCAAGACTTTGAGGTGGTGCTTCATGCAGTTGATGCTAAGTGCAGCTTGTGTCAACTGCAGTAGGTGCAATTATCCTGATTGTGCTCTGTGTAGGTGGTGACTCTAGATATTGAATCAAAGTGGTGGTTTGTTACGTTGTTGGTTTGTATCCTATTCTAGATCAATTATGTTTTAGATTTCATTTCTAATCCTAATGGCGTTCCTCCCCAATAAAAAAAATGTAAGCCCTATTTGGGATAGGAACTGCCCCCTTGTTTGGGCAAAAATAAGTTGGGTTTCCCTTGTTCTCCTTGCTAGAGAAGGGGCAACGTCCATTTCCTGTTCGAAAGATAGGATAGATGCAAGCAAGGACCGACTCCTTGTTCACATGGGAGAGGGAAAATTCATATGCAGGAGCTTTCCTGAGCTGGAAGGCGAGGGCAGCCATCCTTCCCTCCACAGTTCTTCTTCGCCTCCTAGCACTGTCAGTCCTGCATTCGCGGTGGAAGGAGTGCTTATCTCTGGAGGAGAGAGCCTCTGGTTTTGGAGGATAGGACCAATTTATGCTCAGCTAGGTTCGGACGTCGAAGGAGAAATGACATGAGTTTGATGTCCAAGGTGTGCGTGATTGCAATTGACCTCGACAAAGTTCCTCTCTGGTGGTGGCAGGGGTTGGTCGTCGTCCAAGGACGACGATTTGTTTGTGAATCTTGTTTCTGTTATTCAACGGACTACACTAAGTATTTCTACCACTCAACATGTGGAGTTGTCCGATTCCACTTGTGATTACTTATAAGTTATATAAGATCCTCTATATTTTTCTCCTCTGATTTTATTATGATCATATAAAATACTTGGCTGTGTTTGATATCCGCGAGATTGTCAACTATTGCATTCTCGTGATCTTGTTAGAGCAACTCCATCGAGGGATCTCTATATTTAGAGATCCCCTTGTATTATGTTCTTCAAATATGGAGAACATGAAAAATTAACTCCAACCATGTTCTACATATTTGGAGAACATGAATTTTTTCATATTACTTAAACAATTTTAAAATATAAACAATTTTAAAATATTATATTAATTTTTAAATTTTTTTAATTTAAAATTTAAATGCATAACTAAAAAAATAAACATTATTTAGTTCAAAAAAAATATTACATTTGAAAATAATGCTAAAATTCTAGGAGGTCATCATCGGGTTTGCTACGACTTCGCTTGCGCTTCCCCCATGTTGTTCTCCTTCATACCCGGGAACTCCATAGTCGCTTCCTCCATACTGCCTTCCTCCGTGCTGGTGTCCTCCGGATCGAGCTCCACCATATTGGTCTCCTCCATATAGGCTTTCGCCATACTGACTTCCTCCAAAATGAGGCCCTCCAAATTGAGGTCCTCTAAACTGAGGCCCTCCAAATTGAGGCCCTCCAAATCGAGGTCTTCCATGTGAGTCTCCTACATAGTGGCTTCCTCCATATTGGTTTCCTGCATGCTGGCCGACTCCAAACTGATGTCCTCCATATTGGTCACCTCCATGCTGTGCTCCAATGTACTGGCCTCCTCCATGCTGGCTTCATTCATATTCGGTTCCTTCTAGTGATGATGATCCTCTAAATAAGGATTGTTTTATGTTTTTATTCATAATTTCTTGTTTTTTCTGCCGAAAATATTGCCGCTCCGGAGTTCTTTTTATGTTATCCAAGTCTATCATTATAATATCTTGATCTTATTTAGCACTCTGAAGCTCTAATTTTTTTTTTCATTTTCTACCTTTAACTTCAGCAGTTCATTCATAAAAGGCCATCTTTTGCTCGTTGTTCTTGCTCTTTGAAAGTAATAGTGCCTAATCACCCAGAGGGGGGGGTGAATAGGTGACCTATATCTTTTTAACTTTACAGGCAGAAATACAGTACAGTAATTGCAATTCTACAAGTATCACAGCACAGCAATCATACAAGCATACATTCACAGAGTGCACACATGATTTATAGTGGTTCCCCAAGGTCTGGGTACATCCACTTTCCCCCTTCGCCTATCAAGTAGTGTACTAGATTCGTCCTAACTTCTCCACTTCTTCTCAGATCCTCAGATCTTACAACTCAGAACCCCAAATAGGTTCCTACAACTCAGAGTGATCCCACTCCTACAACTCAGGCACCAAGCCCTACCACTCAGTCTTCAACAAGACCTACACTCAGGCACAACAGCCCTACCTCAGCCTTCAACAAGGCCTACACTCAGAGAAATGATTCTCCTACACTCAGGCTCACAGGCCCTACCTCAGCCTTTATAGATTTAGGCTTACAACTCAGATCTATACAAGATCCTACAAAAATTAGAAAATACAAAGTATATGACCACAACTCTGATAGAGAGAGATGAGTTGACTGGCTTCTTGATGAGATCTTGGAAGAACTTGGCAGAGATCAACCTCCCTTAGCTTTCTTCAAAGCTTCTTGAATTAGAACACAGTAGGGTTGTATCTCTATATAGATGATCTTCAATCAACTACTGTCTTGATATTCTGATTTCAATCTGAATCTTACTTATCAGCCTGGTTCAACAGCTGGTCTTCTTAGAAGGAGCTCTCTCTCTCCAACTTCTTAGATCTTCTCTTGAAGGTCTTCTTCTTGTTGTGTTATTTTTCACTTCATTGATTTATTCCCTTCTGTTGAAGGAATAAGCCTTTATATAAGCTTTCTTCATGGTGACCGGCTGATCCGGTTTCTAACAACCTTCTGACAGCTCTGACAGTAGCAGTTGATGTGTTGAAATGGCAGCTGTCAAGTCATCCAGTCACTTCTTGAAATCTCTGTCACTGTCTGAAAGTGTCGAGACAGATAGTCTTTATGTGTCGACACAAATAGACCAAGTGTCGACACAAGTATACTAAGTGTCGACACTAGCCTTCATGGAGTCGACATAACTCCTTGTGTTGTTGAAACTACTTCTCGACACTGCTTCTTCAGAATGTGTCAACACTGATCCTGTGTATCGACATAAGTCCTTCTTCTTCAAAACTTAGTTGATTTCTGCTAAGTGTGGACACAACTCCTTTATGTCGACACATCTTCTTGTGTTGAAACTTGCTAAGTGTCGACACATCTTCTTTGTGTCGACACATGCCTTTTGTGTTGAAACTTTTGCTGAGTGTCGACACATCTCCTTTGTGTCGACACATTCTTCATGTGTAGAGACTTTGCTGAGTCTCGACACATCTCCTTTGTGTCGACACTTGTACTTAAACTTTGTTGAAGTTCGGTGAGGGTCGACACAGCCTCCTAGTGTCGACACATGTACTTGAATTTTGTTGAAGTTTACTGAGTGTCGACACCGCCTCCTAGTGTCGACACTTTTGATGTCGACAAAGTTTCTCTGGGTGTCGACACTGCTTTTAAGTGTCGACACTGATTATGTAGACAATTCTTCATTGTGTGTCGACACAACCTGTATGTGTCGACACTTTTCCTCTGGTGTCGACTCTGCCTTCCTGGTGTCGACATAATTACTCCAAGTGTCGACACAGCTTCTCTAGGTGTCGACACAAGCCTTCTTAAGTGTCGACACTTTTCTTCTAGGTGTCGACACATGGACTTAGAAACTTTTCCTGCAAACCTGCAGTTACTTAACCTGCACAAATAAACTCAAAGCACATCAAATACACCTTGATGTATATCATTGAGTAGGGTGAGACTTCTTCAAATCAGGTACATATATTCCAATGTACCCAACAATCTCCCCCTATTTGGAGAAGTCATAACCCTTAGTCAATGATATACACCATACATAACAAATTCTTAGTATGATGTAAAACAGTAATATATGACAGGGTAAGAACTTAAACATGTATAAACAGAACATGTATAGACAATTATCTCGGAACAGTTAATGTGATAGATTGAACATATAACATTGTTCTTACAAATTCCAACATTTTCATTAATCAAAAATTTACATAGAGTTTAATACAAATGATTACAAATTGTAAACTTAAGAAAATGCTATCCTATAGCTGCTCTGGTTCCTTGATTACAATCCCCTTTCTAGATTGAATCTTTGCTTGAACTGGAGCTTCATTGTCATCAGCAATAGCAGGATTCTTCCCTTTGAGATCTTTCTTTTTTAGCTCTTCAGCCTTTATCTTCTGCCTTTCAAAATAGTGATAAGGCATAGGGAAATACTTGCTAGGCTCCTGTGCATTAGGAGGTAGCTTTCCCAGTTTAGCCTTCCTTCTATATTGTACTATGGCCTCTTGCCTATTCTCATGTTTTCTCCACTCCAGGTCAGAATATCACTTGCCTCTATCCAGGACATTGTCCTTAGCAGCCTTCCAAGCAGTCAAGATGATATTCCTGGATGTGGGGGTCCATTGTTCAAAATCTGGCCTTAATTCAGCTTGCTCTCTGAATCGTTTCTTAGATAATTGAGCCTCTTGTTCTTTTAACAAAGCCTCTCGCTCTTTTAGTATTGCCTCTGACACAGGCTGTACAACTTTCTCAATGATTACATTGTGAGCAGCTTTAGGAGAACTATACATAGTCTGTATCTCTTGATGTATCATGTCAAAATCTGCAGGAGGGTATATCACTTGAGCCACTTCAGCTTGCTCTCCTCCAAAGTATGCAAGATTTATGGCAGACTCTGCAACATTGTCATCATCACATAAAGGTGGATATCCAAGGGTGGCTCTGATGGAATTTGAAATCCATTTGGCATGATCAGAGCCTGCCATGACTAATACCCTCTCCCCCTTTATGACTTCTCTCTCTATGTGATCCCTTAGATCATCTTTCTGAAATCGGATTTGGGCATTCAGATAGTTAACTCCATCTTTATAAAAAGGTTTCAACTGTTGGAGCTTTTCAGTGATTAGCTTCTGTGAATCCTGGATGGGAGAAGTAACAGCAGTGAGACCTTCTTGTAATGCCTGATCAAATTCTGTATTGGCTGTAGTCATGGCTGCAGTGTGGGCAGTAGCTAGATTCTTCATTTCAGTGACTATCATATTATGTGATTCAGTCAAGTTTTCATTCATTCTTATTGGATTTTCTAGAACATATCCTTGCTTCACTACCAGGTCATCAAGCTGTTTCTTGAGATTCTCTTGATGTGTAGTCAGATATACCACTGCATTGTCTCCTTTATGAAAACAATCAGTCATTTCCTTCTTGTTGAGATTCACTTCAAATCTGATTGATTTGATGTCTTGTGCCAGATCAAATTGCAGGGATTTATGCCCTTCATCCATATACTTTTCTAGAGCTTGCCTTTGCTCATCTAGCTTAATCTGCAAAGCCACCATCAGTGAACTATAATTAGTAGAGGTGGCGGGCTGTGGAGCAATTGTCTGTAGGGCTTTCTTATAGTTCTGGCTTCTTCTGTTGAAGACCTGGAACTTCCTTTTCTTTGCTCTAACAGCCTCTTCATCTTCTGAAGCAGAAGTACTGACTATATCTACTCTATCCTTAGGACTAGGATGTGAATCCTTCTTAGTCCTTGGTAGTCCTTCAGCATCTCTTGGCTCCTCAGTCTCCTTGCTCGCAGTTTCCTCTACAATCTCCACATGCTCCCCCTCAATATTGGCCTTCTCCCCCTCAACAACAGCTATTTCTCTCTCAAGGTCTGTCTGTACAAGATCAGGGAATAGCTCTTCTAATGTAAATTCTTGTTGAGGATGGGCTAGAGAATCTCTGATCTCATCAACAACTTTATCAGCAACAGATGTGTCCTCCATGACAATATCTTGTGGTTGAGGTTGTATCTGTGATTGCTGATGAACATCAGGTAATGAATCAGTCAAAACTTCATCCTCAATAGTCAAATCTAATTGATTTATTTCAGTGATTACCTCTAGAATGGTGTGGGTAGCCCTTTCACTCTCTAGTGGAGTTGGCTCTTCCACAAGTAGAGGCTCCCCCTGGAGTGGATCCAGGTGAATTGGGCTAGCTGGTCGTAGCTCCCCCTGCCTCTGTGCATCTTCTAGTCTTGCTAGAGACTGTTCAGCATTTCTACCGTGTTCATTATCAGAACTAAACACCACTTGCTCTTCAGAGCTGCTAGAGGATTCTTGAGCCACAATGGTTGTTTTCTTCTTCTTCTTCTGAGGTGTGTCCTTTACTGGAGTTGGCAGTTCCTTTGTCAGTACTCTATCCCACTTGGAGAAAATTCTGACATCCATTCTCCTCATGTGGTTTATCTTTGAACCTGCAGCTTGGTTCATCACTTTAGGAATACTGCCAGCTAGGTATAAACTCAGAATTCTACCCAGATTGGGTTTCTTCAGGCTCTCTTTTATCTTATCAAACAGAACTACTGACCAATCAGTATTAAGTTTGAAGATTACCCTTGTCATCAAGCTGAACATATAAGCTGAAATTCTGTCATGTCCTCCAGGCTTGCTCAGAATTACCTTGCCAACTATCTCAGATAAGAATTTCCCTTGTATATTCATTCCTTTCCTATTAAAGACTGAACCAATCTTTAAGCTTGAATCCAGTCCACACCATGTCAGTGCCTCTCTAGTCTTAGAAGCTGATACATCTTCTTCCTCTTTTGTTCTTGGTAGTTGAAGTACCTTTCTTAGACTTTTCTATGTGACCTTGACTTTTGTCCCATGGACTCTGGACTTAATCTCGAGTCCCGAGTCGTCAAGTGAAGCTGCACTCATGAATTCAAGGACCTCCTTCTTCCAGATCTTGACAAGTTCTGATACAAGATATTCCAATCCATTCTCGGTAATTAGGGTTACCACACCTTTGATTTCGGGTTCCGCGTCTTTAAAGGCGTGTCACACGAGCTCATATCCTTCATTAATGTTCTTTTCTAGCTTGGGTGTCATTAGGGTTTGAAGAAATTTTGAAGTTAGAGAAGAGAGTTGTCGACACACAAGTTTGGTCTCGAGACTAAGGTGAGCGTGTCGACAAACACTGGGGAAAACCTATTTATACCTTTCTAGAATCGAAGGTGAAAAGGCGCGTCAAAATACTTAAATTGTGTCGACACTGTTGAAAAGTGTCGACACTTACTGCTAATGTCTCGACAACTATGTGTCGACACAAGTATAGTCGACAGAATATATGTGTCGACACTTATATATGTGTCGACACCACTCAGCTCGGCACTTAGTCGAGACTCTACTAGACTAATTCTGTGTAAATCCTAAGTGTCGACACCACCCTGGATGTGTCGACACCTACACTGCATGTGTCGACACTAATTCTCTGAAGTGTCGACACAGACTTCCTAGATGTGTCGACACCATTTCTCTGAAATGTCGACACCACTACTATGTGTCGACACAGACAACTCTGTGTGTCGACACCATTTTACTTAGCCAATTTTGTAAACTATTCTAAGTTTATCATCCCTAATTCAATTTTAAATTTATTGAATTTGAGTTCATTTAAGGGCTTAGTATACATATCCGCTAATTGATTTTCTATCTTAACATACTCTAGGGAAATATCTTCTTTTTCCACATGTTCTCTTAGAAAATGGTATTTTATTTCTATGTGCTTAGTCCTACTATGAGAGACAGGATTATTTGTAATAGAAATGACACTAGTAGAATCACAAAATAAAGGTGTTCTACTTACTTGAATACCATAATCTTCTAGCTGGTGTTGTATCCATAGTAGTTGTGCACAGCAGCTTCCTGCAGCAACATACTCTGACTCAGCTGGGGAGATAGCCATACTGGTCTGCTTCTTGCTACTCCAAGACACCATCCTTCCACTTAGAAATTGACAGGTTCCTGTGGTACTCTTTCTATCTTCCTTGCAGCCTGCAAAATCTGCATTTGAATAACCTGTCAGTTTAAAATCTCCATTCCTAGGGTACCAAAGGCCTAGAAAAGGAGTGCCCTTAAGATATCTCAAAATTCTTTTGACTACTGTCAAATGAGATTCTTTAGGGCAAGCTTGGTACCTACCACAGACACATGTAGCATACATGATATCTGGTCTACTAACAGTTAAATATAGTAGGGAGCCAACTATCCCTCTATACAAAGTTTCATTTACAGGTTTCCCTGCATCATCTTTGCTTAGAGACATTGTTGGCCCCATAGGAGTTTTCATGGTAGTGGATGATTCCATACCATACTTCCTTATCAATTCTAGGGTGAACTTAGACTAGCATATGTATAAACCATCCTCAGTCTGTCTAACTTGGAGACCCAAGAAGAACTTAAGTTCCCCCATACTGCTCATTTCAAATTGTCCTTGCATTAATTTTGCAAACTTTCTGCAAAGAGTACTTTCTGTAGATCCAAATATTATGTCATCTACATATATTTGGACTAAGATAATCTTGCCTCTGGATTCCCTAAAGAATAGAGTCTTGTCTATTTTCCCCCTTGTGAATTTATTCTCAATGAGAAAACTAGACAGGGTTTCATACCATGCCCTAGGGGCTTGTTTTAACCCATACAAAGCCTTCCTAAGTCTATATATATAATCAGGTTTAAGAGAATCTACAAAACCTGATGGCTGCTCTACATAGACTTCTTCCTTCAGGTTTCCATTCAGAAAAGCTGACTTAACATCCATTTGATATACCTTAAATCCTTAATATGTTGCATAGGCAAGGAACATCCTTATTGCTTCCAGTCTTGCTACTGGAGCAAAGGTTTGATCAAAATCAATACCTTCTTCCTGCCTATATCCTTTTGCAGCTAGTCTAGCTTTATTCTTTATAATAATTCCATTCTCATCCAACTTGTTCCTAAATATCCACTTAGTTCCAATAATGTTGTGGCCCTTTGGTTTAGGAACAAGCTCCCAGACCTTGCATCTTTTGAACTGGTTCAGCTCCTCTTGCATAGCCTCAATCCAATGAGGGTCTAGGATTGCTTCTTCAAATTTTTTTGGCTCTACCTGGGATAGAAAGCTGGAGTAGAGAACTGAACTTAGATTCCTGCTCCTTGTTTGTACCCCTCGTCTGAGATCTACAATAATTTGATTTGCTGGATGATCTTTTAAATGCCTATTTGCTGGAGGCAGCCTGTCTTCTGTTTGTACACCTTCAGCTTCTTCATTCAACTGCACCTCTTGGTCTTCTTCAGCAACAGGAGTATCTTGTACTCCCCCTGGACAACAACCACCATCCTCCACTTGCTGACTTGCAGTAGGACCTTCTGCAATAGTAAGCTTGTCCATCTTCTCAGTTACACCTGTGGAGCTGCAAACACTTTTAGGCAATTCATTGTTAATGAGTCTAGCTTCATCAAACACTACATGTATTGACTCTTCTACAACTTGAGTAATCAAGTTATAGACCCTATAAGCCTTACTGTTGTTGCTGTACCCAACAAAGATTCACTTTTGGGATTTGGCAGCAAACTTGGTTAGATAAGACTTACCATTGTTAAGGATATAACACTTGCAACCAAAGATCCTGAAATAGGATAGATTTGGTTTTCTGCCCTTCACAATCTCATAGGGGGTCTTCTTGTGGCTCTTGGTAATAGTAGCCCTATTGATTACATGATATGCAGTATTAACTGCCTCAGCCCAGAAATATTATGGGAGAGAAGTGTCACTCAATAGGGTTCTACCAGCCTCTATCAAGGTTCTAACCCTCTCTTCCCATATATCAAAAATCTCTTTTCTGCAGATTGGCAACTTCATGGATCCTAGCTCTTTGTGATTCTCAGTAGAACCCATTTTCTTGATTCTTGATTATTCTGATTCTGCCTACAGAATCTTTACTCAGACTGTTATGTCATTTTTTGAGGAACCATGCTCTGATACCACTTGAAAGTAATAGTGCCTAATCACCTAGAGGGGGGGGGTGAATAGGTGACCTATATCTTTTTAACTTTACAGGCAGAAATACAGTACAGTAATTGCAATTCTACAAGTATCACAGTACAACAATCATACAAGCATACATTCACAGAGTGCACACAGGATTTATAGTGGTTCCCCAAGGTCTGGGTACATCCACTTTCCCCCTTCGCCTATCTAGTAGTGTACTAGATTCGGCCTAACTTCTCCACTTCTCCTCAGATCCTCAGATCTTACAACTCAGAACCCCAAACAGGTTCCTATAACTCAGAGTGATCCCACTCCTACAACTCAGGCACCAAGCCCTACCACTCAGTCTTCAACAAGACCTACACTCAGGCACAACAGCCCTACCTCAGCCTTCAACAAGGCCTACACTCAGAGAAATGATTCTCCTACACTCAGGCTCACAGGCCCTACCCCAGCCTTTATAGATTTAGGCTTACAACTCAGATCTATACAAGATCCTACAGAAATTAGAAAATACAAAGTATATGACCACAACTCTGATAGAGAGAGATGAGTTGACTGGCTTCTTGATGAGTTCTTGGAAGAATTTGGCAGAGATCAACCTCCCTTGGCTTTCTTCAAAGCTTCTTGAATTAGAACACAATAGGGTTGTATCTCTATGCAGATGATCTTCAATCAACTGCTGTCTTGAGATTCTGATTTCAATCTGAATCTTACTTATCATCCTGGTTCAACAGCTGGTCTTCTTAGAAGGAGCTCTCTCTCTCCAACTTCATAGATCTTCTCTTGAAGGTCTTCTTCTTGTTGTGTTGTTTTTCACTTCATTGATTTATTCCCTTCTGTTGAAGGAATAAGCCTTTATATAAGCTTTCTTCATGGTGACCGGCTGATCCGGTTTCTAACAACCTTCTGACAGCTCTGACAGTAGTAGTTGACGGGTTGAAATGACAGCTGTCAAGTCATCCAGTCACTTCTTGAAATCTCTGTCAGTGTCTGAAAGTGTCGAGACAGATAGTCTTTATGTGTCGACACAAATAGACCAAATGTCGACACAAGTAGACTAAGTGTCGACACTAGCCTTCATGGTGTCGACACAACTTCTTGTGTTGTTGAAACTGCTTCTCGACACTGCTTCATCAGAATGTGTCGACACTGATCCTGTGTGTCGACACAAGTCCTTCTTCTTCAAAACTTAGTTGATTTCTATTAAGTGTCGACACAACTCCTTTGTGTCGACACATCTTCTTGTGTTGAAACTTGCTAAGTGTTGACACATCTTCTTTGTGTCGACACATGCCTTCTGTGTTGAAACTTTTGCTGAGTGTCGACACATCTCCTTTGTGTCGACACATTCTTCATGTGTTGAGACTTTGCTGAGTGTCGACACATCTCCTTTGTGTCGACACTTGTACTTAAACTTTGTTGAAGTTTGGTGAGTGTCGACACAGGCTCCTAGTGTCGACACATGTACTTGAATTTTGTTGAAGTTTACTGAGTGTCGACACAGCCTCCTAGTGTCGACACTTTTGCTGTCGACAAAGTTTCTCTGGGTGTCGACACTGCTTCTAAGTGTCGACACTGATTATGTAGACAATTCTTCATTGTGTGTCGACACAACCTGTATGTGTCGACACTTTTCCTCTGGTGTCGACTCTGCCTTCCTGGTGTCGACACAATTACTCCAAGTGTCGACACAGCTTCTCTAGGTGTCGACACAAGCCTTCTTAAGTGTCGACACTTTTCTTCTAGGTGTCGACACTTGGACTTAGAAACTTTTCCTGCAAACCTACAGTTACTTAACCTGCACAAATAAACTCAAAGCACATCAAATACACCTTGATGTATATCATTGAGTAGGGTGAGGCTTCTTCAAATCAGGTACATATATTCCAATGTACCCAACACTCTTTTTTCAAAATCTCTAAGATTTCTTCATTTGCTTTTGTTTGTGTTTTCATACCACAACTATTACCACTAACTTATCTCCTCCTTTTTTCTTTCTTTCTCCCAGTAGGTCGATTATTTGAAATAGATATTGGAGATTCTTCATCACCAATGCTATTAGGGTTCATTTCATTACTGTCTGTGTTTAGATCTATACGGCTCCGTTGTGTGGGAGCATTAGAATCAAAATCTTACGAGATGTCATCATGCTGAGAGTTCTTACCAGCTGTAGCCCCGGAATGATCTATCCACTTTTCAGTATTTATCAAGATTGACCAAACATGATCAAAAAGAAACCTCTTTTCTCGTTCGGATCTTCGCTGTACAAAATTTTTGTTTGATCAAGCTACAAATAATAACAATTACAATAACATGTAAATTTATTTATCTAATATTTAAAATGTAAATAAATACTTACAATATTCATTTTAGATGCACCGCTCGGATTTCTTTGCTCAATCTGTCGAATGCATCCTCCAAATTTGGTAGCCTTGCTTGCTAACATTTTAAATATTTATGAATTTCTTTGCTCAATCTGTCGAATGTAAATAAATACTTACAATATCCATTTCAGATGCACCGACTACTTGCTCACGACAGAGAACCCCAAAATCTCTCTCATGTCGCAGGTCATTGTTAGCAAGAAAGACTAGCAAATTTAGAGGATGCATTTGACAAATTGAGCAAAAAATCCGAGCGGTGCATCTGAAATGGATATTGTAAGTATTTATTTACATTTTAAATATTAGATAAATGAATTTACATGTTATTGTAATTGTTATTTTTTGTAGCTTGATCAAGCAAAAATTTTGTACGGTGAAAATCCGAACGAGAAAAGAGGTTTCTTGTTTGATCATGTTTGGTCAATCTTGAAAAATACTGAAAAGTGGATAGATCATTCCGGGGCTACAACTTGTAAGAACTCTCAGCATGATGACATCTCACAAGATTTTGATTCTAACTCTCCCACACAACGGAGCCATATAGACCTAAACACAGACAGTAATGAAATGAACCCTAATAGCATTGGTGATGAAGAATCTCCAATATCAATTTCAAATGCTCGACCTACTGGGAGAAAGAAAGAAAAAGAAAGAAGAAGACAAGTTAGTGATAAGAGTTGTGGTATGGAAACACAAACAAAAGCAAATGTAGAAATCTGATAGATTTTGAAAAGAGGGCAAAAACAACGAGCAAAGGATAGATCTTCTATGAATGAACTGATGAAGTTAAAGGTCGAAAATGAAAAGAAAAAATTAGAGCTTCAGAGTGCTAAACAAGATCATGATATTATGATGATAGACTTGAATAGCATAAAAGGAACTCCGGAGCGACAATATTTTCGGCAGAAAAAATAAGAAATTGTGAATAAAAACATAAAACAATCTCTATTTAGAGGATCATCATCACTAGAAGGAATCGAATATGAAGGAAGCCAGCATAGAGGAGGCCAGTACAGGGGAGCCCAGCATGGAGGTGACCAATATGGAGGACATCAGTTTAGAGTCGGCCAGCATGCAGGAAACCAATATAGAGGAAGCTACTATGTAGGAGACCCACATGGAGGTCCTCAATTTGGAGGGCCTCAATTTGGAGGGCCTAAGTTTGGAGGACCTCAATTTGGAGGGCCTCATTTTGGAGGAAGTTAGTACGACAAAAACATATATGGAGGAGACCAATATGGTGGAGCTCGATCCGGAGGACAGCAGCACAGAGGAAGCCAGTATGGAGGAAGCGACTATGGAGTTCCCGGTTATGGAGGAGAACAACACAGGGGAAGCGCACGCGGAAGTCGTAGCAAACCCGATGATAACCTCCCAGAATTTTAGTATTATTTTCAAATATAATATTTTTTTGAACTATATAATGTTTATTTTTTTAGTTATGCAATTAAATTTTAAATTAAAAAAATCTTAAAAACTAAATAATATAATATTTTAAAATTATTTATATTTTTAAATTGTTTATATTTTAAAATTGTTTAAATAATATTAAAAAATTCATGTTCTTCAAATATGAAGAACATAGTTGGAGTTGATTCTCCATGTTTTCCATATTTGAAGAACATAATACAAGGGGATCTTTAAATAAAGAAATCCCGTTTGAGTTACTTTTATCCTTATTGTTTGCAGTTGCGGCTGTATGTGCTATACCCCGGCTCCCTTACTACTGACCTCATTCTCACATCATTGGAGCAAAAGGGGATCTCATACTACTTTTTGATGGTCGATTTTTTAATATTTTTGCATCTTTGGTCAAAGATGACAATGAATTATGAGCAGTTACTTGGAAGGAGATGACAACAAAACGAGGAGGCTGCTTCAGCTTCAGTAGTGGGGCCATGTTACCCAAGTATTTAGATATTTGATTATTCCAAGTTGATGCATACCTTATCATTATACTGGTCCATATAAACCTCGAAGTGCATTTATTTATTCTAACATTTACTTGTTTGTAAGCATCTTGATATATTTTTCTAGTGTCTTTTCCCTTTGCCCCGCAAACATGAGATACCAAGGTTGACATTGATAACTAAACTGTCAGAACGCGACAATGGAAGCCACCAGTAACATTATTTTATTCCGGTATTTGAACCACTAGGCTTTTTGTAGTATTTCCTCTAACCTCAGCTCTGTTTTTAATGTTAAATAATTCTCACTTCTTTTTAAAGATTTAAGATAGAGAGATAAATAATATAAAGAGGTTTCCGAAGCACGCAGCTAGAAGCATTAAGTTCTCTGAATTTTGTACTAGAATAAGTATGAACCAAAACTTTAGGCTCTGTTTTACAGTCATGAATATGAGGGCTAATTTGTCATTCATTAATGTCCATCTAAAAAACCTCATTCACTTTTACGTTCAAACGGATAATGTTTATTAGATGATTCTTACTGTCATCACCATGCCAAACGGAGCCTTAATTTATATTTGATCAGAAACGTTATATGGATAATAATAATATAATTTCCGAGTTATTAAGCCTAGTCATTGTTGAGGTATATTTATTTAAGTGTTAATGAGCTCCTTAGCGGGTCAGTCAGGATCTGATAGGCATCCAAACCCGTAGTGGGGGATTTAGGGTTTCGCCTATAAATACACCTGCTGGGGGCAACGGGGAGACCATTCCAAACTTGATGGTCACGCGGATGCTTCGAGCGCTCTAACATTCTCGAAGATTTCTTTCGTTTGCCCTAGCCCCGCTCCGCCTCCGTGACCGATTCTCGCTCCCGTAGCCGACATTCCCTTTGTCGCGATTTTCTGCAGAGCCATCGCTGCTGCTCGCGATTTTGGATCCCACCACTCTCGCGTCTTCATCGATCGCGAAGGAGAGTCCCGCCGCTGCTTTCGTCGATCGGGAAGGATATCGAAGGTGTTGGCTCCGCCGCCTCCGAAGATCTACGGCGAAATCGACCCTGCCGCTCTCGTTTTCTGGGAAGCACGCCGCCGTTCGATCTTGGTCGGGAAAAGCTCCGACGATCGTTCCTCTATCCCGTCTCCAGGGAGATCAAATCCCGCTAGGTTTTTTTATCCAGGGATGTTGTTGTGTTCGTGTTGTCGAACGAAGAAGAAGGAGCCCGCCGCTGGACCCGTGCCACCCAAAGTCGCTGGAAACTGGTCTTAATCGGTGGACTTTTCTGCATAGATCTCTTGCCGGCGCCGGAGATCGACCTCTGCAGTCTCTATGTGTCCTTGATCAGAGAGGTTTTAGAGCAGTTCGTCGTGCTCTGTTTCTGAAAAAAGGCATCTAGTTTTGCTACATCGCCTTTAGATCCAGATTGTGAAGGAGAAAGGCTCTTGGTGCCTCCAGATCCAAGCCATCTCCAGATTTGCAAGTGCTGCAAGTGTTGAAGAAACGTCTATTGATTTTTTTTTTCAAATCTCTGTTTCTCTGGAGGATATCACTTGGATTGGATCCGAAGATTGTCGTCGCCTCGCTCAGATGATTTCTTTCTTTATTTTTACTGCACTTGTTCTAGGTTGCTAGTGGCGCTCCAAGTCATTCAGTAGGAACCCACAATATCGAAAACAAACAATCTATCGTCTCCTGTGCCGATGATCAAGCTGGAGAAATTCTCCAATGCTGAGTACAGTGCCTGGAAGAGGAACACGCAGTTCGACATGAAATACCTGAACATCTTCTACACAGTGTAGACTGTTTTTGAAGATTTCAGAGGAAGCGAAGATGAAGATCAATGGGTCAACGACGAAGACTTCTGCAAAGACTGCATCCTGAATTGCCTCTCAAATAGGCTTGCAGAGACGTACGACAAGATGCAAAGGGCCAAGGAGATCTGGGAAGACTTAGAGGAGCAATTCAAGGAGGAGGAGAACATGTCCAAGACGCACCTGGTGGACAAGTTTATGACATTCACCTTTGCTGAGGAAAGGGAAATCCTGCCACAGGTTGTTGAGTTTGAAAATCTAGTGGACAAGCTCAACAGTGAGAACATCCCTCTGCCAGATGGATTTGTTGCAGGGGCGGTCATTTTCAAATTACCCTCGGCCTGGTATTCCTTCAAGACTGAGATGTACCGGAAGAAGACGCAGGTGAATCTTAAAGACCTCAAGCGCTTCATCTGCATTGAGGATGAGAACCGGACTAGGCACGCTATAGAGACGATCAGCAAGCAGTCCTCTACTGCTAACATGATCACGCATCCTAAGCGGAAGCCTAATCCTGGAAAGACTCGCCCACCGACCAGTGCTCCCGCAGTTGCTGCCACCAGCAAACATATAAAGAAGAAATTCAAAGGCAGTGCTACAACTGCAATAAGTGGGGTCACTGCGCTTCCGAGTGCCGACAGCCCAAACGGGGCGAATCTAGCGCAACAAGGACTGATAATCAAGCCAACATGGTTTATCAGACTGCGCCTACCGACTTTGTTACCATGGTTGGTAACGGGACAACCAGTTCAGAGTGGTGGCTCGACTCAGGTGCTACCTGCCACGTCTGCCACAATCAAAAGCTTCTGGAGGATGCAAAAGAGGTGGAAGAGACTGTCACTGTTGCGAATGGAACTATAGCTGACGTGCCGAAGGTCGACAACGCTACCCTGACTCTCTCCTCAGGTAAGACTCTAACTTTGAAAAATGTTAAATTTATACCGACATTAGCTGATAATTTAATTTCGATTAGTCTGTTGTGCGATGCGGGTATGTCCTTTAACATTAGTGGTGGTCGGGTAACCCTAATGGTTCACTCACATTACTTTGGCTGCGCATATGTCGTTAACGGGATGCATAGGCTGAGTCTAGCACACGAAGTTGTAAATCAGGTTAGCTCTAATCTAATAGATCCTAAGACTTTACATACAAGACTATGTCACGTCAATTATAAAAAATTTCTCCTGCTAGCTAGAACTCACAACATACCCCTTGACCCAAAAACCAAATTTGAAAAACGTGAAATTTGTGCTCAAACTAAGATAACTAGAACACCTTTTAGTCAGGTTTCAAGGAGAACTTAATTGCTAGAGTTAATACATTCCGATATTTATTACCACAAAAGCTTTGTCATAAGAGGAGATTGGAAGTATCTGATAGCCTTTATCGACGATTACTCTAAATTTAGCCACATTTACCTTCTTAAATCCAAAGATGAAGCTTTTGAAAAATTCCGTATTTTCAAAAATAGGGTTAAAAATCAACTTGACATGAAAATAAAAAGGCTAAGAAGTGATAGAGGAGGAGAATACGTCTCGGGGGAGTTTAGAGACTTCATTGCCAGCAATGACATAATCCCTGAAACCACCGCTCCATATTCCCCACAATCCAACGACATCGCTGAAAGGAAAAACAGAACTTTAACAGAAATGTTGAATTCTATGTTGCTGACTGCTGGCATGCCTGCGGCCTATTAGGGTGAAGCCATCCTCACGTCAAATCACATTCTTAATAAAGTTACCCATGCAAAGTTGACTAAGACACCCTACGAGCTTTGGTTTATGAGGCCTCCTAGATTTGACAATCTTAAGACCTAGGGCTGTATCGCTTATGTTAGGATACCAGACTCTAGAAAAACAAAGATTGGACCCAGGACTAATACCTGTGTCTACCTAGGATGTGCAGATGATAGTGCTGCCGACAGGTTTCTAGATCTCTCCACTAATACTGTAATAGAATCAAGAGACGCTGTATTCTTTGAGGATAAGTTCCTTAAGGACAAGAACCTGACACTGCCAGGTCTGCCAGCCACTAGTACTGAGCCTTTAGTTGAGCCAGGACAACGTAACTCTAACACTGAGCTTGTAGACACGAGTGGTTTAAATACCAGAAGGCTATCTAGTAGAGAGAAAATGCCTAAAAACTTCGGTGCAGACTTCGTGACTTACCAAGTTGAAGCTGATCCATCCACTTATAATGAATTGATGCGATCTAGAGACTCTCTATTATGTAAAGAAGCCATATACGAAGAGATGAACTTTCTCATGCAGAATAATACATGGACTTTGGTCGATTTGCCCAAAGGGGCTAAAACCATTGGAAATAAGTGGGTTCTGAGGAAGAAGCTAAATCTTGATAGGAGCATCGCAAAATACAAAGCACGTCTAGTTGCCAAAGGCTTCACTCAAGTGAGTGGTGTAGACTACTTTTATATGTACTCACCTGTATGTCACTATGCGACAATTAGGATTCTTCTCACACTAGCATATATTGAACACTACACTGTTCATCAGATGGATGTCAAGACTGCATTTCTGAATGGATATCTGACTGAGGAGATCTACATGCACCACCTGAAGGGTTCGTCATAGAAGTCTAGAGAAATAAGGTCTGTAAGTTGATTAAGTCACTATACGGATTGAAACAAGCACCTAAAATGTGGCATGAAAAATTTGACACATGTGTAAAAGGCTTGGGTTTCAAATCCAGTCTATCAGATAAATGTCTTTACATAAGAACAAGTGCAAATAAAGTAGCCATCATATGCTTGTACGTTGATGACATGCTAATTCTGGGCACTGATCAGTCTGAGGTGAAAGACGTGAAAGTTGCCTTGACGGCACAATTTAGCATGAAAGACCTAGGTGAGGTGAAAACCGTCCTAGGAATGGAAGTGAACTTCACAAAAAAGGGTATTACCCTGAGTCAGAGTCACTACATTAGGAATCTACTGAAAAAGTGGGGTTACGATCAGAGAAAAAAGGCTGAGACTTTATACGATTATAACAGTAGACTGCAACCGAATGAAGGTTCATCTATTAGACAGTTGGATTATTCCAAACTCATAGGAAGTCTCATGTACGCTACTACCTACACTAGACCTGACATAGCCTTTACGGTCGGCATGTTGAGTAGATTCACCAGTAACCCTGGGAAGGACCACTGGGATGCCTTAGATAGGCTAATGAGATACTTAAAGTATACTGAGAAGTATGCTTTATGTTACAGTGGGCACCCTCTAGTGCTTGAAGGGTACTCCAACGCATCTTGGTGCTCGGAAATAGCTGATTGTCGATCCACTAGTGGTTTTGTGTTTACACTAGGAGGAGCTGCAGTAGCTTGGAAGTCTAAGAGGCAAACGTGCATTACACTATCCTCTATAGAATCGGAACTCTATGCTCTCGCTTCAGCTGGAGAAGAAGCAGAGTGGATAAGAGATCTGATATTGGACATTCCAATGACGAGTCTAAAAATGAACTATATTTCGATTTATTGTGACAATCAAGGCACAAAGACCATTGCTACAAATACGTTATTCAATGAAAAGCGAAGGCAACTACAGATGAAAAAGGGCTGAATGACCTATCTCACAAGTCAGGGGATAATCTCCCTATTGGACGTGAGATCAAAAGATAATGTAGCAGATGTCCTTACTAAGGGCTTATGTAAGGTTCTAACATCTAAAACATCGGGGGAGATGAGATTAACGTTCATTTAGGAGGACTTAATACCTAGCTTATGTTTTAGATTTAAGAACCATTGTCTGCTTACATTCAAGCATCCACGTTGAGCACACTAAAGTATTTCAGATGTTATCTGATGAAAGCTAGAGGTGAGATAATTGCCAGTCATTCCAAACTTGATGACTTACGTAATTATTCTTTGCCAAATGATGAATTGGGTATCATTCCAAAAAGGAATACTGAGGTTGCTGATATGTGCCCTGATATTATGATTATTAGTTATATCATTCTAAACTTGATGATATAATAGCCACAGCTTGTTGTATCATTCCAAATTTGATGATATAACACAATTGTGGAACGTTAATAATAATCTTAATAATCGAAGGAAAATGTTTTAATTCTATGAAATCAATTAATCTAATTTTGTGTAAATTAGATAAAGATGTTGCTTTGGGATTCTTTCCTCCCAGTTAGAGTATTAAGTTTACCCGCTGTTAGAACTAATCACTTTATTTCTGCAAATGTTTGAATTCATAGAGATTTGTCTCATAACATTCTTGTTGTAATTGTTTGCAGGTAAAATGGAGATTGGAGGAGAGACAGTTGATTTTGACCCAGATGATGATGATCTGCTATTCGCCTAGATCAATTATAATTTGAGCTTTCTAGTTTCATGCTTTATTTCATGTTTGTAACATTTGTTTTGAGTTTAGCATTTTGTTATCTAAAACTCATATTTATATTTCTGGAAAAACTCTTTTGTTTGGTCATTATTAATTATTGGATAAGTAGCTTTTTTCCTTATGCTAACACTTATATACAATATAGGATGAGATTGTTGAGCTATATTTATTTAAGTGTTAATGAGATCCTTAACGGGTCGGTCAGGATCTGATAGGCATCCAAACCCATAGTAGGGGATTTAGGGTTTCGCATATAAATACCCCTGCTGGGGGCAACAGGGAGACCATTCCAAACTTGATGGTCATGCGGATGCTTCGAGCGCTCTAACAGCCATGTCCCAAAATTTGATGTCCTTTCACTAGAGTTAGCAGGAAATTTAACAGACGTGGTTTTTTTTCATTGTACAACCCCATATTTGTCATGTTTTTTTAATGCTTGTGGACATGATGGATGAAGTATGGGGCACCCGAATAATAACTGAATGATATAAATTCCTCGGGGAGCGAACTGCAAGTGTTGGATGCATACATTTTTCTCTCCATTTGAGCACAGTACTAATTTATTATAAGAATTATCAACAAATATAGAAAAAAATATATTTATGTTATATAAAGATTATAATTTTTGGGTTATGTCCATATTATTCAATTAATTATTTTACATAATATATATAAACATTATAAAAATAAGAATTTTAATGTAAAATGCGTTAGATAATTATGTAATATCTCCACACTTGTCGACACCGATTTGGAGTGATCTAATGAGTTTTGTGTCATTCTAGGGCAGAAGTCTACGTTGAAAAAAATTATAAATAGTCATTTCAAACTTGATGAACTATTGTGAATTATTTTGAGCGGAGCCTCTAACATTCTCATGATATTCTCGGTTAGGATTTCCGCTCTTCCGCCTGTTCTTGCTGTCGTCGCTCCTGTTTTTGTGAGTTTCTTCCGACGCAAATCTCCCATCGTCGTTCTGTAGAGAGAAGGAACAAGGAGAGGTTGTGGGCTTTGAATTTTTTAGATCAAGACAGAGAAGGATCCAAGTGGTTGCTATTTCTAATCCAAGAAATTATCTGTAGAACGATGGAACATAAAGTTCTGGGAGAAAAGCTTTGCTAATTCATCTAATTGCAGAAAGATCTTTGTTTCTTGCCAAGTTTTGTCGTGGAATCTTGCATCTTCGACGATTTTTGCCGTGGAATCTCTTGGATCTACCGAGTAGACAATTACTGAATTGGATCTGAAGACACTGGGTCGTCTCTGCACGAATCAGGTGTCTTTGTTCTTGTTTTTCTTTTAAATCAAAGCAAAATGTCGAAGAAGATTGCAAATGACATCGTCAAGTTGCAGTCTTTTGATGTCACTGACTTCCTCAGTTGGAAACTACATGTCCAACTTTGAATTAAAGAAAGTGAGATCTCCTACACCGTTCTTAGCAATTTCTCCACAAACCGTACAGATGTGGACGAATTTCAATGGAGCAAAGATGAGGATTTTTGCCGGGACTACCTCCTGAACTCCTTAATCCTTTACTTGCCCTGACCTACAGTGAATATAAGTCTACAAAACAGATATGAGATCGCCTAAACGCGTATTTTTAGAAGGAAGATGGACTGTCAAAAACTCTTCTTGGGGAGAGGTTTTTCAACTACAAATTCAGTGCTAACATGTCAGTAACCTCTCAAGTCATAGAGCTGGAAAATTTGCGTCTCAAGCTGAAGGACAATCATTTTGATATGTTCGACTATCTCTTTGAATATTTGATTTTGAACAAGCTGCCTCCTAAGTGAATCACTTTTAAGACTGAAATGCACAGATCAAGGGAGAAGATCGTATTGGATGAACTCAAAAGATTAATCCACATTGAGGATAAAAACATTGTTGGGAAAAGCTAGGAGCAAGTTGGTCAGTTCTCATAAGCTGTCAACTTCATTTCTAGTTCTAGCAAGCCTCACCAGAAGCTACCGACTTCTAAAGTTCAGAACAAGTTGCCTCCTGAGTGGATCAACATCAAGGCTGAAATGCGCAGACTGAAGGAGACGATCGCACTGGATGAACTCAAAATATTCATCTACATTGAGGATTAAAACATTGTTGTTAAAAGCTAGAAGCAAGTTGGTTAGTCCTCACAGACAGTCAATTTCGTTTCTCATTCTGGCAAGTCTCACCGGAAGCCACCGACACCTAAAGTTGAAGTCTCTGCACAGTTGGCGGTCAAAAAGCCTTCTCTCAAAAGAAAGAAGGGCTAGTGCCGCAACAACGATAAGTGGGGTCACTTGGCCGCTGAGTTTAAGGCTCCAAAGAAAAAGGAGTAAGCCCCACAAAATACTATGAGCATGTTGGTTGATAACTCTGATCTTAAGTCCTTTGTGGGTATGATTAAGAGTAGTCATTATTGTGCATCTTCTGAGTGGTGGCTGGACAATGGTGCTACTTGTCATGTGACAAATGACAAGGATCTTCTGACCAGGGTCACAGTGATCAAGGGAAAGATGGAGAACTGCAATGGAGGAGAAACCGAAGTGAATCATAACAATGAAGTTGGTCCTCTCTTCAGGAAAAACATTAATTTTAGAATATGTTAAGGTACTACCAAATTTAACAAAAATAAATAAATTTTTATGAGTTTTTAGATAAGGCTGCACTATCCTTCACAACCCTAAACAGTAAAATAACTTTAACGGTTATGTTGAAACCAAGAAAATGTTGAAGCTGAAAATTCCCTACTCCAAAATTTGGATTTAAGTGCAACATAAGATTACTAGTTGATAGTACATTATTTATCTATATTTTACTATAGTATTTCAGTATTAAATAATCAAATTTATTCCAATTTATTGTAATTATAGTCTAATTCATTTATTTTCTTGTTTTTAGGTGTAATTGGACTTTGAATAGTAATTTTGAGCTCATGGCCATGATCGGAAGGCAATTTGTAGAAAACTAACGTTTTGGTCCGCAGGTTGCTTAATTTCAAATGCTCATAACTTTCAATGCAGGAAGCGTTACAGAACGCGCTACTATATTTTGAAAAGAGGACGACGTCATCTACAATATATAGAAGTTTCCCAAGTACGAGTGCTTGATCGCGGGCATGATCAAGGGCTTGAACATGGGCACGTATTGAAAAAAAATTGCAATTTTCTCCAGAATGCTTCCTTGTGTAATTTTGGCAGTTTTCTCAAGTACATGCCCTTGAACGCGGGCATGACCAGTTCAGAAACTGCCGAATTGACTCCAGATTGCGTTGTTTCACCGTTATTGCAAATTCCATGTCTTCTTATTGAATCCTGTTTTCTTCCTACGTTCTCGGGCCTTATTTGGCGGTTTTTCTCCAGTTACACGCCCTTGGTCATGGGCATGACCAGAGGGTGTGGCTTCTGAAATTTTCAACTATAAATTCCAGCTGCTGCCAAGATGATCGCCATCCAGTCCCTTCTTTAGATTGTATCTTTTTAGTTTATTTTTTTATAATTTCCTTAATGCAATTTTACTTCTTGCAATTTCAATTCTTAGTTTAGAATTCCCTTTTCTTACGCTTGCATTTCTTTTTTCTAGTTATAAAAATGTTCTTCTTTTAATCATATCTAGCTAATTTTATGGCATTTGACAGATAAACATTTATGCAATTTCATTTCGTAATCTTTTTTTTATAGCTTTTGATTTAGAAATTACGATTTGCCTTTGATTTTATTCGTATTGATTTCATATTATTGGCATATGTCTCTCAATCATTGATCCGTATTTTTGTTGATCGAGAGATCCGTGAATACTATATCACTCAATGGTGAAAGGAGTTGCATGCACCACTCGAGAGAGAATGACATAAATCTTCCGGATTTGAGTCAAATTCAATTGTGAGACTCACCACCTTAAACAAGCTTAGGAGTTTCGGCTAACCAAGTGGTCTTAATCGATTAAACTGTTGGAAAATTGCTCTCAATGTTCCAAGATTTGAAGAAGTACTTCTTGCAGTGATAAGTACATCTTGTATTTGATGTCAATTTATTGAGATAAATGTTGGTTCAATATTTTATATTACTTATCAATCTCAGTAGGGCAGGATATCAGTTTAGACCATAAGTGAACTTGCTTAAAACTCAAAAATGGTCTAAGTTTAGAATAGTTAAAAGAAGTGTTTATACTGTTTTGATGTGTAAGGATGACATAACGATATCATTGTGAAAGAAGGCTTCATAGAACACTATCGTTGTATCTTCACAAAATGATATCGTCTTAATGGAAGATTACTGTTTTGTTCTTCAAAAATGCGGGATTTCAAGTGACGGAGGCGCCGAAAGCAGGTCTCACATTAGTCCTTTTTGAAAGGTGATTTGACTTGATGTTTATAATTTTTCGACCATTAGAGTAGTCAGAGTATAAAAAGATAAGAGAGGGGTTCTAAACTCTAATGTCACAGCAGCTAACATGTCATTAAAAGCAGCAAACGGTCGACAAGAAAATATAGAAGAACTCTGTGAACATTGTAAGTACTGCAGGTATGCTCTCATAACAATACAATATGAAATTAATCTTCCTACTATATAAGAAGAAATCGAGCCATTTCTTTATACAAGAAGAGCAACACTGAACCTGATATCAAGTAAAAGTTAACTTTGTTCAGGTGCTGACTCAGAAAAAGTCTTTCTTTCTGGAAAGCATAAAAAGACTCATATCATCAAAGTAACATCTTTTATTGAGTTTATCTCTGTAATCATTCTTATAAACCATTGTTGTGTAAGAACAATTTGAGATTTGAGTGCAGGGCTTAATGTTAAGCCTAAGGTAGGATCTTGTGAAAATCTGAGGTATGATTCAAGGAGTAGATCTGTGGTAGAAGACCAGTTGGGTATTTGAGCTATAGGAGTGCTTGAACTCCGAGGTAGGGATTTGCTGAAGTCTGAGGTAGGGTCTTGATGAATACCTGATGTAGTATTATGAGGAATCTAAGTTGTAAGATATTTGATCCAAGAAGTTGGAGGA
This sequence comes from Platanthera guangdongensis, assembly GCA_039583875.1. Lineage (NCBI taxonomy): Eukaryota > Viridiplantae > Streptophyta > Magnoliopsida > Asparagales > Orchidaceae > Platanthera > Platanthera guangdongensis. Next base: position 137,072,387 of record CM077156.1, on the reverse strand, counting down.
GTTTTTCGAGTTTAGGACACTACTAGATAGGTGGTGAGGGACAATATATGTACCCATACTCTAGGGAACCACTATAAATCTCTGTGTGTTTTTTTATGTTGTGCTTTAAATTTGATGCTCTGTAGTAGATTAGCTTTAAATTTTTAAAGAGTTCTAATACATCACAAGCACCTATTCACCCCCCCTTTAGGTATTTAGACTACCTATAATCTTTCAAGTTGTATCAGATGGAGGTTGGTTTAGAAAGGCTTAACCGTTTGGCCAAATTCCTCAAGGAAATATTTAGTCAATACATCATGACTTACAGTGAAGACTATAAAGAGCTAAGTTCCATGAAGCTTTCCATATACAAAAAAGAGAATTTTGGCATCAGGAAGCAGAGGGTCAATTTTTTATAGAAGCTTCTAACCCAATGATATATATCACCGTTGAGAAGGGATCATTCATCCCCATGAAGGCTTCATCTATTAATTCAAATATACAAGCAACCAAGCTATATTATGAAATGAATAGGTATGAAGTTGTTCTGTCCACCATGGATAAGATGACCAAAAACATTATAGTAAGTGTCATATATGACTCCACCTTCCAGAACCCTATCCACCGCCAAACTACCAAGGAGATGTGGAATACACTAATTATTTATATGGAGGGCACTAAAGAGGTTAGGGATGACATGAAATCCCTATTAAACTAGGATTATGAGGCTTTCAAGCAAAGGAAGAAGGATTCCATTGCTGAATGTTATGAGAAAGTTTTCAGAGTTATCAATGAGTTGAAGACCTATGACAGAGTCTTCACAGACTATGAGCTTAATGATAATTTTTTGAGGTCACAGACCAGAGAATGAGACAACAAGATCTCTGTCAAAAGAAAGATGGGGAATCTGGACAACATTCCTCCCCATACTCTTTATGGGAAGTGTTGTCTTATGAAATGCAGCTTAATACAAGAAAGGAAGAGGATGTAGATGCCAGGTCACACTCCAAGGAGAAGTTAGTGGCTTTTATGACACCCCAAAACTAAAAATGGAATGAACAACGTTTTAAGGCCATATTGGTGCCAGAATATGTTCACACAGTCTGTGATACGGGCATGTCCAGGGCCGTATCATGCTATGAGTTCGACGAATTTTCGTAAAGTCCACGAAATGCATTCGATGATCCTCGGAGTCAAGCCAGGTCGGGCACACGGCCTGGGACACGGGAGTGTCCAGGGTCGTGTACTTCTCTGCGTTTGACCGACCTGTGTTGATTGTCGAACACGGGCTGGGACACAGGCGTGTCCGAAGCCGTGTCTGGCACACGGCCTGTGACACGGGCGTGTCACAGGGCCGTGTTCTGGTCGGGATGCGACGGTTTCCTGTGTCGCTTGTGGAACACTCCCTGTGTCATGGGCGTGTTAGAAGCTGACACGGGCGTGTCAAGTAGTAACGCGGGCGTGTCTGAGCCCGTGTCCTGCTCTGTGTTGGACGATCGTATTCAGACCGTGAGACACGGCTTGTGACATGCCCGTGTCATAAGTAGTGTTCGGCCCAGGAAAGTGATTTTCAGGGCGATTCGTGGCCGTTCATTTCCTTCAAATAGGATCCAACGATTCAGAAATCTCCCTGCTATTTTTAAGGCCGAGAGTTGAGGGTTAAACCCTCAATTCTCTTAGGTATTTCATTTTCTAAAGAGTTAGAGAGAAGGGAGAGCAAGGAAGAAGGAGAAGGAGGAATCTGGCCGCCGGTGGAGCTTCGTAACCCCAAATCACGAGCCGAGTCCAGATACATGGAGGCGAGGCTGTTGCGGTGCTTTTCATCTGGCTAGTTTTCTATGGCACCAAAGCGAACCTCTAGGGTAACGATTCTCTTCTTGGACATGTGAAGTCATTTTCCTTTTTGCATAGGAAACCCTCTCTCATGAGTGGGCGGTGAGTGTGAGGTATTCCTCCGGGTAGATATGGTTTATCCCCGTAGTTTTGCATTTACAGTCCGGAATCGAAGTATGGACATACGCATGGTGTGTGAAGCCTACCCGAATAAGTTGGTCTGGATCGCTGATGTTTTCATGATGCTTGTAATGCCGGAGAAGACTCTGTGCTGTTTGTTTTTCGAGTTTTTCTATGTGGTAGATTGCAATAGGGAGCCTTGGGGACTAACCCCAAGGTGTAACCTGGAAAACTGGGCAGATGCGTGGTTCTGCCATCTTGGTGGTCTGGGATCCAACTTGTACATAACTGGGTTATGTAAAATTGTGTGATCGGTTTGGGCCTCGGGGAAGCTTGACCCGTTCCTATGGCTTAAATTGACGTGGCGGTGTGAACAACAGGTTGAGTGGAACCATATCCGCTCTATGCGGTTCGGTTAAAGAGACCTAAAGTACTTGGCACTTACCGTTAGCATAGAGGGCGAGTCTTAGGCTTTGGCTGGAAAGACTATAATGCTCACGATGTTGCCGTCCTAGGGGTGGTGGTGGACCGAGTTCACCGAGAATGTGCACTGAGAGCACGGGGTGTGTGGTCGTGCATTCCTACGCCTGTGGTGAAGTGTGCTTAAATTGTATGTTCACTATTATGTTTGATTATGCTAATGAAACGCAGGGAAGGAGCACTGCCTCCACGATTAAGGGGCAGAGTCGTTATAATTTGGTCAGCTTTAGCTGACCGTTGCTTTTGTTTGCCACCGCTGCTGTGGAATGTTGATTGGAGGTGTTGCGGAGCCTAGTGGCAAGTAGCGGGCTGAAGCCCTTGTTGCTGAGCCGACCCTTGAAGGCCAAAGCGAATGTTTGCTCTTTATGCTCATGTGTGTCTGGCCTGCATGCCGATGTATGGAAGACATTTATTGTTTAAGTAAACTTTTGTAAGACCATAAGGCCAACTATTTGGTGTATTTGTACTGTCATTCCTACTTTAGGTTTTAGTGGACATTCATGCTTTGGTTTGGGTTATTATAACTGTTTTAAAAAGCTTCCGCTAGAATGCTCTGAGTTAGAACGCGCGTTTCCTTTGACGGTAATTTGGTATTAATACGTAACTCCACTAGCTGTTCGTGGTATATGGCGTGGGGCCTAGGCCGGACCTTCTGTTATATCACATGTGACGGATGAGGGTGTAACAATTTGGTATCAGACTATGGCATCGGTCTTGCTTATTGTAATTCGTGGGCGAATTCTTTGAAGGAGTGGTGAGCACATTCATGTGTGTTATCGTTATAACATGAAAAGAACCCATGAATGTCCACTTACGAATGAAAATACACATGTATGAGGAACCTGCGTGTTCCTATAATTGCTTTTTGTAATTTTGTTTGGTCCCTTAATGGTGTGTTGTACGACTATAAGTGACCAGGAATGGCGCAGAGCAGGCAGAACACCCGCTTTCTGAGGCAAGCAGTGCACCTAATGATGCGCCTGCAACCCCTCCTTCAGCAGAAACTATAAGACTTGTAGCAGAGGCAGTGTTTGCGATGATAAATGACTAGCAAGGAATGCAAGTGCAACATCCTGCCCATGCAGGGTTGTAGGTACCACTTCGAGAAGCAGAACCCAGAAGGGTGGAACAAGTGGTGGTAGAGCAGTTGATACCTAGAAGAGCGACAGAGAAGCATCTCAAACATGTAATGGGCTTTAACCCTCCGGTGTTTTCGGGAACTAGAACTCCAACCCTGGCTGAATATTGGCTCTCTCGGGTGAAGAGAGTCTTGACAGCCACGGAAACGGAGGAATGACAAAAGACCACCATAGCCACCTTCCTGTTGTATGGAGAGACGAGGTTGTGGTGGGAAAGGTTGGAGCTGCATCACTTGGTTGGAAGGCCACTCATGGATGTCTCGATGGAGGAGTTCTCGAGGTTATACTTGCCAAGATACCTCCCCTCGGCACAGAGGATTTCTTTGGAGAATGAGTTCCAGAGACTGACGTAGGGAGATAGTAGCATGGATGAGTACCTCCACGAGTTTATGCGGTTGGGTCATTATGCTAGCTCTACTTTTGCTGATGAGGAGCGTAAGACCAACCGGTTCTACGAGGGTCTGCGTGATGACCTAAGGTTACTACTCTCAGGGACTATGACGCATGGTTTCCTAACACTAGTCAATACGGCCTGATCATTGGAGAAGGATCTGAAGAGAGTCCAAGAGAAGAAGGACTCTAGTGCGAAGAAGACGGAGTTCAAGGTACCGACCTCCTCAAAGTTTGGTCTATAGGTGGAATAAGATGGCTAGGACTTCAGGTCCATCCCCTTCTTCTGTTGCATCTGGGGCAACTACAGCCCGAACCCCGGGCGCATGTTATAACTGTGGGAAGCCGGTGCATTTTGCCCGAGAGTGCCGGACCGGATGTCCAAAGTCTGAGAGGAAGCCTGGAGCAACATACGAGGAAAAGGGGAAGGCAGTGGAGTCAACCGCATCCCACTATGCTCTAGTTCAGCCTAGAGTGTACAATATTGGCCTTCACGAGGCCATAAAGCAGACTGGTGTGGTGACAGGTAGGAGTTAATTAAAAGCAGATTAACTTTATATATTTGTTACCTTTTGGACGTTAGCTTATGACTTCTTGTACTAGGCTTTGTTTTGATTTTCGATTATCCAGCGAGAGCACTGTTCGATACGGGAGCTTCACATTCCTTTTTGTCCAAATGATTTGTATCACGCATCAGAGTTTCTTCTTCGATGGCAAGGGACAAGTTGGATGTGTTATTGCCTAATGGGTGTGCAATGCGTGCAGATAGAGTTTGTTGCATAAAGATACGGATTGGGAGTCAAGACTTTGATTTTCAAGCGTCGCTACTGCCGTTAGTGGAGTTCGATGTGATCTTTGGGATGGACTGGCTCTCGGAGCAGCGGACATACATTGATTGCAACCGCAAGGAGGTCAAATTTGGAACTGATTGTGAGATGACATTTGTGGGAATGAAAGGGTCGAGCAAGACTTTGATGTCTGCTCTCCAGGTGGTTAAGGCAGTTCATACTAGTGTAGAGATGTTTTTCACATTAGTGGAGGCTTCGAAGCCTAAGCCTAGTATGGAGAGTATCACTATTGCATCTGAGTATCCTGACGTGTTCCCTGGCAATCTCCCTGGAGCCCCACCTCAGCAAGAGATCAACTTCACTATTGAGCTGGTGCAAGGTGCCAAACCTGTTTCAAGCTCTCCGTATCGGTTAGTGCCTAAGGAGATGGCAGAATTGAAGGTACAACTTCAAGAGCTATTGGAACAAGATTATGTGCGTCCAAGTTCATCGCCTTGGAGCGCGTCGGTCCTCTTTGTTAAGAAGGACAGAAGTTTATGACTTTGTATCGATTACCGGGAGTTGAATAAGCTAACATAGAAGAATAAGTATCCGATCCCAAGGATTGATGATTAGTTCGACCAGCTGGTGGAGTCGACTGTGTACTCAAAGTTGGATCTGAAATCCGGATACTATCAGCTGCGGATAAGAAAAGTGACATCCCCAAGACAGCTTTCAGCACATATTATGAGCATTATGAGTTCACTATCATGCTGTTTGCGCTCACTAATGCGCCATCCGTGTTTATGGATTTGATGAACAGAACGTTCAGATAGTACCCGAACCACTTCGTGATTGTCTTTATCGACGATATATTGGTGTACTTGCAGTGCGAGGAGGATCATTTCATGCATCTGCATATGGTGTTGGAGACATTGAGGAGGAATCAACTTTATGCCAAATTATCCAAATACTAGTTCTAGTTATCCTCAGTAGTATTCCATGGTCACATAGTTAGTGGTGAAGGGATTGCGGTAGATCCGACAAAGATAGCTGTGATATGGGAGTGGCTTGTGTTATTTATAGTGGAAGAAGTCCAGAGTTTCCTTGGACTTGCCGGCTACTACATGCGCTTCGTAGAGAACTTCTCGCGAATAGCATTACCCTCATGACTTTGACGAGGAAAGATCAAAAGTTTGTGTGGTCGCTTGAGTGTGCGCAAGCTTTCGAAGAACTGAAAAGTCGGTTGACCACGGTGCCTATTTTATGTTCGCCGAGTGGGACCGAAGGGTTTGAGTTTTATAGTGATGCTTCGGGTAGTGGCTTAGGTTGTGTTCTACTGCAGCATGAGAGTGTAATAGCTTATGGCTCACGTCCGCTGAAGCTACATGAGAGGAATTATTTGGTCCATGACTTGTAGTTAGTGGCCGTGATATTTGCCCTGAAGCTGTGGAGGCATTACCTGTAAGGTGTGAATTTAGATATCTATACCGATCACAAGAGCCTGAAGTACTTATTGTATCAAAAGGACCTAAACATGTTGCAACGGAGGTGGATGGAGTTCCTGGGTGACTACACCTTCAAGATATATTATGTGCCTGGGAAGGGCAATGCGGTTGCGGATGCGTTGAGTCGCAGGGCTCCCGCGCAGGCCAACTAGTTGTCGATACATGATGAGCGTTTAGTTCGTGATTTGGAGGCACTAGAGATCTCTTGTGTTGACAATCAGATTAGTGTCGAAGCGCAATTGAACTGGACTGAGGTGCAGTATGACCTTTCTGATAGGATTCAACAAGCTCTGGATGGGGATAACAGCATGAAGCAGATCATGGATGAGGCTTTGGATGAGTTAAATTCCCAATTTATTGTTAAGGATGGACTGTTATGGAGAGACTGTCGTCTGTGCGTCCCAAGTGTGTGTAAAATACAGGAGGAATTGATGTACGAGGCTCATCATACTAAGTACTCGATTCATCCGGGGAGTACAAAAATGTTTAGAGATATGAAAAAGTTGTTCTGGTGGCCAGGACTTAAGAAGGACGTAGCACTTTATGTGGCGAAGTGTCAAACGTGCGCCTTGGTGAAGGCGGAGTGCCAAAAGCCTGGAGGTTTCTTAAAGTCCTTACCTATCCCGGAGTGGAAGTTCGAGGATCTTTCAATGGATTTCGTGCATGGGTTGCCAAGGTTGCAGAAGGGAAACGACGCCATCTGGGTGATCGTAGATAGATTGACGAAGGTATCGCACTTCATTCTGAATAGGAAGGATGATTCGGTGGATAAACTGGCAAAACTCTACGAAGATAACATTATTTGACTGCACGGTGTGCCCCGCAGCATCGTGAGTAACCGAGATGGGCGCTTCACGTCCAACGATTAGAGGTTAGTGCACCAATTGTTGAGAACCAAGCTGTGTTTCAGCACGGCCTTTCATCCGCAGACGGATGGTCAGACCGAGAGGGTCAACAAGATGATCGAGGACATGCTTCACATTTGCGTCTTGTATTTCGGAAAGCGGTGGGAAGATCACCTGAACATGGTGGAGTTTGCTTATAACAACAACAACTACCAATCGAGTATTCAAATGGCGCCCTTCGAGGCCCTATACGGTAGAAAATATCGCACGCCGTTGTCATGGTTGGAGATGGGTGACTCGAAGCTGTATAAATGACAAGAAGTGGAAGACGCCACTTCGTTGGTACAAACAATATGAGAACAATTGTTGATTGCTCAGGACAGGCAGGCTAAATACTATAATGCCAAGCATAAGAATGTTGAGTTCGCTGTTAGCGACTGGGTATATTTGAAAATTAAGCCGTTCAAGGGTGTCGCACGGGTACGACGCTTGAAGAAGCTGAGTCCGAGGTACCTTGGACCGTTTGAGATACTAGAGCGAATTATTGAAGTGGCTTATCGACTGAAGTTATCAGTGGAATTGAGTGGTCTACACGATGTATTCCATATATCGGTGTTTCGGAAGGCGGTGCAAGGGCCTTCACAAGTGATTGCGGTCGATCAGGTACCTGTTGATAATGGGTTGACGACGAAGGTCAAGCCCGTTCGTATTGAGGACTTTGAAGTCAAGCGACTTCGTAACAAAGACATTAGGATGGTCAAGGTCCATTGGGACAACTACAGTCGGGAGGAGCTTTTGTGGGAGCGAGAGCAGACCATGCTTGAGGAGTATCCCGAGCTATTCCACTCAGGTACCATTTAATTTTTGTACATTTCCATTCTATAATTTCGGGACGAAATTAATTTAGGGGGGGGGGGAATTGTAACGCCCCAAAACTCAAAAAGGAACGGATAGCGTTTTAAGACCAGATTGGTGCCTGAATAGGTTCACACGGCCTGTGACACAGGCGTGTCCAGGTTCGTGTCATGCTATGGGTTCGACAAATTTTCGTAAGGTCGACGAAATGCATTCGACGATCCTCGGAGTCAAGCCAGGTCCGGTGTAACACCTCCGATCATCATATGGAATATAACAGTGGGTCCGGTCGGGGCCCCACGCCATATTTCACAGAAAAACGGCGGAATTATGTGGGAATATCAAATCACGTTCGACTCGTATCCTACCTTAGAGCATTCTAGCGCAGCATTTTAGTTGCAAGAACTCAACGTACTGAATGTCCACTAATATATAAACTCCATATTTATATATAAACCAGGAATGTAAACAACACACACACACGCTTATGGCCTTAAGGCCTTACAAGTTGCTCTTTACAAATATACAGTTTCATACATCGGCACACAGGCCGACCACATATGAAATCCAAGAATTCTTCACATGACCTTCAAGTGCCTTTAAGCAGCAAGTCTTCATTCCGCTCAATTTAATTCAACTCAACATCACCTGCAATTAGACATCCACCCCAAGAGCGGTAAACAAAGCAACGGTGATCATTAGCTGAATAATTATGTTGGATCCCTAGTTGATTTGGGCTAGGTTCACTAACTTAGGATGATGTGACCCAACATGTATAGCCAGGGTCATAGTTGTGTCCTAGAGTCTAGGCCAAGTCCTTAGAGTAAACATCAGATGGACCATCTATCAACAAGACTATCAGAGACTCAAGACTTAGAAGATTTCAAGACCAAGTAAAATGAGTTCGACGTTTGTCGAACTCAGGTCGACGAAAGACATTCTCAGCTCGACGATCTTGAGATATTTCTTTAAGCTAAGTTCGACGATCTTCATTCTCTGGTCGATGAAAACTGGGATACTTCAACAAACTAAAGTCAGGATAACTCCAGATTATTCTAAGTCCAACTTCAGACTTTGGTCGACAAATAAGATTCTGAGCTCGACGAACTTGGACCTCGAGTTCACAATAACCTTATGTTAAAGATCTCAGGTCGACGAAGTCAACTTCTCAGGTCGACAAAGTCAACTTCTCAGGTTGACGAACTCAGTACTCTACTCGATGAACTCTGGAACCAGAAGATTTGTGTCGACACTTAGGGCATGTGTCGACACCAACTATGTCGACACAAGAAAACTTGTGTCGACACCAAGAATAATCAGTCGACACCCACTTATGTCGACACCAGAAGATTTGTTTCGACACCAAGACTAATCCGTCGACACCCACCTGTGTTGACACCAGAAGATTCATGTCGACACACCGAATATCAGTCAACACAAAATACTTAACTAAGTCCAGAATTGTTGCTGAACTCTAGTCGACGAATGCAATTGTCAGCTCGACGAACTTCAGACAGAGAATTGGCAACAGACAGTAGTCAAGTTTTCAGCTCGACGATCTTGAAACTCAGCTCGACGAACAGAAGATGTCTGGTCGACGAATACAAAATCTCAGTTCCACGAACTAGTAACTCAGCTCGACGAATTCTGTTATTCATTCGACGACTCCATACTTAGCCATTTCCGGCCTTTTGTCCCCATTCTAATGCGGAAATTCCTGAGTAATTAATGCTCTACATTCTCTGAATGTATCCGTTAGAAGGAGCATTGATTACGGTCTTCTTCAGGAATATTACTTGCCAATTTTCCACTGGACAATTGATGAAATGATTCAATGCCGATTATTCTCAAGGCTTCAGCATTAATTACCGATGATTCAAATTTTTGAAAAGATAAAGAAGAATACAAGATCAATAGTCAGGAGCCTGAAAGAACATACTCAGTCAGATAAACAGAGACACACATAGACTGGCAGCAAGAATTCATACAGCAGCAAAAAGCTTCACACAAAAAATCATACTGGAGCTTACAGTGACATGCAGTGATCATACCTCTAGGACTTCCAAGGACAACAAAATATCAAATCAGTCAAGAAGCTTCTGCATCATTGCCTGTCAAGAACTCTGATTGAATACCTATCACCCTACAACAAAGCTTCCAAACCTTCCTGAATCATTCAATATTTCAGGGGGAGCTTTTGCTAAACATCAATCCACTTAAGTCTTCTCAGTTTATTGAGAAAGAGAAGACAAAATCACTCTCTCACCCCCTCCTGTATAAAGGGTTGTCATCTCCCTTCAAAAGTGATTCCTGGTTGCAAGTCTCCTAACCAAAAGACTTGAGTTGGTTTTTGGGGACCTGATCAAAACCCATTGGTGTCAGACACCTGATCAAAAACCTTAGTGGATACCTACCAGAGTGGTAGAAGAGTGGACTACCCAGATTTGGGGTACCACTATAAATTTCTTGTGTCGTCTTGTTGCCTATCTTTTTCTTTTTGTTCTTGCTGTGTGGCTGTGATTAGGTTTACTATTTTCTGTTTTCTAGTTTCCTAATTACTGCACCTTTTCAATTTACAGCAAAAGTTGTAACAACACCTTTATAGGGACCTAACAAATTTTAAATATACTCTATTCACCCCCATCTAGAGTATTGTAGACCTAACCCTCACTTTCAATTGGTATCAGAGCAGGTTCCTTTGGTTGCACAAGTTAAATCTTAAACCAAAAGATCCCTTGTTAGATCTACACATCACCTTCATTCACATTTAACTTTTAAAGTAGAAACACAGCCATGGCACAGAATAAAGATTATGCAAGCACCAGACCTCCAGTTTGCAACTTGCAAAAGTTTGGAATCTGGAAGGCAAGAATCAAGCTATATATGAATTCTATTGATGAAGATATCTTTGCTTACATCTTAACAGGAGTACCTCCACCACCTGCAGCTCCTCCAAGTAACTCTACAAATATGACTGCAGTACCTACTCCAGATTATAATGATGCTTATAGGAAAGCCAAGATGGCTGATGCAAAAGCCATGAACATATTGGCACAAACAATGTCTGATGACATTTTCCAGAAGGTTACTGAGTGCACATCAGCAAAAGCCATTTGGGATTCCCTAAACCAAATGGTTGATGGATCAGCTGATGAAAGGAAGGATATGAGATCAAATCTCATATCCCAATATGAGAATTTCAAGAAACAGGAAGCTGAGACAGTTTCAGAGATGTATAATAGATTAAGCTCAATTATTAACGAGCTAAAAACTCTGGACAAGGTCATCACTCTCACTAAAGTGAATGACAAAATTCTGATGTGCTTCCCAAGCTCATGGGACCCAAGAATTTGGCCCATCAAGGAGGCCAGATGCCTAAATGAGATTTCAACTGAATCTCTATTGGGTAAACTAAAGTCTTATGAGCAGTTAATAAAGACAAGGGAGGCTGCTGAACAAAGAACACCTCCAGCAGCTAGAAAAGAATCAGAATCTTCAACATCAAATGAAGAAATTATAAGTCTCTTGGCTAAGAGATTTTTCAAGATGGCTAGAAAGAACTTCAGAAAAAAGTCATCAAGAAAAGATGACAGGCCAACGTATGATAAGACACCAACAAAGGAAGTGGTGTGCTATGGATGCAGGAAGCCTGGGCACTTTCTCTCTGAGTGTCCAGAGAACTAGAAGAGAGAGAATAGAAGAGAAAAGGAAAAGGATTCCAGGAGACAGTACACCAGCAAACCGTCTTCCAACAAACACAAGAGGAAGGAAAAGGGGTTTGTGGCTAAGACCTGGAGTGAGACTGAAGAAGAGTCAACATCCTCAAGCTCCAGTGAAGATGAGGAAGAAGAAAGAGCAAAGGAGGTTTGCCTCATGACAATTGATGCCTCAAGAAGCAACTCAAAAGACGGAGATTCAGAAAATGAGGAAGCTTCTGAATCATAAGCTGATCAGGTATTATCATGGTTTGATTATAGTTCAGAATCTTTTAAATCAGATTTTAAAATCATGTGTTTAGATTTAATCAACTCTGAGAAGGAAATCAAACTTCTCAGAGATAAACAAGTTAACTATGATAGCTTAGTTTTAGAAAACACTAAATTAAAAAATGAAATAGACATGTTTAGTGAACAAATCACTCTTCTGAAAGATGAATTAAGTAAAGCAATACAGCTAGAAGAATCACTAAATGGAAGAAACAAACAACTAGCAGCAATCACCAACATATCTAATGCTAGATTTAATGGAAGTAAGTTAGGATTAGGTGCATCATCTACTGAACCACCTATTATTCAGAAAAACCACATGTCACAACCCATAAATTTTATTTCTGAGAAAGGAAAGAAGAATACTGATCAAGTATATAAGGTAAATACAATTCTTGAACAAATTAAAACTAAGGACAAAATTGAAAAACAGAAAACACCCAATAAAAACAAAGTTCAGCAATTTTCGTCGACCTCAGATCGACGAAAAGGGGCCAGTTCGTAGAACCCAGATTGACGAACTCTGAACGTCAACTATATTTATCATTATTCATCTAACTGCGATCGACAAACTTTGTATGGTTCGTCGAGCAGAGCTCGACGAACGTGGGGAACAGAGAATGAACATGTTCATTCTCTGGGCAGAGATCAACGATCTCAACCCAATTCGCCGAACTCTGATCGATGAACTTACATAAATTCGTCGAACCTAGGAAGACTTATTCAAAACTGTAACTTCAATAGAAACTTAAATACTTCTAGGAAACAATTTAATCCATTAGCTGACTGGACCATTCCACCTAGGAAATATCACCCCCTAGGATATAAATCCCACCCAGAATTTTCTATTATTTCTAGTTTCTCTTATCAACCATATAAAGGACCCAAGGTAACCTGGGTCAAAAACAATTAATTGTTTATATTGCAGGCGATAAACTGTCCAAGGGAAAATCAAACTTGGTACCTGGACAGTGGCTGCTTCAAACACATGACTGGCAGCAAGGACATTCTATTCAACTATAAGTCCAAGCTGGGGCCAAAGGTTATCTTTGGTGACTCCAAATGTGGTCAGTTAAAATGATTTGGAGAAATAAGAATAGGAGCTGTCACATTCAGAAAGGTGACATATGTAAGTGGACTGAAGCATAACCTCATCTCCATAAGTCAATTATGTGATGATGGTTATCAGGTATACTTTAACCCATCTACTTGCTATATCATTGATAAAAATAACCAAACTGTTTTAACTGGAAGTAGACAAGGAAACATTTACTTAGTAAATTTTCTTTCTGTCACAACTGATATCTGTTTACTGAATTTAACTAGTAATCAGAATGACTTATAACACAAAAGACTAGGACATGTAAACCTGAAAAACATTGCTAGGCTATCTAAGCACAACCTTGTTAAAGGTCTACCTTCTGCTCCCTACAAGAAGGAAGGTCTCTATAGGGCTTGTCAATTAGGCAAGCAAACTAAAACTAGTTTCAAATCAATTAATAAGAGTGATTCAGCTAGGATCTTGTACTTGCTACACTTGGATCTTTTTGGACCCATTGCTGTACAAAGCCTAGGAGGGAAATCCTACACTTTAGTTATAGTGGATGACTTCTCCAGGTTCAGTTGGGTATTCTTTCTTAGGACAAAGTCAGATATATTCAAGGTTCTTACAGATTTTCTCAGGACCATACAGATTGAGTTCTCTACTCATGTTGCATTGATGAGAAGTGATCATGTCACAAAGTTTGAGTCTCTTCTTATGCATGAGTTCTGTGAAAAGGAAGGTATCAGGCATTGTTTCTCAGCTCCTGGAACTCCCCAACAAAATGGGGTAGTTGAAAGGAAAAATAGGACACTCATTGAAGCTACAGGTACATTGCTTGCTGATGCATACATGCCACTAACCTTTTGGGCAGAGGCTGTAAGTACTGCAAACTATGTCCTGAATAGGAGTTTAATTCACAAACTGAAGAACAAGACTCCTTATGAATTGCTCAAATGGAAGAAATCTAAAATAAACTATTTTAAAGTTTTTGGTTGTACATGTTATATACATAATAAAAACAAGAAATATATTAGAAAGTTTGAAGCTAAGGCTAAAGTGAGAGTTTTTCTAGGATACTCCCAAGTAAGCAAGGCCTATAGGGTATTTAATAAATCAACATTAAAAGTAGAAGAGTCAATTCATGTTTCTTTTGATGAAACTAACATGTACTGCAAGGAGAAAAAGTTTCTACCAGTAGCAACTTGCAGGTACCCCACTTGTGTGAGACATTGGATGGACTAAACCTCACCCAAGAGGTTCCCACTCATCCCTCTCCACAAGTCATTGAAGATAGTGAAGAAGATTAAGCTGAAGAACATGAGCCTCAACCAATAACAAATATAATTCCACAAGAGGAATTTATTCAAAATACTATTGCACAACTAACTCCACCCACTGATTTTGTCACACTTAGGGATCACCCCAAATCTCAAGTAATTAGAGACATATCAGCAGGTGTACAGACAAGGCATCAACTCAACCAAGACTTGATGCATGCCTGTTTTCTCTCTCAGGTTGAACCTCTAACCATTCATGATGCTGAGCAAGATCCCCACTAGATCCTTGCAATGCAAGAGGAACTAAACCAATTTGAGAGATGTAGAGTTTGAGATTTGGTTCCAAGACCCCAAAACTACCCAGTTATTGGAACCAAATGGATTTTCAAGAATAAGCTTGATGCCCAAGGAGTCATTGTGAGGAACAAGGCTAGGCTTGTTGCTCAAGGATATAGGCAAGATGAAGGAATTGACTATGATCAGACCTTTGCACCTGTTGCAAGGTTGGAAGCTATAAGGATCTTCCTTGCCTATGCAGCATTCAAAAGGTTCAAAGTTTTTCAAATGGATGTGAAAAGTGCTTTCATAAATGGAGTGTTACAAGAAGAGGTTTATGTAGAACAACCTCAAGGTTTTGTTTCTCCAACTTATCCCTCTTATGTTTTTAAATTAAATAAGGCTCTTTATGGTCTAAAGCAAGCTCCAAGAGCTTGGTATGAGACCTTAGCAAGTTTCTTATTAGAGCATAAATTTATAAGAGGAACTGTAGATAAAACCTTTTTCACTAGACATCATAAGGACCAAATCTTATTAGTGCAAATCTATGTAGATGACATTATATTTGGCTCTATAGATTCAAAATTGTGCAAGATGTTTTCTGACCTCATGCATTCTAAATTTGAAATGAGTAGCATGGGAGAGCTTTCATATTTCCTTGCTCTCCAAGTGAAACAGCTCCCTGATGACATCTTCATCTCTCAAGCAAAATATGCTAAAGAACTTCTAAAGAAGTTTGGGATGGCTGATGCCTCAGCTAAGAAAACTCCCATGGCCACCAATGTTGTTGTGGACTCTAATA
Organism: Platanthera guangdongensis; assembly: GCA_039583875.1. Taxonomy (NCBI): domain Eukaryota; kingdom Viridiplantae; phylum Streptophyta; class Magnoliopsida; order Asparagales; family Orchidaceae; genus Platanthera; species Platanthera guangdongensis. The sequence continues at coordinate 137,057,085 of CM077156.1, read as the reverse complement.
TACCAGGAAAACCTGTAGATCAGAAACTTTATAGGGGCATTGTTGGGTCTCTATTATACCTCACAGCAAGTAGGCCGGATATTATGTTTGCTACATGCCTTTGTGCTAGGTTCCAAGTGAACCCTAAAGAATCCCATCTAATTTTCTTAAAATGGATTTTAAGATATATAAAGAGTTGTCCTAATCTAGGCCTATGGTATCCTGCTGAATCAGAATTTGAGTTAACTGGATACTCTGATGCTGATTTTGCTGGATGCATGGTAGATAGAAAAAGTACTTCAGGAACTTGTCAGTTCCTGGGTATGAGACTAGTATCATGGTTTTGTAAGAAGCAAACATCAGTGTCAACATCAACTGCTGAAGCAGAATATATTGCAGCAGGCAGCTGTTGTTCACAAATGCTTTGGATACAAAATCAACTTCTAGATTATGGATTCAACTTAAATAATTCAACCCTATTCTGTGATAATACTAGTGCTATAGCCATAACACAAAATCCAGTTCACCATAGTAGGACATAACATATTGACATAAGACATCATTTGTGTAGACAAAAATAAGATTAAGCTTGTCTATATCTACACTGATTTACAAAAAGCTAATATATTCACCAAACCTCTGTATGAGAAAAAGCATGCTTTCTTTCTAAATTAGCTGGGAATGATCAATGGAGAAGACTTAGTTTAAGTTCTGTCTGCATTCGACGAATTTTCTAGAGTTCTTCGAATGGAGTTCGACGAACCAGGGAAAGTTTGAGAGATACTCGTCGAACGGAGATTGACGAACTCTCTATGAGTGAAACAATTTTCGTCAACCAGTGATCGGCGAACTTTGCTTCAGAAGATATTCGTCGACCTAAGTTCGACGAACCGTCTTCAATTCTTTTGATGAGCTCGACGAATTATTTAACTCTAAACTATTTCGTTGACCTCAGTTCGAAGAATTAATTTTATTTTCGTGGAACGGAGTTTGTCGATTCATATTCTGGAAAACCTTATATCTAGGTTTTCTTCGACCTCCATCCCGCGCTTTCTGTTCCCTTGCACTTGATCGCCGTTTCTGTGTCTTTCTTGCAGGTGATTTCAATGGCGACTCTGGCAAGCAATCTCACAGGAATGAAGTTTGATACAGGATTTGACGTGGATTTCGATTCATTTCAGCATTTTGATCCAATCTTTCTGTATATCCTGGAACTTCTTGAAGAACAGGAACTAAAAACCCTAATGACGAGAAGGATAAAACTGCACAGCATGGAAATCAGGGAATGGGTATACACACTGCCGTCCATAGAAGAGAACACCATGACAGGCACTATCGCGGGTAACTCAGTCTATTTAACCCCCGCAATCTTAACTGAGATTTTTGAATTGAGAAATGGAGAAGAGGACCTCGAAATTGAAACAGAGGAGTCTGATATGATGTTGAGCCTCATGGATTATGCTGGAGACAATCCCAACAAACTGTTGAAGAAACACTTGTCTGCTCCCTATAAATTTTTAGCAGACTTGGTTGGCAAAGTGCTACTTGGAAAACACACTGCACACGATTATATCACCAGACACCAGTTTCTAGTTATGTGTGCAATCATCAACAAGAAGCCAATAAACTGGGCATAACTTATGTTTGATTTGATAAAGAAGAAGAACACTAAGAAGGAAGTCTGTTTTGGAAGAATTCTAGGAATCTTCCTACAAGAAAAGGCTGTTGAATCCATGGTCTCCCAGACCATATTCATAAATGCCAATAAAAGGCTGACATGTACCTTATTTCGCAGATGGGAGAGGACCATCACTAAGCCCTCTAAGGCTTCCACCTCTTCCACCAAAGCTTCTGAAGGCACAAGGGCTGTCAAAGCCACTCCCCACCCTGTTGAAGAGAACATTCCGTCCACATCTTCTCTTCCATCCCCCTTCCAACAACAACAAAATCCCCAGTCACTCCATCTTTACCAATCACCATCACTGACATTCCCTCTTCCCCACTTCAGGAAAATCAACCACCCACTCCTCCTGAATCCCCTCATGACACATATATTTCTACACCACCACAGTCTCCACTTCCCCCACATATATCTTCCATACGATCTTACATCCTACCATCAGACACCATGATGCAAGATGCCACCCTTCCATCCCCATCAACATCTAACCTTCACATACCTGATGTTCCACCCTCTATTCCATCAATAGTTATGTAACAGCCTAAAATTATTTTGTGCCAATTTGGGTTCAGGCATGGGTGACACGGCCTGGGATACGAGCGTGTCCCAGGGAGTGTCATGCCTGGGTTGTGTCGAGTCGTGCGGTCGACGAATTTTACTCGACGATCGTCGAGTGTCGAGTGTCGAGTGCGGACACGACCTGTGACATGGGCGTGTCACAGGGCGTGTCAATTGGTCGATGAACTCAGCTCGACGTTTTGAGCCAGGGCGTGTTTGCGGGACACGGGTGTGTCCAGGTGCACACGGCCTTGAACACGGGCGTGTCCCAGGGCCGTATGAGTCTCGGGTGGTTTTGAGGCTGTGCAGCCTGATGCACATGGCTATAGACACGGGCGTGTCTGAAGGCGTGTCAGGGGACACGGCCCGTGACACGGGCGTGTCCCATGGTCATGTTCTGGTTGGCTGTAGTCAGTTGCCTACCGCTTAAGTGACACGGCCTGTGACACGGGCATGTCACAGGGCGTGTCAGGACGTGTTCATGTTTTTCTGGACGATTCAGAGCCGTTTGATTCCCTCTTTCTGGATCCAATGGATTGGCTCTGGCCAGGTGTTGATAAGGCTGGGGAAAAAGGGGATTTAACCCTTCCTCTTCATTATCTTCTTCTTCTTCTCATTTCAAGAGAGAGCAAGAAGAAGGGAGTGCAAGGGAAGGAAGGAGGAAGATAAACCAGCTGCTGGAGGAGCTGTGGAGTGCGGAACGAAGATCCGAGAGCGGATTCATGAAGGTTAAGCCGAGGCGGTGACTTCCATCTGGCTACTTCATGACACCGAAGAGATCTTCAAGGGTAACGATCTCCTTCTTGGACATCGAAGTGCTTTCGTTTATGCATATGCGTGGAATCCTCCACCAAAAGGTAGATTGCGAAGTGATTCCGTTGTTGAGTCTGCATCTAGAGCCGGAATTGTGGAGTACGATATAGGCATGTTGTGTGAAGCCCATCTAGACAGTTAGTCTGGATTGGTGATGATCATGGGTAAACTGGAGGAGACTCCGTGGGTTTGCAAAGATGCTATATGCTTTGTGTATTGGATGATTGAATGCTATGTGTGGATGGTATGCTCATGCGTGGGCAAGCCAGGGATATGATCTTAGATGCTTTGCGAAGCTCCTTGTGGTTTGCTCTGCGAGAGCGGGAAGCTGCGGCTACCCAGGAAGGGAAGGCCGACCCGCGTCATGGTGCGCCAGTGACGATGTGAGCACGAGCAAGGCTAACCTATACCTGGGCATGTTGGAGAGATCGATTGGTGGCAGTGTTCGGGAGCGTGCGATAGCCCGACTTGCTACACCGAAATAAAAGCGGGTTGATCTGTTGGATGAATGCTCATGTTTGCCATGCGGTACGTACCTCTGCTTGGTTTGGGCGGAATGCAACCAGCATGCGTGTTGGGGTAACTAGGACCGGCCAGCCAACAAGTTAATTACCGTGCGATTGGTGGTGTTACCACGGGTTTCCGGTACACCGTAAGGTGCCCTGAGAGCACGAAGCATCGGGCTGCGGTCGGCGTTTGTGATTGGCTATGTGTGATTGTGATTGTTAGCTATTATACTTGCAAATGCATACAGGGAAGGAACCGCTGCTGTAACGCCCCGAAACTCAAAGGAGCAAAGGGGGACGTTTTGGGCCAGTTTGGGTTCTGGCAGCAGGCACACGGCCTGGGACACGGGCGTGTCCCAGGGCATGTCAAGCGTGTGTCGACACTTAGCCGCGAAGTCGTCGTGTTTTACTCGACGATTCGTCGAGAGTGGGCACACGGCCTGCGACACGGGCGTGTCGCAGGGCGTGTCGACCCGTGTCGACACTTAGCCGTGAAGTCGTCGAGTTATACTCGACGATTCGTCGAGAATGGGCACACGGCCTGCGACACGGGCATGTCGCAGGGCGTGTCGACCCGTGTCGACGATCGTCCCGGGGAGTCGTCGAGATTCACTCGACGATCGTCGAGACAAGGAACACGGCCTAGGACACGGGCGTGTCCAAGGCCGTGTCATCAAGTCGTCGTTCTTCCCTCGACGAAATGTCCTGTGTACATGGCCTGGGGTCCAGGCGTGTCAATGTGACACGGGCAAGGACACGGGCGTGTCCTAGAACCCGTGCAGTGCTCGGGTTGAAAACGGGGGAAAAATCATGGGGTACACGGCCGGCCTCACGGCCGTGTCAGCTGGAACACAGGCGTGTCAGCTCGAACACGGGCGTGTTCGATACCCGTGTGAGGTTCCAGGAGATTCGATTTTGACGGCGAATGCGGCACACGGCCCTGGACACGGGCGTGTGCCAGGCCGTGTTCGGCCCAGATTGGGCATTTCAACCCCGAATCAAAGCCGTTCGTTTCCTTAGGTTGAGATCTGATGGCTGGGGGTTGTTCCTGAGAGGATATACCCGTGAGTTGACTTGGAAAACCTCACTTTTCTTCACTTGTTCTCTTTCTAAATCCTTGGAGAGAGGAGAGCTAAGGCAAGAAGAAGAAGAGCTAGATCCGCCATTGGAGGAGCTTCGGAGCTCCGAATCGCAAGCCGACTCCGGATCCACGGAGGCAACGCAAGTGCGGTGATTTCCATCCAATTACTTTTCAATTGCGCCAAAGAGGAACTCAAGGGTAACGATCCTCATCTTGAGCATGAATAGCTCTCTTTCTTAGCATAGGAAGCCCGCTCTCGCGAGTTTGCGGAGAGTTGGAGGCGTTCCTTCGGGTAGATATGTAAAGTCCCCGTCGTTTAGAGTCCGTATGCGAGAACGGACGTAGGCATGATGTGTGAAGCCTACCCGGACATGTTGGTCTGGATCGGTGATGTTGCATTGCATAAGGCCGGAGAAGACTCCGTGCTATTGGTTGTTTTTCGGGTTTTCTACGCGGTAGATTGCAGCAGGGAGCCTTGGGGACTAACCCAAAGGTGCACCCAGAAAACTGGGCGGATAAGAGATCTTGCCAACTTGGTGGCCTGAGAGCCAACTTGAACATAGCGGGGTTATGTGACTTGCGGTAGAATGGGACTCGGTATAAGTTTGACCCGCACAAATGGCTTAAATTGTCGTTGCGATGTGAGCACGGGTTTGATGGAACCGTACCCGCTCTATGTCATTCGGGCTAGAGAGACCTAAGGTTACGTGGCACTCGCCGTTGGCATAGATGTGAGTCTTCGGCGGTCTATGGCTTTAATTGACGTGACCCAGGCCAGGAAGACGAATTTCTCATAGGTTTGGCCGTCTAAGTGGCGGTGGTGAGTCCGGAATGTTAATGGCTTTAATTGACGTGACATCGACCGGTTCACCGAGAATGTGCCCTGAGAGCACGGGGCGTGTGGCCGTGCGAGCCAACGCCTGTGATGAAATGGTTATGGTTATATAAATTGCTCGCTTATGCTAATGAAATGCAGGGAAGGAGCATCGCCACCCCGAGATGGGGGCGGGATCATTTTAATTTGGTCAGCATTACTGACCGTTGCCTTATTTTGCCACCGTGCGGTGGTTTGTTGCTTGCAGGTGCAGCTGGACCAAGCGGTCAATAGCGGGCTAAAGCCCTTTTTGCGAAGCTGGCCCTCGAAGGCCCTAGTAGAAGTGTTTACTGCTTTGTTCATGTATGACCGGCCTGCGTGCCGTGGTTTATAAATCATGTAATTTTCAAGTGAAACACTTTGTAAGGCCTTAAGGCAGGCTTTGGGTATTTTTGTATAACATTCCTTTTGGTATTAATGGACATTCATGCTCCTATGCTGGGTTCTTGTTTACAACTCTTATAAACTGCTTCCGCTAGAATGCTCTATGTAGGACGTTGAGATTGGTTGGATGGTTTCCATAAGTAACCACCGCGGTCTGTTTGTGGTATATGGCGTCGGGCCCCGCCGGACCTACTGCTATATGCTATGCGACGGATAGGGGGTGTTATAATTTGGTATCAGACTACTGGTTTTGGTCGGGCTTAAACTGAATTCGTGGGCGAATTCTTTTTAAGGGGTGGTGAGCACATTGCGTGCGTCATCATTATAATGGTAAAAGAACCCATGAATGTCCACTTAGGAATGAAAATACTCGTGTTTGAGGAACCTGCGTGTTCCTATAATTGCTGTTTGCAATACAATTTGGTCGCTTAACGGTGTTTTGTACCACTATAGGTGACCAGAAGTGGTGTTGGGCCGTCAGAACGCCGAGTTTCTGAGGCTAGTAGTGCACCGGATGTTGCTCCTGCAACACCTCTGTCGGCTGAAAATATACGTTTGGTGGCTGAAGCGGTGTTGGCCGTGATTAATGCGCAGCCTGGAAGGCAAGCGCAGCAGCCCGCTCCTATGATGGAGCAAGAACCTCTGCAAGAGGCTGAGCCGAGGAGGGTGGAGCAAGTGGTTGTAGAACCAATAGTGCCAAGGAGGGCAACTGAGAGGCAGCTAAAGCATGTAATGAGCTTTAACCCTCCGTTATTCTTCGGGGTTGGGAACCCCATCTCAGGCTGAAGACTGGCTCTCTAGGGTGAAGAGAGTCATGACAGCGACGGAGACGGAGGAGTGGCAAATGAACCACCATCGCTACGTTCCTGCTGGACGGTGAAGCGGGGATGTGGTGGGAAGGATTGGAGCTGCATCATTTGAGAGGTAGACAACTGATAGATGTTCCGATGGAAGAGTTCTCGGGATTGTTCTTAGCAAGATACCTCCCTTCTACTCAGAGGATTTCAATGGAGAATGAGTTCCTGAAGTTGGTGCAGGGTGAGAGGAGCGTGGATGAATATCTCCACGAGTTTACGCGGTTGAGTCGTTATGCTAGCTCCACCATCATGGATGAGGAGCGCAAGACTAATCGTTTTTATGAAGGCTTGAGGGATGAGTTGAGACTATTATTGTCGGGGCCGATGACGCAGGGTTTTTTAACCTTGGTCAATACTGCCCGGTCCTTGGAGAAGGACATGAAGAACGTGCAAGCGAAGAAAGGCTTGGGTGATAGAAAATATGAGTTTAAAGTGCCAAGTACTTCAAAGTCCGGCTATCGGAGGTCTTTCAAGAAGCATAGGACTTCGGGTCCAGCTCCTTCTGGCGCTTCTGGGGCGACTACGGGTCGGACCCCGGGTGCGTGCTTTACATGTGGAAAGACGGGGCATTTTGCCCGTGATTGTTGGAGCGGACGTCCTAAGTCCGAGAGAAGGCCGGGAGCCACTTATGAAGAGAAGGGAAAGGCGGTGGAGTCGACCGCATCCCATTATGCTCCGGCCCAACCAAGGGTCTACAATCTTGGCCAACAGGAGGCCATTAAACAAGCTGATGTGGTGACAAGTACCATTTAATTTATAGCAAGTCAATTTCTTTATATGCTTGTTATGCACATGTTACCTTACCACTACTTGTTTAGGATTTGTATTGATTTGTGAAAATCCGGCACGAGCACTCTTCGATACGGGAGCTTCACACTCCTTCTTGTCCGAAGGATTTATATTACGCATCGGGGTCCCTTCCTCGATGGCGAAGGATAAGTTGGATGTGTTGTTGCCCAATGGGTGTTCGATGCGAGCGGATAGGATCTGCGATGTTAAGATTCGTATTGGGGAGCAGGAGTTCGACCTGCGAGCGTCTTTACTTCCGTTAGTGGAGTTCGACGTCATATTTGGCATGGACTGGCTCTCGGAGCAGCAGGCCCATATAGATTGCGGTAGCAAGGAAGTTAAGCTGGGAGCGAGTCGTGAGACGACGTTTACGGGCTTAAAGGGGTCGAGCAAGACGTTGATGTCTGCTCTTCAGGTGGTGAAGGCGGTTCGTGCTGGAGCAGAACTGTTCTTTACACTAGTGGAGGTTGCAAAGCCGAAGCCCGCGTTGGATTGTATTTCAGTGGTATCGGAATACCCTGATGTGTTCCCCGCAGATCTTCCTGGAGCCCCGCCTCAACGGGAGATAGATTTTACGATCGAGCTAGTGCCAGGTGCAAAGCCTGTGTCACGATCTCCGTATCGGCTAGCGCCTAAGGAAATGGCGGAGCTGAAAGTTCAACTGCAAGAGTTGTTGGAGCAAGGGTATGTGCGCCCGAGTTCTTCGCCTTGGAGCGCACCGGTCCTCTTTGTTAAGAAGAAGGACGGAAGCTTGAGGCTATGTATTGATTATCGGGAGCTAAACAAGCTGACGGAGAAGAACAAGTACCCGATCCCCCGGATTGATGATCTCTTTGATCAGTTAGTCGGGTCGACGGTGTACTCGAAGTTGGATCTCAAGGCTGGGTACTATCAGCTGCGGATAAGGGAGAGTGATATCCCGAAGACAGCGTTTAGTACGAGGATACGGGCATTATGAGTTTACGGTCATGCCGTTTGGGCTGACTAATGCGCCGTCAGTATTCATGGATTTGATGAACAGGACGTTCAGGGAGTACTTGGACCATTTCGTGATCGTCTTCATCGACGATATTTTGGTGTACTCGCAAAGTGAGGAAGATCACTTCAAGCATCTTCATTTGGTGTTGGAGACGCTAAGGAGAAATCAGTTGTATGCCAAGTTCTCGAAGTGCGAGTTTTGGCTATCCTCAGTAGCGTTCCTCGGGCATATAGTGAGTGGAGAGGGTATTGCTGTGGATCCGGCGAAGATTGTTGCGATACGGGAGTGGCCTGAGCTTGCTACGGTAGCAGAAGTCCGGAGCTTTTTGGGGCTTGCCGGCTATTATAGGCGCTTCGTAGAGAACTTCTCGCGGTTAGCGTTACCTCTCACTACTTTGACGAGGAAGGAGCATAAGTTCGTTTGGACGCCGGAGTGCGCGCGAGCTTTTGAGGAATTGAAGTGTCGGTTGACCACGACGCCTGTGCTGAGTTCGCCATGTGGAACCGAAGGCTATGAGATATATAGCGATGCTTCGGGCAGCGGTTTGGGTTGCGTGCTACTGCAGCACGGAAGCGTGATAGCTTATGGCTCGAGACAGCTAAAAGTGCACGAGAGGAATTATCCGGTCCATGACTTGGAGTTAGCGGCCGTGATTTTTGCCTTGAAGCTGTGGAGACACTATTTGTACGGTGTGAAGATTGATATCTACACCGATCACAAGAGCCTAAAGTACCTGATAGATCAGAAGGATCTGAATATGCGGCAGCGTAGATGGATGGAGTTCCTGGGGGACTATACATTCAAGATCCACTACGTGCCTGACAAAGGGAATGCGGTTGCGGACGCGTTGAGTCGCCGAGCCCCAGCTCAAGCCAATTGGCTATCGGTGCATGATGAGCGGTTGGTGCAGGAGTTGGAGGCGTTGGAGATTGTTTGTGTGGATAGACAATCAAGTGCTGAAGCAGTTCTGAATTGGACTGAAGTCCAATATGACCTGGCTGATCGGATTCGGCAGGCTTTGGATATGGATGCTCATATGAAGCAGTTCATGATAGAGGCTCTGGATGGGTCAAATTCCCAATTCGTCGTGGAGGACGGATTGCTTTGGAAAGAACGGTCGTTTGTGCGTCCCAAGTGTGGGCAATTTACGGGTGGAGTTGTTGTACGAGGCGCACCATACCAAGTACTCGATTCACCCGGGGAGCACGAAGATGTACCGTGATATAAAGAAACTATTTTGGTGGCCGGGTTTGAAAAAGGATGTGGCGCTATACGTAGCGAAGTGCCAAACCTGCGCCTTGGTAAAGGCGGAGTGCCAAAAGCCGGGAGGATTTCTTAAGTCCTTGCCTATTCCGGAGTGGAAATTTGACGACATCTCTATGGACTTTGTGCACGGTTTGCCAAGGTCACAAAAGGGGAACGACGCCATTTCGGTGGTTGTTGATCGATTAACGAAGGTGTCACATTTTATTCCGCATAGGAAGGACGATCCGGTGGAGAAGCTGGCAAAGCTTTATGTGGATAATATAGTACGGCTTCATGGTGTGCCCCGCAGCATCGTGAGTGACCGAGATGGGCGGTTCACGTCCAATGATTGGAGGCTGGTGCAGCAAATGTTGGGAACAAAGTTGAAGTTCAGCACAGCCTTCCATCCGCAAACGGATGGGCAGACCGAGAGGGTCAATAGAACCATGGAAGACATGCTTCGCATGTGTGTCTTGGATTTCGGAAAGCAATGGGAAGACCACCTATATTTGGTGGAGTTCGCATACAACAACAGCTACCAAGAAAGTATTCAGATGGTGCCTTTCGAGGCCCTATATGGTAGAAGATGTCGCACGCCGTTGTCTTGGATAGAAACGGGTGAGTCAAAGTTGTATAAGCGATCGGAAGTGAAGAGGGTGCTACTTCTTTGGTGAGAACCATTCGGGAGAGGTTGCTTATGCTCAGGACCGACAAGCAAAGTACTATAATGCCAAACACAGGAACGTGGAGTTCGCTGTGGGCGATTATGTATACTTAAAGATCAAGCCGTTCAAGGGTGTCTCGCGGGTGCGGCGATTGAAAAAGCTAAGCCCGAGGTACCTTGGACCGTTTGAGGTTCTGGAGCGAGTTGGCGAAGCAGCCTATAGGTTGAAGCTTTCAGTGGAGCTAAGTGGTTTACATGATATATTCCACATTTCGGTGCTTCGGAAGGCGGTACAAGAGCCTACGCAAGTGATCGTGGTTGATCAAGTGCCGGTGGATAGTGGGCTAACGACAAAGGTCAAGCCCGTGCGGATTGAGGACTCGGAGGTCAAGCGGCTACGCAATAAAGAGATCAGGATGGTCAAGGTCCGGTTGGACAATTGCGGTCGTGAGGAGCTCTCTTGGGAGCGAGAGCAGACTATGCTTGACGAGTATCCAGAGTTGTTCCGCTCAGGTATAAATTTTGGTTTTGTATGTCTTTCCTTTATGTAATTTCGTGGGCGAAATTCCTTTAAGAGGGAGAGAGTTGTAACGCCCTGAAACTCAAAGGAGCAAAGGGGGACGTTTTGGGCCAGTTTGGGTTCTGGCAGCAGGCACACGGCCTGGGACACGGGCGTGTCCCAGGGCGTGTCAAGCGTGTGTCGACACTTAGCCGCGAAGTCGTCGTGTTTTACTCGACGATTCGTCGAGAGTGGGCACACGGCCTGCGACACGGGCGTGTCGCAGGGCGTGTCGACCCGTGTCGACACTTAGCCGTGAAGTCGTCGAGTTATACTCGACGATTCGTCGAGAATGGGCACACGGCCTGCGACACGGGCGTGTCGCAGGGCGTGTCGACCCGTGTCGACGATCGTCCCGGGGAGTCGTCGAGATTCACTCGATGATCATCGAGACAAGGAACACGGCCTAGGACACGGGCGTGTCCAAGGCCGTGTCATCAAGTCGTCGTTCTTCCCTCGATGAAATGTCCCGTGTATACGGCCTGGGGTCCAGGCGTGTCAATGTGACACGGGCAAGGACACGGGCGTGTCTTAGAACCCGTGCAGTGCTCGGGTTGAAAACGGGGGAAAAATCATGGGGTACACGGCCGGTCTCACGGCCGTGTCAGCTGGAACATGGGCGTGTCAGCTCGAACACGGGCGTGTTCGATACCCGTGTGAGGTTCCAGGAGATTCGATTTTGACGGCGAATGCGGCACACGGCCCTGGACACGGGCGTGTGCCAGGCCGTGTTCGGCCCAGATTGGGCATTTCAGCCCCGAATCAAAGCCGTTCGTTTCCTTAGGTTGAGATCCGACGGCTGGGGGTTGTTCCTGAGAGCATATACCCGTGAGTTGACTTGGAAAACCTCACTTTTCTTCACTTGTTCTCTTTCTAAATCCTTGGAGAGAGGAGAGCTAAGGCAAGAAGAAGAAGAGCTAGATCCGCCATTGGAGGAGCTTCGGAGCTCCGAATCGCAAGCCGACTCCGGATCAACGGAGGCAACGCAAGTGCGGTGATTTCCATCCGATTACTTTTCAATGGAGCCAAAGAGGAACTCAAGGGTAACGATCCTCATATTGAGCATGAATAGCTCTCTTTCTTAGCATAGGAAGCCCGCTCTCGCGAGTTTGCGGAGAGTTGGAGGCGTTCCTTCGGGTAGATATGTAAAGTCCCCGTTGTTTAGAGTCCGTATGCGAGAACGGACGTAGGCATGATGTGTGAAGCCTACCCGGACATGTTGGTCTGGATCGGTGATGTTGCATTGCATAAGGCCGGAGAAGACTCCGTGCTATTGGTTGTTTTTCGGGTTTTCTACGCGGTAGATTGCAGCAGGGAGCCTTGGGGACTAACCTCAAAGGTGCACCCGGAAAACTGGGCGGATACGAGATCTTGCCAACTTGGTGGCCTGAGAGCCAACTTGAACATAACGGGGTTATGTGACTTGCGGTAGAATGGGACTCGGTGGAAGTTTGACCCGTGCAAATGGCTTAAATTGTCGTTGCGATGTGAGCACGGGTTAGATGGAACCGTACCCGCTCTATGTCGTTCGGGCTAGAGAGACCTAAGGTTACGTGGCACTCGCCGTTGGCATAGATGTGAGTCTTCGGCGGTCTATGGCTTTAATTGACGTGACCCAGGCCAGGAAGACGAATTGCTCATAGGTTTGGCCGTCTAAGTGGCGGTGATGAGTCCGGAATGTTAATGGCTTTAATTGACGTGACATCGACCGGTTCACCGAGAATGTGCCCTGAGAGCACGGGGCGTGTGGCCGTGCGAGCCAACGCCTGTGATGAAATGGTTATGGTTATATAAATTGCTCGCTTATGCTAATGAAATGCAGGGAAGGAGCATCGCCGCCCCGAGATGGGGGCGGGATCGTTTTAATTTGGTCAGCATTGCTGACAGTTGCCTTGTTTTGCCACCGTGCGGTGGTTTGTTGCTTGCAGGTGCAGCTGGACCAAGCGGTCAATAGCGGGCTAAAGCCCTTTTTGCGAAGCTGGCCCTCGAAGGCCCTAGTAGAAGTGTTTACTGCTTTGTTCATGTATGACCGGCCTGCGTGCCGTGGTTTGTAAATCATGTAATTTTCAAGTGAAACACTTTGTAAGGCCTTAAGGCCGGCTTTGGGTATTTTTGTATAACATTCCTTTTGGTATTAGTGGAGATTCATGCTCCTATGCTGGGTTCTTGTTTACAACTCTTATAAACTGCTTCCGCTAGAATGCTCTGTGTAGGACGTTGAGATTGGTTGGATGGTTTCCATAAGTAACCACCCGGTCTGTCTGTGGTATATGGCGTCGGGCCCCGGCCGGACCTACTGTTATATGCTATGCGACGGATAGGGGGTGTTACAGCTGCCCCGGGCATGGTGTAGGGTCGTTATAATTGGTCAGCTGTAGCTGACCGTTACTTTGTTTGCTGCTCTTTGGTGGATGTCTACTTGCAGGTGCTGCGGCTTGAAATGAAATGCATGGATTGAAAGCTTGTTGCTAAGGCCCTTGAAGGCCAAGTGAATCGTGGTTGGATTTCATGTGTGGCCGGCCTGCGTGCCGATGTACGAACTTGTATATGTGTAAAAAGGGAAACCTATAAGGCCTTAAGGACATGTGTGTGTGGGTTGTATACATTCCTGGTTTTGGATATATAAATGTGAAATTTATATGTTAGTGGACATTCCTGGAGTTGAGTTCATTTAACTTAATTAATGCTGCGCTAGAATGAATTGGGTTAAGGACACGTATCGAATTTTATCACCACAAGTAATGCTGTCACTTGTCTGTGACATATGGCGTGGGGCCCCGGCCGGACCCACCGTTATATGCCATGTGACGAGTGGGGGTGTTACAAAGTGGTATCAAAGTCAGGTTGAGATTGTTTGGGAGGAGAGAACAGAATTGAACTCACGAATGTCCACTAGGAATGTATTTCATGCACATGATGTGCGTGAGTGTGTAGTCAATGTAGCAGTATCATTATGATATGAATTATTAATGGTGTTCTGTACATTGCTAGGTGGCGAGGAGTGGAGCTGGGCCGTCTGAGCCCCAGCGGTCTGATGAGAGTGTCGCACCGGTTGAAGCGCCTATGTCTCCTTTGGCGGAGACCATTCGGATGGTGACGGAGACAGTGCTCGCAGTATTGCAGACACAACCTGCAAGGCCTGCAGTGGTACCTGTGTAGCTTGGTGTTCGGCAAGAGCCTGTGGATGAGCAGTTGAAAAACATTATGGAATTTCATCCACCTACGTTTGGCGGGGCGATTTCCCCAAACCCAGGCGGAAGATTGGTTGGCTCGAGTGAAGAGAATCATGACTGCCATCAGGACAACGGAGGAGAAAGTGACGTTGGCCACTTTTCTGTTGGAGGGAGATGCAAGATTATGGTGGGATGAGATGGAGGTGCATTACTTGGCCGGTCGCGGGTTAGCGGAAATTTCTATGGAAGAATTCTCCCGCTTGTTTTTAGCCAAGTACGTGCCAGTGTCCCAACGAATTGCTATGGAGAATGAATTTTTACGTCTCGTGTAGGGTGTGTAACGCCCTGAAACTCAAAGGAGCGACGAGGGACGTTTTGGGCCAGTTTTGGGTTCTGGCTGCAGGCACACGGCCTGGGACACGGGCGTGTCCTAGGGCGTGTCAAGCTTGTGTCGACACTCAGCCGGGAAGTCGACACTTTGGTCTCGACATTGTGTCGAGACTGGGCACACGGCCTGCGACACGGGCGTGTCGCAGGGCGTTTCGACCCGTGTCGACACTTAGCCCGCGAATTCGACACTCTGCGTTCGACGAAGTGTCGAGACATGGCACACGGCCTGCGACACGGGCGTGTCGCAGGGCGTGTCAACCCATGTCGACACTCGTCCCGGGAAGTTGACACTTTGGTCTCGACATTGTGTTGAGACAAGGCACACGGCCTAGGACACGGGCGTGTCCAAGGCCGTGTCATCAGGTCAACGATCTTCGCTCGACGAAATGTCGAGTGTCGAGACCGTGTACACGGCCTGGGGCCCAGGCTTGTTGAGGTGACACGGGCAAGGAAACGGGCGTGTCCTAGAACCCGTGCAGTGCTCGGGTTGCTTTCGGGGAAAAATGATGGGGGTACACGGCCGGCCACACGGCCGTGTCAGGTGGAACACGGGCGTGTCAGATCGAACACGGGTGTGTTCGATACCCGTGTGTTGTTCCAGGCGAGCCGATTTTGACGGCGAATGAGGCACACGGCCCTGGACACGGGCGCGTGCCAGGCCCTGTTCGGTCCAGATTGGGCATTTCAGTCCCGAATCAAAGCCGTTCATTTCTTTAATTGATGATCCAATGGCTGGGGGTTGTTCCTGAAGGGATATACCGGGGATTGGACTTAGAAACCCTCACTTTTCTTAGGTTATTATCTTTCTAAAAGCTTAGAGAGAGAGATGAGAGCCAAGGAAGGAAGAATTAGCTAGATCCGGCCATTGGAGGAGCTTCGAAGCTCCAAATCGCGAGCCGACTCTGGATCCACGGAGGCAAAGCTAGTGCGGTGATTTTCATCCGCTTACTTTTCCGTGGCGCTAAAGAGGAACGCTAGGGTAACGATTCTCTTCTTGAGCATGAGTAGCTCTCCTTCTTTGCATAGGAAGCCCGCTCTCGCGAGTTTGCGGTGAGTTGGAGGCGTTCCTTCGGGTAGATATGTGAAGTCCCCGTTGTTTAGAGTCCGTAAGCGAGAACGGACATAGGCATGATGTGTGAAGCCTATCCAGACATGTTGGTCTGGATCGGTGATGTTGCATTGCATAATGCCGGAGAAGACTCCGTGCTATTGGTTGTTTTCGGTTTTTCTACGCGGTAGATTGCAACAGGGAGCCTTGGGGATTAACCCAAAGGTGCACCCAGAAAACTAGGCGGATGCGTGATCTTGCCAACTTGGTGGCCTGAGAGCCAACTTGAACATAACCGAGTTATGTGAAATGTGATGGAAACGGGACTCGGGAGAAGTTTGACCTGCGCATATGGTTTAAATTACCGTTGCGGGCGCATATGGTTTAAATTACCGTTGCGTTGTGAGCACGGGTTAGATGGAACCGTACCCATTCTATGTCGTTCAGATTAGAGCCGTTGGCATATATGAGAGTCTTCGGCGGTATATGGTTTTAATTACCGTGACCCATGTCAGGAAGACAAACTGCTTATTGATTGGCCGTCCAAAGGGATGGTGGTGAGTCGGCAGACTTAGACTGCGTTCACCGAGAATGTGCCCTGAGTGCACGGGGTGTGTGGCCGTATGAGCCTACGCCTGTGATGAAATGAATATTGTTATATTGCTCGCTTATGCTAATGAAATGCAGGGAAGGAGCATCGCCGCCCCGAGTTGGGGGCGGGATCGTTATAATTTGGTCAGCATTGCTGACCGTTGCCTTGTTTTGCCACCGTGCGGTGGTTTGTTGCTTGCAGGTGCTGCTGGACCAAGCGGTCAATAGCAGGCTAAAGCCCTTTTTGCAAAGCCGGCCCTCGAAGGCCTATTTGGAAGTGTTTACTATTTTATTCATGTATGACCGGCCTGCGTGCCGTGGTTTGTAAATCATGTAATATCAAGTGAAACATTTTGTAAGGCCTTAAGGCTTATGTTGGTATTTGTATAACATTCCTATTTTGGATTAGTGGACATTCATGCTTTAGTGCTGGGTTCTTCTTTGCAACTTTTATAAACTGCTTCCGCTAGAATACTCTGTGTAGGACGTTGTGATTGGTTGGATGGTTTCCATGAGTAACCACCCGGTCTGTCTGTGGCATACGACGTCGGGCCCTGGCCGGACCTACTGCTATATGCTATGCGACGGATAGGGGGTGTTACAATTTGGTATCAGACTACTGGTTTTGGTCGGGCTTAAGATGAATTCGTGGACGAATTCTTTTAAGGGGTGGTGAGCACATTGTGTGCGTTATCGTTATAACGGTAAAAGAACCCATGAATGTCCACTTAGGAATGAAAATACACGTGTTTGAGGAACCTGCGTGTTCCTATAATTGCTATTTGCAATTTTATTTGGTCGCTTAACGGTTTTTTAGACCACTATAGGTGACTAGAAGTGGTGTTGGGCCGTCAGAACGCCGAGTTTCTGAGGCTAGCAGTGCACCAGATGTTGCTCCTGCAACACCTCTATCAGCTGAGAACATACGCTTGGTGGCCGAAGCTGTGTTGGCCGTGATAAATGCGCAGCCTGCAAGGCAAACGCGGCAGCCCGTTCCTGCGATGGAGCAGGAACCTCTTCAAGATGCTGAGCCGAGGAGAGTGGAGTAAGTGGTTGTGGAACCGGTGGTGCCAAGGAGGGAAACCGAGAGGCAGCTTATGCATGTAATGAGCTTTAACCCTCCGGTATTCTAGGGGTTGGGAACCCCATCTCAGGCTGAAGACTGGCTCTCCAGGGTGAAGAGAGTCATGACAGCAACGGAGACAAAGGAGTGGCAAATGACCACCATCGCTATGTTCCTTCTGGACGGTGAAGCGAGAATGTGGTGGTAAGGATTGGAGCTGCACTTACTAAGAGGTAGGCAACTTGGTGATGTCTCGATGGAAGAATTCTCGAGATTGTTCTTGGCTAGATACCTTCCTTCGACGCAGAGGATAGCATTGGAGAACGAATTTCTGAAGTTGGTTCAGGGTGAGAGGACCGTGGATGAATATCTCTACGAGTTTACTCGTTTGAGTCGTTATGCTAGCTCCACCATCGCGGATGAGGAGCGCAAGACGAATCGATTCTACGGAGGCTTGAGAGATGAGTTGAGATTACTACTCTCGGGGCCGATGACGCAGGGTTTCTTAACCTTGGTCAACACGGCCCGGTCCTTGGAGAAGGACATGAAGAATGTGCAGGCAAAGAAAAGCTTGGGCGAGAAGAAATCTGGGTTCAAAGTGCCGACTACTTCAAAGTCTGGCTATCAAAAATTCTTCAAGAAGCATAGGACTTCGGGTCCAGCTCCTTCTGGTGCTTCTGGGGCGACTACGAGTCGGACCCCGGGCGCGTGTTTTACTTGTGGCAAGACGGGCCATTTTTCCCGTGACTGTTGGAGCGGATGTCCTAAGCCCGAGAGAAAGCCGAGAGCTACTTATGAAGAGAAGGGAAAGGTGGTGGAGTCGACCGTGTCCCACTATGCTCCGGCCCAACCAAGGGTGTATAATCTTGGCCAACAGGAGGCCATCAAATAGGCTGATGTGGTGACATGTACGGTTTAATTTATAGCAAGTCAATTTCTTTAAATACTTGTTATGCACATGTTACCTTACCTCTGCTTGTTTAGGATTTGTTTTGATTTGTGAAAATCCGGCACGAGCACTCTTTGATACGGGAGCTTCACACTCCTTCTTGTCCGAAGGATTTAAATCACACATCGGAGTCCCTTCTTCGATGACGAAGGATAAGTTGAATGTGTTGTTTCCCAATGGGTGTTCGATGCGCGCGGATAGGATCTGCGATGTTAAGATCCGTATTGGGAATCATGTTAAATTTTCTCAACGTGGTCAGCAAGATAGCCCAAACGCCAAATTAATATCTTCGGCACTACCCAGTTCGCACGTTGAACCAGCGGAAACCAAAGAACAAAGGTTAATCCCAACAAACAATGGAAGCACAAGCAGGTCTATTATTCATTCACTTCTTTACACCGCGAGGCATACATAGCGAGACATGATTTCGCTAGTATAATAGCTGTAAACAGAAAGCACCAAAAACAAGCCGGGCGGACAGCACCGGAGTCCGCCGAGACCGCGAGGTCGCCGAGGTCGCCGAGTCCGCTGAGCTCGCCCAAGCTAAGCTGCAATCCGCCAAATAGCCACGGAGTCCGCCGAAGCCGCGAGGCCGCGCGGACACGCCGTTATTCGTCTCCTGCTGAACCTGAACTGAGGAACACCCCTACCCGCCTGAAGCCGGCGGACAGGTTATTGAAGCTGGCAAAGATGAAACAGAACTGACAAGCCGCAGAGCGACCTCCTGCTGTGTCCGCAGATACCGCACACTTCCAAGTACTTGACCGAAGTCACAGCCAAACTCCTGGCTCCTTGAAGCTACCCGCGCGACCTGCACACAGCAAACGTCATCACTGAAACAATCCGCGCTGACTGACAAACTGAGACTGCAGCACTTCGCTCAACCCAACTTACTATTCACTCAAGTTACTTAGGTTACTGTAGATGTGCCAGGGGGGTCCTATTTATAGGCAAGGTGAGGAGTGTGGTCACCGCCCAAGAGATAGCGACACCGCCCCAGCCCGCGCGATAGCAAAACTCCGTCCGCCGAGTCCGCAAGGACTTAGCTGGATACCAAGGAAAACCGCCAGGAGCAAGGCAACTATTGACGAACCCTCTCCAGTCCGCCCAAGCAATGTGGACAAGGCATCAGCCCGCAAAGCTCCAACCACTACAGGACAGCTGTCCCCCTTCAATGGCTATCCGCACCAACCCGAGGCAGTCCGCAAGACTCACACCTCAATCCGCCTCAAGTCCACGACCAAAGGCAGACAGTAACAGTCCGCCCGGTCATAGCAGACTTGGCGGATACCGCGGACACCATGGTCTTGACATAAAGTGTGACCAAGTCCAAAACCATCAAAGGCCAAAGCGAGCATGGCGGACACAAACTCCCGTCCGCCAAACACCAAAGCACAGACCGCCAGCAGTCCGCGAGCTCCTCGCACTCCTGTCCAATGCAGCAGCCTCCTCCCGGACTCCAAACACCAGTCCGCCAAAGACCTCTACAGCAAAGCACCTGCTGTACCACTAGAGCTCGACAAGGCCTCAGCCAAGCTCTAAGCTCAGTCCGCAACAGCCCAAACCGCGGACACATCAGTCCGCAATCTTCACGCGAACATGAGCCAAACCGCCTATCAGCACAAGCTTGCACCCGCAGCCACTGAGCAATGCACCAGTCCGCAAGCCTCCATCCGCTCAGGCCACTCTTTGGCAAAGCCAATCAGCAACACCCTATCCGCAGAAACCAGGCCGCATAGTCCGCGGACTCCATGCAATAAGCCGCTCAGAAGACAGCCGGCTTTCCACTAGACCTTCCACCAGGCCGCACATCACAGTCCGCCCAGTCTGCCTAGTCCGCCTAGTCCGCCAAAGCTGTCCGCCCCAGGCCGCCCGGCCTGTCCCGTCACCCACTTCCACTTCACAAATTTCAACACTCCCCCTTGAAGTGGGAAGTGGTGACCAAGCCCAGCAAGCTGCACAAGCGTTCAAAGGGCCCCTTCGATAGTGGCTTCGTGAAGATGTCAGCAAGATTATCTTCACTCCAAACATGCCCGACCAGTAGAGATCCTTCTAACACCTTCTCCCTGATGAAATGGTGATCAATCTCTATATGCTTGGTCCTGGCATGACACATTGGATTGTTAACCAGTTTGAGAGCACTCTCATTGTCACCCCGGAGTAAAGTAGGCCCTTGCACTTCTTCATGAACATCCTCTATAAGCCTCCTCAACCAAACGGCTTCCCGAGCAGCCAAGGCCGAAGCCTTATACTTCGCCTCCGTAGTTGAAACCGACACCGAGTCCTGCTTCTTGCTACACCACGAGATGCTAGCTGAACCGCAAGTGAACACATAACCTGAAGTAGACCTTCGATCATCCGAATCACCGCCATAGTCAGCATCCGTGTACCCGAGCAATGCAAACTCCGCGTCCCTTCTATAGAGGAGTCCCATATCAGAAGAAGCCTTGACATACTTCAGAATACCCTTCGCTGCCACTAGATGAGATTGCCTTGGTTCAGCTATATACTGACTTACTCGGCCAACAGCATAAGCAATATCCGGCCTTGTAATCGTCAGATAAATCAAGCTCCCAACAAGAGCCCTGAATACCAAGGGATCATGAAGAACCCTTCCCTCATCTCGTCGAAGTTTTAGCCCAGATTCCAGTGGAGTAGAGCACTTCTTCCCTTCGCCCATGCCAAACCGCTTCACAATGCGATCAGCATACCCTTTCTGGCTAATGAGAACCCCGCACTCCTTCCTCTCCACTTCCAGACCGAGAAAGTGATGCAACTCTCCCAAGTCTTTCATCTCGAAGCGTATAGCAAGCTCAGCCCTGAGCCTTGCTACTTCCCCCTCCGAATTCCCTGTGATGATCATGTCATCCACATACAGCAGGACCAAGACTCGTAGCTCCCCCTTCTTCTTGACGAACAAGCTTGAATCTGAGTTGGAAGCAAGGTATCCACAGAATTGCAAGTACTCTGCAATCTTCCCATACCACGCTCTAGGAGCTTGCTTCAACCCATAGAGAGCCTTCCTGAGTTTGCAGACATAGTCCGGATGCTTTTCAGAGACAAAACCAAGCGGCTGATCCATGAAGATGTCCTTGTCAATCTCTCCGTAAAGAAAGGCATTCTTTACATCGAGTTGCCACAACCTCCATCCCTTGCTAGCAGCCAAGGTGATCACCACTCTTACAGAAGTCATCTTCGCAACTGGACTGAATGTCTCCTCATAGTCTTCTCCATACTGCTGTGAGAATCCTCTAGCGACCAGACGAGCTTTGAACCGATCAATGCTCCCATTAGCCTTCTTCTTCAAATTATAGACCCACTTGCAAGTAACCGGAGTAATGCCATCAACCTTGGGCACAAGGTCCCAGGTTTCATTCTTCTTCAGAGCATCAATCTCTTCCTTCATGGCACCTTCCCACTCCTTCACTCCAGTGGCCTCGTTGAAGTTTGTAGGCTCTCGCTCATCCAGAGGACCTGCAAAGAAGCAGGAGACAAAGTTCACTGCATTCCCATCACAGTACCGAGCCGGTGGCTTAACCACCCTCTTCGATCTCCGAAGACACAGCTCCTTTCTCACAGCTTCCATTGCTTCTTCGGGCTCCACTCCTACCTGGGGCAAGCATTGAGCAGTGCTCCCCCTGCTTCCTGAGCTAGAAGGCTCAGCCTCGGAGTTTGAAGCAACATGAGCTGCTGGTGAAACAGCAAGCTCCTCTTCCAAGCCTTCAGCAGCCTCCACCGGTGCTTCATCAACCTTGCTACTTCCGGTTAGCTCCACCGAGCCACCTCCATATGACGTCAGCTCGTCAAAGACAACGTCTCTTGACACTACGAACTTCTTCGTCACAGGGTCCATGCATTTCCATCCCTTCTTCCGCTCATCATAGCCAACAAAGACAAGTTTCCTTGCCTTCGCATCCAGCTTTGTCCGTGAAGCATCCGGGACATGCACGTAGCAAGTTGAACCGAACACCCTAAGGTGTCCAACACACGGCTTCTCCTTCAGCAACATCTCAATAGGAGTCTTCATGTTGATAGGGCTGAGTGGCATCCGGTTGATAACATAAGTAGCACAAGACATCCCCTCCGCCCAAAAGGACCTTGGGATATCTTTTGCATGAAGCCAGCATTTGCAGGTCTCCGTCTGATGACGGATCTTCCGCTCCGCTACCCCATTTTGTTGTGGAGTGTGAGCACAAGTAAGCTCCCGTTGGATCCCGTGCTTCCTGCAGAAGTTAGAAAACTCGGAGGAGACAAACTCACCCCCGTTATTAGTTCTAAGCTTCTTAATCCGCAAGCCAAGCCGGCCTTCTACCAACTCCTTAAACTCCACAAACAAACGGAAGGCTTCCGACTTCCCCTTTAAGAAGTACACCCAAGTATACCTTGAGTAGTCATCAACAAAGACAAGCATGTATCTGCTTCCACCAAGGCTGGCAGTAACCGTCGGTCCCATCAGATCGCCATGAATACACTCCAATGGTTTCTTGCTCCTTGTTTGTGATTTATCAAACGGAAGGCGATGTGCCTTACCGTATTGACAGCCCGCACAAACATGCCCATCACCAAAGGAGGACAGCTTCGGCAACCCCCTCACCAAACTTCTACTAGCCATCGCCTTCAGCTTGTCCATGCCAACATGCCCCAGCCTCTCATGCCAGATAGCAGCACTATCATTGACTCTCATTCTATCAACATAAGCACTGGTGGAAAGAAAAAACAAGTTCTTCACCCTCCTCCCAACATGAGCAACATCAGCCTTAACCGCTGATACGTTGCGAAGGAACCTCACGTCTGTTGGCCCAAACAGAACGTGATACCCAGCGTCCACCGCATTGGTCACCGAGAAGAGGTTCTTCTTCATGCCCGGCACGTGATACACACTCCTTAACGTGAGTGGCCCCTGATCACTACCCAAGGACACGACCCCCTCTTTCTCTACTGCATAAACAGTATTATCAGCAGTGATAATAGATTCATTACCTGAGTAAGCTTGCATGGAGGTGAACTTCGATTTGTCTCCGGTGAGGTGATGACCACACCCGGAGTCCACGATCCACTCGCCGTTGAAGTCCTCAGCAGACAAGGCCTGGACACAAGTGCCCGTCATAAAAGCTCCGCCCCATCCCGCTTCTTCACTTCTCGAGCAAGCTTCCTCATTTCCCGCAGCATGCCCAGGATGCAGTTTGACCTTGCAGTCCCGCTTGAAGTGCCCTCGCTGATGGCACCGGTAGCACTTCAGATTCTTCTTCCAGTCCTTAGGAGCATTGCTCCTCTCCGGCGGATATGAAGTTGAAGTCTCCTTCTCACCAACAGCCTGCACCTTCTTCTTCTTCTTCCCTTCCCATCCTTTATTCTTGCCTGAGAAGAGAGCTTCACTGCCTTCCTGATTCAGGTTCACTCCAGCCATCTGCCTTGCCAAGCTCTCCTACGACGCAAGCAGATTCTCCTGCTCCAGCAAGGACGGATGAGTAGCCCACCCTTGAACAGATGTCACAAAGGCCACATACTCCTTCCGCAAGCCGCGGATAATGTGCCTTTTCATCTTAGCCTCAGAGATAGGCTCATTAGGATCCAGTGCCGACAGCTCAGCACATAAGCTCTTCATCTTTAAGAAGTACTTGGAGATGGAAAGGTCTCCCTGAGTTGCCCTGGCCAACTCATTCTCCAGTAACTGAAGCCGCGCCACATTCTTCCTATTGAACAACTCATCAATGGTTGTCCAAATATCAGCAGCCGATTCACACCCAACGATGTGATCAAACAGTTCCGGAGACACGGCTCTCTTCAGAATGAACTCCACCTTAGCATTTGTTCTTCTCCAGAGCCTAACCTGCTCAGCAGTACCGAAAGCAGCAGTGACTTCCTGCCTGTCATCACCACCGACGACTTCCCACAGCTCCTCGCCAAGAAGATAACTCTTCATGCACGAATTCCACTTCTTGAAGTTAGTCGGCGTTAAGAGTTCAATGCCAAGACCCCTTGCAAAACTCCCTTCCATTGCAACACCTATTAGCAACCTTTCAGCAGCTCCGAGCAACAACATAGGTTGATCACCACTCAATCACCGAGTAACAACACTGGCTGACTTCCGCTCACGCAACTGCACCTCAGAAACCTCGCTCTGATACCATATTAAATTTTCTCAACGTGGTCAGCAAGATAGCCCAAACGCCAAATTAATATCTTCGCCACTACCCAGTTCGCACGTTGAACCAGCGGAAACCAAGGAACAAAGGTTAATCCCAACAAACAATGGAAGCACAAGCATGTCTATTATTCATTCACTTCTTTACACCGCGAGGCATACATAGCGAGACATGATTTCACTAGTATAACAGCTGTAAACAGAAAGCACCAAAAACAAGCCGGGCGGACAGCACCGGCGTCCGCCGAGACCGTGAGGTCGCCGAGGTCGCCGAGTCCGCTGAGCTCGCCTAAGCTAAGCTACAATCCGCCGAATAGCCACGGAGTCCACCGAAGCCGCGAGGCCGTGCGGACACACCGTTATTCATCTCCTGCTGAACCTGAACTGAGGAACACCCCTACCCGCCTGAAGCCGACGGACAGGTTATTGAAGCTGGCAAAGATGAAACAGAACTGACAAGCCGCAGAGCGACCTCCTGCTGAGTCCGCAGAGACCGCACACTTCCAAGTACTTGACCGAAGTCACAGCCAAACTCCTGCCTCCTTGAAGCTACCCGCGCGACCTGCACACAGCAAACGTCAGCAATGAAACAATCCGCGCGGACTGACAAACTGAGACTGCAGCACTTCGCTCAACCCAACTTACTGTTCACTCAAGTTACTTAGGTTACTGTAGATGTGCCAGGGGGGTCCTATTTATAGGCAAGGTGAGGAGTGTGGTCACCGCCCAAGAGATAGCGACACCGCCCCAGCCCGCGCGATAGCAAAACTCCGTCCGCCGAGTCAGCAAGGACTTAGCCGGATACCAAGGAAAACCGCCAGGAGCAAGGCAACCATTGACGAACCTCTCTAGTCCTCCCAAGCTATGCGGACAAGGCATCAGCCCGCAAAGCTCCAACCACTACAGGACAGCAGTCCCCCTTCAATGGCTGTCCGCACCAACCCGAGGTAGTCCGCAAGACTCACACTTCAATCTGCCACAAGTCCACGACCAAAGAAATACAGCAACAGTCCGCCTGGTCACAGCGGACTTGGCGGATACCGCGGACACCATGGTCTTTACACAAAGTGTGACCAAGTCCAAAACCATCAAAGGCCAAAGTGAGCATGGCGGACACAAACTCCCGTCCGCCAAACACCAAAGCACAGACCACCAGCAGTCCGCGAGCTCCTCGCACTCCTGTCCAATGCAGCAGCTTCCTCCCGGACTCCAAACACCAGTCCGCCAAAGACCTCTACAGCAAAGCACCTGCTATACCACCAGAGCTCGACAAGGCCTCAGCCAATCTCTAAGCTCAGTCTGCAACTGCCCAAACCACGAACACATCAGTCCGCAATCTTCCCGCGAACATGAGCCAAACCGCCTATCAGCACAAGCTTGCACCCGCGGCCACTGAGCAATGCACCAGTCCGCAAGCCTCCATCCGCTCAGGCCACTCTTTGGCAAAGCCAATCAGCAACACCCTATCCACAGAATCCAGGCCGCATAGTCCGCGGACTCCATGCAACAAGCCGCTCAGAAGACAACCGGCTTTCCACTAGACCTTCCACCAGGCCGCACATCATAGTCCGCCCAGTCCGCCTAGTCCGCCAAAGCTGTCCGCCCCAGGCTGCCCGGCCTGTCCCGTCACCCACTTCCACTTCATAAATTTCAACAAGGAGTTCGATCTGCAGGCGTCGTTGCTTCCGTTGGCGGAGTTCGACGTCATATTTGGCATGGACTGGCTCTCGGAGCAGCGGGCCCATATAGATTGCAGTAGCAATGAAGTCAAGCTGGGAGCAAGTCGTGGAACGACTTTTACAGGCTTAAATGGGTCGAGCAAGACGTTGATGTCTGCTCTTCAGGTGGTGAAGGCGGTTCGTGTCGGTGCAGAACTGTTCTTTACACTAGTGGAGGTTGCAAAGCCGAAGCCCGCGTTGGATTGTATTTCAGTGGTATCGGAATACCCTGATGTGTTCCCCGCAGATCTTCCTAGAGCCCCGCCTCAGCGGGAGATAGATTTTACGATCGAGCTAGTGCCAGGTGCAAAGCCTGTGTCACGATCTCCTTATCGGCTGGCGCCTAAGGAAATGGCGGAGCTGAAAGTTCAACTACAAGAGTTGTTGGAGCAAGGGTATGTGCGCCCGAGTTTTCATCTTGGAGCGCACCGTTCCTCTTTGTTAAGAAGAAGGACGGAAGCTTGAGGCTATGTATTGATTATCGGGAGCTCAACAAGCTAACGGAGAAGAACAAGTACCCAATCCCCCGGATTGATGATCTTTTTGATCAGTTAGTCGGGTCGACGGTGTACTCGAAGTTGGATATCAAGGCTGTGTACTATCAGCTACGAATAAGGGAGAGTGATATCCCGAAGACAGCGTTTAGTACGAGATATGGGCATTATGAGTTTACGGTCATGCCGTTTGGGCTGACAAATGCGCCGTTAGTGTTCATGGATTTGATGAACAGGACTTTCAGGGAGTACTTGGACCATTTCGTGATCGTCTTCATCGAAGATATTTTGGTGTACTCGCAAAGTGAGGAAGATCACTTCAAGCATCTTCATTTGGTGTTGGAGACGCTAAGGAGAAATCAGTTGTATGCCAAGTTCTCGAAGTGCGAGTTTTGGCTATCCTCAGTCGCGTTCCTCGAGCATATAGTGAGTGGAGAGGGTATTGCTGTGGATCCGGCAAAGATTGTTGCGATACGGGAGTGGCCTGAGCTTGCTACGGTAGCGAAAGTCTGGAGCTTTCTGGGGCTTGCCGGCTATTATAGGCACTTCGTAGAGAACTTCTTGCGGATAGCGTTACCTCTCACTACTTTGACGAGGAAGGATCATAAGTTCGTTTGGACGCCGGAGTGCGCACGAGCTTTTGAGGAGTTGAAGTGTCGGTTGACCACGGCGCCTGTGCTGAGTTCGCCATGTGGGACCGAAGGTTATGAGATTTATAGTGATGCCTCGGGCAGCGGTTTGGGTTGCGTGCTACTGCAACACGGAAGTGTAATAGCTTATGGCTCGAGACAGCTACAAGTGCATGAAAGGAACTATCTGGTCCATGACTTGGAGTTAGCGGCCGTGATTTTTGCCTTGAAGCTGTGGAGACACAATTTGTACGGTGTGAAGATTGATATCTACACCGATCATAAGAGCCTGAAATATCTGATTGATCAGAAGGATCTGAATATGCGGCAGCGTAGATGGATGGAGTTCCTGGGGGACTATACATTCAAGATCCACTACGTGCTTGGTAAAGGGAATGCGGTTGCGGACGCGTTGAGTCGCCGAGCCCCAGCCCAAGCCAATTGGCTATCGGTGCATGACGAGCGGTTGGTGCGGGAGTTGGAGGCGTTGGAGATTGTTTGTGTGGATAGACAATCAAGTGCTGAAGCAGTTCTGAATTGGACTGAAGTCCAATATGACCTGGCTGATCGTATTCGGCAGTCTTTGGATATGGATGCTCATATGAAGCAGTTCATGGTACAGGCTCTGGATGGGTCAAATTCCCAATTCGTTGTGGAGGACGGATTGCTATGGAAGGACGGTCGTCTGTGCGTCCCAAGTGTGGGTAATTTGCGGGTGGAGTTGTTGTACGAGGCACACCATACCAAGTACTCGATTCACCCGGGGAGCACGAAGATGTACCGTGATGTGAAGAAACTGTTTTGGTGGCCGGGTTTGAAGAAAGATGTGGCGCTCTACGTAGCAAAGTGCCAAACTTGCGCCTTGGTGAAGGCAGAATGCCAAAAGCCGGGAGGATTTCTTAAGTCCTTGCCTATTCCGGAATGGAAATTCGACGACATCTCTATGGACTTTGTGCACGGTTTGCCAAGGTCGCAAAAGGGGAACGACGCCATTTGGGTGGTTGTTGATCGGTTAACGAAGGTGTCACATTTTATTCCGCATAGGAAGGATGATCCGGTGGAGAAGTTGGCAAAGCTTTATGTGGATAACATAGTGCGGCTTCATGGTGTGCCCCGCAGCATTGTGAGTGACCGAGATGGGCGGTTCACATCCAATGATTGGAGGCTAGTGCAGCAAATGTTGGGAACAAAGTTGAAATTCAGCACAGCCTTCCATCCGCAAACGGATGGGCAGACCGAGAGGGTCAATAGAACCATGGAAGACATGCTCCGCATGTCTGTCTTGGATTTTGGAAAGCAATGGGAAGACCACCTTTATTTGGTGGAGTTCGCATACAACAATAGCTACCAAGCGAGTATTCTGATGATGCCTTTCGAGGCCCTATATGGTAGAAAATGTCACACGCCGTTGTCTTGGTTAGAAACGGGTGAGTCAAAGTTGTATAAGCGATTGGAAGTGGAGGATGCTACTTCTTTGGTGAGAACCATTCGGGAGAGGTTGCTTATCGCTCAGGACCGGCAAGCAAAGTACTATAATGCCAAGCACAGGAACGTGAAGTTCGCTGTGGGCGATTATGTATATTTAAAGATCAAGCCGTTCAAGGGTGTCTCGCGGGTGCGACGATTGAAAAAGCTAAGCCCGAGGTATCTTGGACCATTTGAGGTTCTGGAGCGAGTCGGTGAAGCGGCCTATCGGTTGAAGCTTTCAGTGGTGCTTGGTGGTTTACATGATGTATTCCATATTTCGGTGATTCGGAAGGCAGTACAAGAGCCTACACAAGTGATCGCAGTTGATCAAGTGCCGGTGGATAGTGGGTTGACGACAAAGGTCAAGACCGTGCGGATTGAGGACTTGGAGGTCAAGCGGCTACGCAATAAAGAGATCAGGATGGTCAAGGTCCGGTGGGACAATTGCGGTCGTGAGGAGCTCTCTTGGGAACAAGAGCAGACTATGCTTGACGAGTATCCGGAGTTGTTCCTCTCAGGTACAAATTTTGGTTTTGTACATATCTTTCCTTTATATAATTTCGAGGACGAAATTCTGTTAAAAGGGGGAGAGTTGTAACGCCCTGAAACTCAAAGGAGCGACGGGGGACGTTTTGGGCCAGTTTTGGGTTCTGGTTGCAGGCACACGGCCTGGGACACGGGCGTGTCCCAGGGCGTGTCAAGCTTGTGTCGACACTCAGCCGGGAAGTCGACACTTTGGTCTCGACATTGTGTCGATACTGGGCACACGGCCTGCGACACGGGCGTGTTGCAGGGCGTGTCGACCCGTGTCGACACTTAGCCCGTGAAGTCGACACTCTGCTTTCGACGAAGTGTCGAGACATGGCACACGGCCTGCGAAAAGGGCGTGTCGCAGGGAGTGTCAACCCGTGTCGACACTCGTCCCGGGAAGTCGACACTTTGGTCTCGACATTGTGTCGAGACAAGGCACACGACCTAGGACACGGGCGTGTCCAAGGCCGTGTCATCAGGTCGACGATCTTCGCTCGACGAAATGTCGAGTGTCAAGACCGTGTACACGGCCTGGGGCCCAGGCGTGTTGAGGTGATACGGGCAAGGACACGGGCGTGTCCTAGAACCCATGCAATGCTCGGGTTGCTTTCGGGGAAAAATGATGGGGGTACACGGCCGGCCACACGACCGTGTCAGGTGGAACACGAATGTGTCAGATCGAACACGGGCGTGTTCGATACCCGTGTGTTGTTCCAAGCGAGCCGATTTTGACGGCGAATGAGGCACACGGCCCTGGACACGGGCGTGTGCCAGGACGTGTTCGGTCTAGATTGGGCATTTCAGTCCCGAATCAAAGCCGTTCATTTCTTTAATTGATGATCCAATGGCTGGGGGTTTTTCCTGAAGGGATATACCCGGGATTGGACATAGAAACCCTCACTTTTAATAGGTTATTATCTTTCTAAAAGCTTAGAGAGAGAGGAGAGCCAAGGAAGGAAGAAGGAGCTAGATCCGGCCATTGGAGGAGCTTCGAAGCTCCAAATCGCGAGCCGACTCCGGATCCACGGAGGCAAAGCTAGTGCGGTGCTTTTCATCCGCTTACTTTTCCATGGTGCCAAAGAGGAACGCTAGGGTAATGATTCTCTTCTTGAGCATGAGTAGCTCTCCTTCTTTGCATAGGAAGCCCGCTCTCGCGAGTTTGCGGTGAGTTAGAGGCGTTCCTTCGGGTAGATATGTGAAGTCCCCATTGTTTAGAGTCCGTAAGCGAGAACGGACATAGGCATGATGTGTGAAGCCTACCCGGACATGTTGGTCTGGATCGGTGATGTTGCATTTCATAATTCCGGAGAAGACTCCGTGTTATTGGTTGTTTTTCAGGTTTTCTACGCGGTAGATTGCAACAGGGAGCCTTGGGGATTAACCCAAAGGTGCACCCGGAAAACTGGGCGGATGCGTGATCTTGCCAACTTGGTGGCCTGAGAGCCAACTTGAACATAACCGAGTTATGTGAAATGTGATGGAAACGAGACTCGGGAGAAGTTTGACCTGCGCATATGGTTTAAATTACCGTTGCGGGCGCATATGGTTTAAATTACCATTGCGTTGTGAGCACGAGTTAGATGGAACCGTACCCGTTCTATATCGTTCGGATTAGAGCCGTTGGCATAGATGAGAGTCTTCGGCGGTCTATGGTTTTAATTACCGTGACCCATGCCAGGAAGACAAACTGCTTATTGATTGGCCGTCCAAAGGGATGGTGGTGAGTCGGCAGACTTAGACTGCGTTCACCGAGAATGTGCCCTGAGTGCACGGGGTGTGTGGCCGTATGAGCCTACGCCTGTGATGAAATGAATATTGTTATATTGCTCGCTTATGCTAATGAAATGCAGGGAAGGAGCATCGCCGCCCCGAGTTGGGGGCGGGATCGATATAATTTGGTCAGCATTGCTGACCGTTGCCTTGTTTTGCCACCGTGCGGTGGTTTGTTGCTTGCAGGTGCTGCTGGACCAAGCGGTCAATAGAGGGCTAAAGCCCTTTTTGCGAAGCCGTCCCTCGAAGGCCTATTTGGAAGTGTTTACTGTTTTATTCATGTATGATCGGCCTGCGTGCCGTGGTTTGTAAATCATGTAATATCAAGTGAAATATTTTGTAAGGACTTAAGGCTTATGTTGGTATTTGTATAACATTCCTATTTTGGATTAGTGGACATTCATGCTTTAGTGCTGGGTTCTTCTTTGCAACTTTTATAAACTGCTTCCGCTAGAATGCTCTATGTAGGACGTTGTGATTGGTTGGATGGTTTCCATGAGTAACCACCCGGTCTGTCTGTAGCATACGGCGCCGGGCCCCGGCCGGACCTACTGCTATATGATATGCGACGGATAGGGGGTGTTACAGGGTGAGCGGGATATTGATACATACCTGCATGAATTTACTAGACTGGGTCGGTATGCGGGATCTACTTTCGCTGAGGAAGCCCAAAAGACGAATCGCTTTTTTGAGGGACTGCGAGATGAGTTGAGATTCTTACTTCTGAGTTCGGTGAGCCAAGGATTCCAAGCATTGGTAGATACATCCCGTGCATTGGAGAAGGATATGAAGCGAGTGCAAGAAACGAGGAGACTGGCGATGGAGAAGCCAGAATTCAAAGTTCCGCAGTCGGAACACGTGGATTTTCAGAAACAAGAAAAGAAGAGATTCAAGCCTGTGGAACAAACCTCGTCAAATGTTACATCAGAAGCAACGTATGGACAAAGGCATGTGGAGACCCATACCTATTTTAAATGCGGAAAACAGGGGCATATAGCCTCTAACCGTCGAAGCAGCCCTCCTAGAAGTGAGAAAACTACGGGTGCGTCTTATGAAGATAAGGGTAAAGAAGTGGCTGAATCATCTGCATCTCGGATGCAGCCTCGATTGCATCATATGGAAGTGCAAGAGCCGCAAAGTGCACTTGGTGAAATTCAACCTCAGGTTTTCAATTTGGCATTTACCGAGGAGTTTAAACGTTACTTGCAAAATAATCCGGATGAACAGAAATAAGCATGACCCGTGTGAGCTTGTCTGTATGGATGTGATATTTGATATGTATATGTGAATGTTATGTCTTTGTATCATGTGACTGATATGTACAGAGCTGGAGCTCTACATGTATGCATGGTTGATATTAGTTTGTTTGTGCGATGGATTGGGCTGAGACATGTCGCGGCCTCTGAGCTCAAACCCGGCTCGCCGTTTTGCGCGCGGATGTGGTGGGTGTAAGCTTTTGTGATGTTGTGACTGATTGGCATGAGCCAAATTTCGAGGATGAAATTCTGTGAAGGAGGGGAGGATTGTAACAACCTAAAATTATTTTGGGCCAATTTGGGTTCAGGCATGGGTGACACGGCCTGGGACACGGGCGTGTCATGCCTGGGTTGTGTCGAGTCATACAGTCGACGAATTTTACTCGACGATCGTCGAGTGTCGAGTGTCGAGTGCGGACACGGCCTATGACATGGGCGTGTCACAGGGCGTGTCAATTGGTCGACGAACTCAGCTCGACGTTTTGAGTCAGGGCGTGTTTGCGGGACACGGGTGTGTCCAGGTGCACACGGCCTTGAACACAGGCGTGTCCCAGGGCCGTGTGAGTCTTAGGTGGTTTTGAGGCTGTGCAGCCTGATGCACACGACCATAGACACAGGCGTGTCTGAAGGCATGTCAGGGGACACGGCCCGTGACACGGGCGTGTCCTATGGCCGTGTTCTGGTTGGCTGTAAGTCGTTTGCCTGCCGCTTAGGTGACACTGCCTGTGACACGGGCGTGTCACAGGGCGTGTCAGGCCATGTTCATGTTTTTCTGGATGATTCAGAGCCGTTTGATTCCCTCTTTCTGGATCCAATGGATTGGCTCTGGCCAGGTGTTGATAAGGCCAGGGAAAAAGGGGATTTAACCCTTCCTCTTCATTATCTTCTTCTTCTCATTTCAAGAGAGAGCGAGAAGAAGGGAGTGCAAGGGAAGTAAGGAGGAAGAGAAACCAGCTGTTGGAGGAGCTGTGGAGTGCGGAACGAAGATACGAGAGCGGATTCGTGAAGGCTAAGCCGAGGCGGTGACTTCCATCTGGCTACTTCATGGCACCAAAGCGATCTTCAAGGGTAACTATCTCCTTCTTGGACATCGAAGTCCTTTCGTTTATGCATATGCGTGGAATCCTCCACCAAAAGGCGGATTGCGAAGTGATTCCGTTGTTGAGTCTGCATCTAGAGCCGGAATTGTGGAGTACGGCATAGACATGCTATGTGAAGCCCATCTGGAATGTTAGTCTGGATTGGTGATGATCATGGGTAAACTGGAGGAGACTCCATGGGTTTGCAAATATGTTATATGCTTTGTGTATTGGATGATTGAATGCTATGTGTGGATGGTATGCTCATGCGTGGGCTAGCCAGGGATATGATCTTGGATGCTTTGCGAAGCTCCTTGTGGTTTGCTCTGCAAGAGCGGGAAGCTGCGGCTACCCAGGAAGCGAAGGCCGACCCGCGTCACGGTGCGCCAGTGATGATGTGAGCACGGGCAAGGCTAACCTATACCTGGGAATGTTGGAGAGATCGATTGGTGGCAGTGTTCGGGAGCGTGCGATAGCCCGACTTGCTACACCGAAATAAAAGCTGGTCGATCTGTTGGATGAATGCTCATGTTTGCCATGCGGTACGTACCTCTGCTTGGTTTGGGCGGAATGCAGCCAGCATGCGTGTTGGGGTGACTAGGACCGGCCAGCCAACAAGTTA
This sequence comes from Platanthera guangdongensis, assembly GCA_039583875.1. Classification (NCBI taxonomy): domain Eukaryota; kingdom Viridiplantae; phylum Streptophyta; class Magnoliopsida; order Asparagales; family Orchidaceae; genus Platanthera; species Platanthera guangdongensis. The sequence continues at coordinate 137,023,191 of CM077156.1, read as the reverse complement.
ATTACTGTGCGATTGGTGGTGTTACCACGGGTTTCCGGTACACCGTAAGGTGCCCTGAGAGCACGAAGCGTCGGGCTGCGGTTGGCGTTTATGATTGACTATGTGTGATTGTGATTGTTAGCTATTATACTTGCAAATGCATACAAGGAAGGAACCGCTGCCCCGGACATGGGGTAGGGTCGTTATAATTGGTCAGCTGTAGCTAACCGTTACTTTGTTTGCCGCTCTTTGGTGGATGTCTACTTGCAGGTGCTGCGACTTGAAATGAAATGCATGGATTGAAAGCTTGTTGCTAAGGCCCTTGAAGGCCAAGTGAATCGTGGTTGGATTTCATGTGTGGCCGGCCTGCGTGCCGATGTAAGAACTTGTATATGTGTAAAAATAGAAACCTGTAAGGCCTTAAGGCCATGTGTGTGTAGGTTGTATACATTCCTGGTTTTGGATATATAAATATGAAATTTATATGTTAGTGGACATTCCTGGAGTTGAGTTCATTTAACTTAATTAATGCTGCGCTTGAATGAATTGGGTTAAGGACACGTATCGAATTTGATCACGACAAGTAATGCTGTCACTTGTCTATGACATATGGCATGGGGCCCCGGCCGGACCCACCGTTATATGTCATGTGACGAGTGAGGGTGTTACAAGTTACCACCTCTTCCACACCAACTGCAACACCATCTACCACTTTCTCATTGTACCCCTCTACCATCTCATCTATCATAACCATCATCACTCCCCTTCTTAAATCACTTATAGCAGAGGCCATTACACCTCTTGCTACCACCATTACATCTTTATCTGCCCAAATATCTGCTCTCACTGCTGCCCCCTCCTCAGTCAGGGGCCTGGCCTCAGTTCCCACTGAAACCAGACAGGGAGAGATGCCTGATGATGGAGCAGCAGCTACAGCTTCAGAGTCTTCAGTTCCAGCACCAGCAGATACTATAGTCTTCACAGCAGAATATATAGATTGTATAAGTAAAGATTTAATTGATTTCATTGATACTAACATGGATTTTGATGAGTCAGATTCTGAAGGATTCAAAACTGTTGGTGATTTTATTCTAAATCCCACATTTCACTTAGAAAATTTGTTGAACCTATTTGACACTGTACATATGCATTATCTTCCAGAAGAATTTACTAAGCCACATTTGGCTATTATTGCTTATACCTCTCCTGTCAGTCCAGCAGTTGCTAAGCAACTATGTGATAGCTTTGTAATTCCAGTATCTGCACCAACCTTGGCAGTCATTCCATCCGCTCCAGTAGCTATCTCTGCACCAACTTTTGTAATGGATGACTCCCCTATGCCAGATCTAGATGAGTTGATCTTGGCTGACATTGCAAAAGAAACAAAAGCAACTGAAAGCTCAGTTCAGGTTCCAACTGAAAAATGTATTGTATCTGAGGACATCTTTAGAGATATAGATGCTTTATATGATAATCCTCAGGATTCAGATGATGATGACGATGACGATGATGATGATGATGAAGATTCAGATGAAGAAGCTGCTAAGAAAAAGAAGAAACTTTTGTCAAAGAAAAGGCAAGCCCCTCCTCCTCCTACTACTAAGCCAAACCCAAAGAATGACACTCCATACTATATCCTCCAAAATATTACTCCTTACAAAGGAATGTCATCATGGATTGGTTGTCTAAAAATCAGCAAAAGGAGAAGAAAAGAAGTAGAAAATATTCTCCTCCACCAGTTCATCAGTACAGAAGAGATCCACCTCCTCCACCTCCTCCAGCAGTTGGTGACACTGGCTCTAGATCTCAGAGGTCTGCCCCTATTCAAACCTATCAGAGACACCAAGGGAGACCTTCTGGAAATAGTCAGCAAAGGCACTACACTTCTGAAAGACAACAGCAACATCAACAACATCAGCAGCAACAACAAAGTATCTCTGCAGACCAGAAGGCTAATAGTCCTGAAAGACCATATTCACCTCCTGTTCCTTTTGAGGATCCTGAAATAACAAACACTGCTAGAATGGCTAGATTCCAGGAAATTATTGGTCTTCCTTTGATTAATAAAGCAAAAGCTGAAGACAAAGATATATCAGGATATTCAACTATGTCCAAATACAAAAAGGAAGAACTCAAAAGATTTGATAAAGCAAATAAATTGTTCAATGTTGATGATTACATGAAGCTACATCCTGAAGCAGTTGTACCCAGAACTACATCTCTGAAGATTATTGGGGCAGCTGACATGATAATGACACAGGCACAGGCTTTGGATCCAAATAGAGAAATTATCTTTACAAAGCCAGGTGAAAAGACTAAAGAAGACAAGTCCATAGATAAGAAGAAGAAGAAGTAACCTTTACATGGTTTTAACTTTTCTGCATTTACTTTAAAACTGTGTTATCTGATTAAACAAAGCTCATGTATATATATATATCTGCTGCATGTGTTAGTAAATCTCTGCCAGATATACCTTTTTCTTGCTTTGTTTATTTTTATGTTTTTGTTTTGAGTCTATTAGTGACCTCACCCAAATAGGGGGATGTTGGGTACATTGGTTCAAATGTACCTGATTTGAAGAAACCTCACCCAACTCAATGATATACATCAAAATGTATTTGATGTGTTTTGAGTTTACTTGTGCATGCTAAGTATTTGCAGGAAAGAAGAAAAGTTTCTAAGTCCATGTGTCGACACCCAGAGGGAAAGTGTCGACACTTAAGAAGACTTGTGTCGACACCCAGACAAGCAGTGTCGACACTTGGAGTCATTGTGTCGACACCAGGGATGCTGAGTCGACACCAGACAGAAAGTGTCGACACAAGGAGCTGTGTCGACACTCAGTGAAGAAAAGACAGTGAAGCTGTGTCGACACTTAGCAGTTGTGTCGACACTCAGAAAAACAGTGTCTACATCAGAAAAGTGTCGACACTTGGAGGCTGTGTTGACACTCAGCAAAAGTCTGCAGAGACTAAGTACAAGTGTCGACACCCAGAACAATGTGTCGACACTTAGTAGAAGAGTCAACACTGGAAGTAAGTGTCGACACCCAGAACAATGTGTCGACACTTAGCTGAAGACTCAACACTTGAAGAAAGTGTCGACACAAGGAGCTGTGTCGACACTTAGCAAAGAACAGCAAAGTTCAACAGAATATTCTAAGTACAAGTGTCGATACTAAGGGAATGTGTCGACACTCAGCCGGAGTCTCGACAGAAGAAGAAAGTGTCGACACCCAGAGCAATGTGTCGACACTCAACAAGTATCAACATTGAAGGTATGTGTCGACACCAAGAAGCAGTGTCGACACTTAACAGATTCAACACATGAAGATGTGTCGACACAAAGGTGTTGTGTCGACACTTAGAAGAATTCAGCAAGATACTGAAGTACAAGTACTTGTGTCGACACACATTATTAGTGTCGACACATGAAGAAGCAGTGTCGAGATAAAGAATCAACAACACAAGGAGTTGTGTCGACACCTTGTAGACTAGTGTCGACACTTAGACAACATGTGTCGACACTTGGTCTATAAGTGTCGACACTTAAAGACAGAAAGTCTCGACACTTAAAGACAGTTATAGAATTTTCAAGAACTGACTGGATGACTTGACAGCTGCCATTCCAGCCGGTCTACAGCACCTGTCAGAGTTGTCAGAATTCAGTTATGGACCGGATCAGCCGGTTACCATGAAGAAGGCCTATAAATAGGCCTATACTGTCTAAAGAAGAGATTGATCAACAAGTTGTTGAAGAGATTGAACACAAGTCCAAGTTCAGATTTAAAGAAGATCTAGCTATCAAGTGAAGATCTAAGAAGTTGGAGAGAGAGAGCTTCATCCAAGAAATCAGATGTTGGAACCCAGCTGAGAAGAAGGATTCAGATTAGTCTGAATCTTAAGAAGCAGAGATCAAGGATCAACTACAGAAGGAGTCAATCTTATTGAGTTCTACTTTCAAGAAGCTTTGAAGAAAGCTAAGTCAGATTGAGTCCAGCTGAGTTCTTCCAAGAACTCATCAAGAATCTCACAACTTATCTCTCTTTCATCTAAGTTGTTGAGTTTATACTTTTTGTATTCATTATAACTTGTAGGATCCTTAGGGATCTGAGATTGTAAGCCTGCAATTATAAAGGCTGAGGGTAGGAGAGTTAAATCTCTGAGTGTAGGCCTTGGTGGCTGAGTGTAGGCCTTGGTGGCTGAGTGTAGGCCTTGGTGGCTGAGTGTAGGCCTTTGTGGCTGAGTGTAGGCTTTGTGGAAAAGCTGAGTTGTAGGGCCTTGGGCCTGAGGTGTAGGAACCAGTTTGGGTTCTGAGATAGTGGAGGAGTTTGGCCGAATCTAGTACACTACTAGATAGGCGAAGGGGGAAAGTGGATGTACCCAAAGCTTGGGGAACCACTATAAAACTCTGTGTCTACTGTGTGATTGTTGTTGGCTGTGATTGTTGCATATGTGCTGTGTTATAGTAGATAGAATTCTGTGAAATTAACTGATTGCTGCCATAAAAAGTTAAAAAGAATTAGGTCACCTATTCACCCCCCCCCCTCTAGGTGTTTAGGTACTATATCTTTCAAGTGGTATCAGAGCGAGGTTCCTCAAAAAGTACTAACAGTCTGAGGAGATCCTGTTGGCAGATTCAGTCTAAGTGAAGTACAGAATCAAGAAAATCAAGAACCATGGGTTCCACTGAAAATCACAAGGAATTGGGATTCATGAAACTACATATATGTAGGAAGGAAATCTTTGGGATCTGGAAGGAAAGGGTGAGACTCTTTATGGAAGATTCAGACCCTAGGATTTATATCACAGTAAAAGAAGGGTCATATGTGCCCATGAAGGTGTCAGTCCTAGATGCTAATCAGAGAACACCAAAGGATTTCTCTGAAATGACAAAGGATGAGATTGTCCTAGCCACCATGGACAAAAGGGCTCAAAACATTATAGTGAGTGTCATAGATGATGCAACTTTTCAGAATCTAATACACTGTAAGACAGCCAAAGAGATGTGGGATACCCTTATTGTGTATATGGAAGGTTCTGAAGAAGTTAGGCAAGACAGAAAATCCTTGCTAAATCAAGAGTATGAAAGTTTTAGACAAGGAAAGGGTGATAGCATAACTGAGTGCTATAAGAAGTTCTACAGGATAGTGAATGAACTCATGTCCTATGGCAGAGAGTTCAGTAATTATGAACTCAATGACAAGTTTCTAAGGTCCCTAACAAAAGATTGGGACACCAAGATCTGTGCCATTAGAGAAATGGCTAAGTTGGCAGAAATTCCTCCACCTACACTGTTTGGCAAACTGTTGTCTTATGAAATGCAGTTGACAGTGAGGAAAGAAGAGGAGAAATCCACAAGAAATGAACACAAGGAAAGGACAGTGGCCTTTAAATCAGAAGCCCCCAGAAGGTACAGAGGTAAGTCACCACCTCCACCTCCAAAGGTTGCTGAAACTGAGTCAGATGAGTCAGCAAGTACAAAGTCTGAAAGCAGTGAAAGTGATGAGCACTTTGCTGCCTTCACTAGACATTTTCAGAAGTTCTTTAAGAAGAAACAGTGGAGGACAAGGCCTTCTACTTCACAGGGAAAAGAAGACTTTTATCCGAATAAAAAGGCTTCAAAGAAGGACAGGAAAAAGACTAAGTCTAGCAAGGCAACACTTTCAAAAATAGTGTGCTATTGCTGCAATAGACAAGTCCATGTTGTTGCAGATTGTCCAGAAAAGAGAAAGGAGTCTAGTGACAAGAAGAAGACTCATTTCAAAGGCAAGAAAGAAAAGTCATTTGTTGCCAAAAAGGAGAAGACCCTGTCAGATATCTCTTCATCAGAAACTGAGTCAGATGCTGAGGCATATATATGGCTGTTTGCTGAAGAAGAAGAAGAAGAGTTCATGCAGATTATGGAGTCTATATATGAACAAGAAGACAGTCAATGCCAAGGGCTAATGGCATTGACAGAAAGTGACAAAATCCTGGAGTAGCCAGGACCTAGTAAGGTACAACATTGTTCTTCCAGTTCAGTTTCTTGTGCCAGTACAGAATCAGATTCATCTTCATCAAGTGATGAGAGTGTATCTGAGTCTGAAGAAGATATTCATCAGCTGATAGATGAATATAAAGTTCTGTTGCAAGCTTATAAGAAGAGCAAGTCCCTAGCCAAAAATCAGGCAAAGGAAATTGCAAATCTCAAAGCTGCAGTAACAGATTCTGAGAAGTTATTTGATCAGAAGCTGAATGAGATAGCTAGACTGAAGCACATAACTGTGATTCAGATGGGAACTATATCATTTAAGAATGATCAAATCAAGAGTCTGGAGATTAATCTTCAGAAGGAGAGAGATCTAGTAGCTAGGTTTTCTAAACCTAAGTCAGTTCTACCTTTAATTGATGAATTTGTTCATCACAAAGGCAAGACTGGACTGGGTTTTATTAAACCTGCAAGGACTGTCCAGTCTAAGTCAAAGGGCAAAGCCCCAACACTCACCAAGCCAGCTGTGGATAAAACAGCAAAGACAGTACCTAAGCAAAGGTATAATAAATTTGAGTGTTGGTGCTGTGGCAAGGTTGGCCACTATGCAATGGACTGTTGGCACAATGCTAGTGCCAAAGTGAGTAGCAAGCTGCCTGTTGGAAAACCAGCAGGTAGTCATGTCAGGATGCAAACTAACAAGTACCAAGGACCCAAGAATTCTTTGGGTTCTAAGGTTCATTAATCTGTTTTGCAGGTGAGTCCAAGTGGTCATGCCCCTATATGGTACTTGGACAGTGGATGTTCCAGACACATGACTGGAACAAAGGAATTAATAAGGGACTACATTCCAATCAAAGATGGTGCAAAAGTCACCTTTGGTGGTTCTGAAAAAGGAATCATCAAAGGATTTGGTAACATTTCTAGCAACTTGGTTACCATTACTCAAGTGGCTTATGTTAAAGGTTTGAAACATAACTTTATTAGTATAAGTCAATTAAGTGATGTAGGGTATGACATCTCATTTGTTAAAGATGGTTGTCATATCAAGATGTCAACTGATCAAGAGATCATTTTGACAGGTTATAGAAAGAGGAATGTCTACTGCTTAGACATTATGTGTGAGACCAATGGTTCTCAAGTGTGTCTTATAGCAGATGAGAAAGTCTCTCATTATGTCAAATGGCACAAGAGGCTTGCCCATCTAAACTACAAGACAATTGGCAAACTCTTTAGTAAAGAGTTAGTGAGGAATGGTCCTCAAGTTAAGTGTGTTAAAGATGGTATTTGCTCAGCTTGTCAAAAGGGCAAGCAGACTAGATCCACCTTTAGAAGCATAGAAAACAAAGATGCTGTGAGGTATTTATATCTCTTGCATATGGATCTCTTTGGTCCAATGCCAGTTCACAGCCTAGGTAGGAAGGTCTATACCTTTGTAGTTGTAGATGGCTACTCAAGGTTTTCCTGGGTGTTCTTCTTAAGACAAAAATCTGAAACACCTAATGTCTTCTATAGCTTTGTCAAGCAAATTCAGAATGAACTAGACAGTACAGTGGTCAAGATTAGAAGTGACCATGGTACTGAATTTCATCTGAGAGTATGGCAAAACTATGTGAAGACTTTGGGATATTTCAAGAGTTTTCTTCACCAAGAACACCTCAGCAAAATGGCATTGCTGAGAGGAAGAATAAAACCTTGATTGAGGCAGGTAGAACCCTATTAAGTGATACATCACTACCAGAATACTTCTGGGCTGAAGCAGTTAATACTGCATGCCATGTTTTTAATAGGGCTACCATTACTAAAGGCCTCAACAAGACTACCTATGAGGTTGTGAAAGGCAGGAAACCAAACCTATCCTACTTCAGGATCTTTGGTTGTAAGTGCTTCATACTTAACAATGGAAAGTCTTACTTGACTAAGTTTGCTGCCAAGTCCCAAGAGGGAATTTTTGTTGGGTACAACAACAATAGTAAGGCTTATAGAGTCTACAACTTGTCTACTCAAGTTGTAGAAGAGACTGTACATGTAGTATTTGATGAAACTAGGCTTATTAACAATGAGTTGTCTAGTAGTGTATGCAGCCCCACAGGTTTAACAAAGAAGATGGACAAGCTCACTCTAGAAGAAGAATCTACTGCAAGACAGCAAGTAGATGACAGTGGCTGTTGTCCAGGGGAAGTACTACATGTACCAAATGCAGAAGAAGTACAAGGAGTACAACAAGATGATGAAACTGAAGAGGTTCAACCAGAAGTCAGGATGCCTCCAGCCAATAGGCATCCTAGAGATCATCCAGTAGAGCAGATTATTAGAGATCCAAGACAAGGGGTACAAACAAGGAGCAGAAATCTGAATGCAGCAATCTACTCCTGTTTTCTATCTCAAGTTGAACCAAAGAAGTTTGAAGAAGCCATTCTAGATCCACAATGGACTGAAGCAATGCAAGAAGAACTGAATCAGTTCAAAAGGTGCAAGGTCTGGGAACTTGTTCCTAAACCTAAAGACCACAATATAATAGGAACCAAGTGGATCTACAGGAATAAGATGGATGAACAAGGTGTCATCATTAAGAATAAAGCAAGATTGGTTGCTAAAGGATATATGCAGGAAGAAGGTATTGATTTTGATCAAACCTTTGCTCCAGTAGCCAGACTGGAAGCCATAAGAATGTTCCTGGCCTATGCAACCTATCAAAGATTCAAAGTTTACCAAATGGATGTCAAGTCAGCATTTCTAAATGGTAATCTTAAAGAAGAAGTCTATGTGGAACAACCCTCAGGTTTTGTTGATTCAACTCTACCTAATCATGTATATAGACTTAGGAAAGCTTTATATGGGTTAAAGCAAGCCCCTAGGGCTTGGTATGAAACCCTGTCTAGTTTCCTCATTGAGAATAAGTTCACAAGGGGGAAAATAGACAAGACTCTATTCCTTAGGGAATCTAGAGGCAAAGTAATACTAGTCCAAATATATGTAGATGACATTATATTTGGGTCTACTGAAAGTAGCCTTTGCAAAAAGTTTGCAAAGCTAATGCAAGGTCAATTTGAGATGAGTAGTATGGGAGAGCTAAAGTTCTTCTTGGGTCTCCAAGTAAGACAGACTGAGAGTGGTTTATCCATATGCCAGTCCAAGTTCACCCTAGAACTCATAAGGAAGTATGGTATGGATTCATCCAGCACCATGAAGACTCCTATGGGGTCAAGTATGTCTCTTAGCAAGGATGATGCAGGGAAGCCTGTAGATGAAACCTTGTATAGAGAGATAGTTGGCTCCCTATTATACTTGACTGCAAGTAGACCAGATATCATGTATGCTACATGTGTCTGTGCAAGGTATCAAGCCTGCTCTAAAGAGTCTCATTTGACAGCAGTCAAAAGAATATTGAGATATCTAAAGGGCACTCCTTATCTAGGCCTCTGGTACCCTAGGAATGGGGATTTTGATCTAACAGGTTATTCAGATGTAGACTTTGCAGGATGCAAAGAAGACAGAAAAAGCACTACCGGAACCTGTCAATTCCTAGGTGGGAGACTGATTTCTTGGAGTAGCAAAAAGCAAACAAGTGTGGCTATCTCCACTGCAGAATAAGAGTATGTGGCTGCAGGAAGTTACTGTGCTCAACTTCTATGGATACAACATCAGCTTAAGGACTATGGATTTCAGGTAAGTAGAACTCCACTCTTCTGTGATTCTACTAGTGCTATTTCAATAGCCAATAATCCTGTATCCCATAGTAGAACACAACATATTGAAATTAAATATCATTTTCTTAGGGAGCATGTAGAAAGAGAAGATATTTTACTTGAATATGTTAGAACAGATAATCAACTAGCTGATATGTATACTAAGCCCCTAGAAGAAACTAAGTTCAATAGGTTTAAGATTGAACTAGGAATGATAAACTTAGAGTAAGTTTATAGTATTGGAAATTGGCTAAGTAAAAAGGTGTCGACACACAGAGATATTTGTGTCGACATAGAAAATTGGTTTCGACACTTCAGGGAAAAGGTGTCGACACATCTAAAAAGTTAGTGTCGACACTTCAGAATGTTAGTGTCGACACATGACAAGTTGGTGTCGACACAACCAAGGTGGTGTCAACACATAGTGTTTACTCAGAATTATCTAAGTAAAGTCTCGACTATGTGTCGAGTTAAGTGGTGTCGACACATATAATCTGTTGACTAAACTTGTGTCGACACATAGGTGTCGAGACATTATAAGTCAGTGTCGACACTTATTGCCTGTATCGACACAATTTAAGTTGGCAGCCCGCCTTTTCATCTTCAAAAGTAGAAAGGTATAAATAGGGTTTTTCCTTAGTTTGTCGACACGCTTTCAAAAGTTTCGAGACCAAAACTTCTGTGTCGACACCTCTTTTCTCTCAAGTCAAATTCTTCAACCCTAATGGAGCCAAAACTTGAGGAGAACGTCAACGAAGGCTACGAGCTGGTGCGCAATGCTTTTGATGATTCCGACCAGGAAATCAAGAATGTGATAACCCTAGTTGCCGACTCAGGGTTAGAATATCTTGTTTCAGAGCCTACAAAGATCTGGAAGAAGGAAGTCTTGGAATTCCTCAATGGAGCTAAGGTAGATGAGACTGGATTCAAGATCAAATCCAGGGTTCATGGTGAGAAGGTGAAGGTATCACCTAAGAGCTTAAGGAAGATCCTTCAGTTGCCAAGAACTAAAGAGGAAGATGAAGTTACAACTTCTAGGACCAGAGATGCATTGGCATGGTGTGGTCTGGATTCTAAAATGAAAATAGGATCTGTGTTTAACAGAAATTGCATGAATAGCCAAGGGAAATTCCTTTCAGAGATAGTTGGCAAAGTAATATTGAGCAAGCCAGGAGGGCATGACAGAGTGTCTGCCTCTATGTTTAGTATTATGACAAGGATCATCTTCAATTTGCAAACAGATTGGTATATGATAGTTCTTGAGAAGATAAAGGAAAGCTTGAAGAAGCCCAACTTGGGCAGGATTATAAGTCTATACCTTGCTGGAAGTATTCCAGAGGTTATGCACCAAGTTGCTGGTACAAAAATCAATCATATGAGGAAGATGGATTTAAGGATATTTTCCAGATGGGACAGGGTGTTGACTAAGGAGATGCCAACCCCTGAGAAGATAGTTCCTGAGAAAGTATCACCTCCAAAGAAGAAGAGGAAAGCTTCTCCAGTGGCACAGGTTTCCACTAGCAGTTCTGATAGTGAAGAACAAGTGGTCTTCACACCTGATGAAGAAGACACAGGAACTGCTGTGAAGTCTCCAGCACAACAAGTAGATGCTGTAATCCAGGGGGAGCTACCTCAAGCTAGCCCCATACACAAGGATCATATCCAGGGGGAGTCTCTAGTTGCAGAAGAACCAACTACACTAGAAAGTGAAAAAGCAACCAACACAATACTAGAGGTAATCCCTGAACTAAATGCTTTAGATTTTCCTATAGAGGATACTGATTTGTCTGATGTTCATCAGCAAACTCAGCTGGATAGCCAAGTCCCAGATGTTGTCATGGAAGACACATCTGCTGCAGCTCAGCTTGTTTCTGATCTAGTGGTAGAAGAGCCCAGAATTTCTCCTGCTCATTCTCCACAAGAATACACCATGGAAGATTTATTTCTGAATCTAGATCAAGAAGATTTTGATAAGGAAACTGCTGCTGAAGAGGAGAATGCTCCAGTTCAGGGGGAGCAAGTGCAAATTCATGAAGATTCTGTAAGGCAAGAAGAAACTGAAAAGGCATCAGATGTAGGGAAGGAGTTACCTCCAAGCCCTAAGGAGAGGGTAGACATAGCCAGCTCCTCAGTATCTGAAGATGAGGAGGCTGCAAGGGCAAAGAAACAGAAAATTTATGTTTTCAAGAGAAGGAGTCAGAGTTATAAAAAGGCCTTACAATCTATTACACCACAGTCTGCATTACAGCCAGCCCCAGCTTTTGATTATAGTGCACTGATGGTTGCTATGCAAATTAAACTTGATGAGCATAGAAAAGCAATAGAGACTTATGTGGATGAAGGGCAGAAGACTCTCCAATTTGATCTAGCCCAGGACATAAAATCTATCAGGTTTGAAATGAACCAAAATAAAAAGGAGATGACTGAATGTTTCCACAAGGGTGGAAATGCAGTGGTGTACTTGGCTACACACCAGGAGAAGATAAAAGCACAAGTGGATGACATAGCTGTGAAGCAAGGATATGTACTTGAAAATCAACTCAGAATGAATGACAATTTGACAGAATCTCATAATGCTATTGTCACAGAAATGAAGAACATTGCTGCTGGCCTGACAACTTCTACTGCTACTGCTATGACAGCTTTTGATAAAGCACTGCAAGAGAGCTTAACTGATATTACAACTGCTATTCAAGACTCTCAGAAGCTTATCTCTGAAAAACTCCAAAGGTTAAGACCTTTCTACAGGGATGGAGTTAATTATCTCAATGCCCAAATCAGATTTCAAAAAGATGACTTAAGAGATCATATTGAAAGAGAAGTCATAAAGGGGGAGACGGTCTTAGTCAAAGCTGGCTCTGACCATGCAAAATGGGTTTCTAATTCCATTAGAGCCACTCTTGGTTATCCTCCTCTTTGTGATGATGATAATGTAGCTGAATCTGGAATTAACCCTGCCTATCTTGGAGGTGAGCAACCAGAAGTAGCTCAAGTAATCTATCCTCCACCAGATTTTTACATGATCCATGCTGACATTCAGTCCATGTATAGCCCACCTGGGGGTAAGGACAATGTCATAATAGAGAAAGTTGTTCAGCCTGTCTCTGAAGCTTTACAGGAAGCCATCTTGAAGGAGCAAGCTGAAGAGGAAACCAGATTATCAAAGAAGAGGTTCAGGGAGCAAGCTGAACAAAGACCTGACTTTGAGCAGTGGAGCCCTACCTCAAGGAACATTATATTGACTGCCTGGAAAGATGCCAAAGATAACATTCAAGACATGAATAAGTGGTTCTCTGAAACTGAATAGAGGAAACATGAATCAAGGCAGGAGGCCATAATTCAATATAGAAGGAAGGCCAAGATGGGAAAGCTACCTCCTACTGCTCTGGAGCCTAGCAAGTACTTTCCTAAGCCTTATCACTACTTTGAAAGACAAAAGATTAAAGCAGAAGAACTTAAGAAGAAAGATCTGAAAGGCAAGAAGCCTGCTGATACTGAAGTTGCTGAAGCTCCTATTCAAGCCAGAGTTCAAGCTGGAAAAGGAATAGTCATTAAGGAGGCTGAACAGAAATAGCTTAGAAAATTTCATAAGTTTACTATGTATTCTTTTGATACAAAACATTCTGTAAACTTTTGAAAATGAATATGACAAAGTATTGGAACAATGTGTTGTGTGATAAATTAGCTATGTGTTAAATTTATTTCATAATTGTTCTGAGATGTTATCTGATTATTCATGTTTGTTTAATACATGTGATGTACTTTCCTGTTTACATAATCCTGTTTTACATCATTTTGTAATTTAATTATGAATGGTGTATATCATTGACTAAAGGTTATGACTTCTCCAAATAGGGGGAGATTGTTGGGTACATTGGTTCAAATATACCTGATTTGAAGAAGCCTCACCCAACTCAATGATATACATCAAAATGTATTTGATGTGTTTTGAGTTTACTTGTGCAGGCTAAGTATTTGCAGGAAAGAAGAAAAGTTTCTAAGTCCATGTGTCGACACCCAGAGGGAAAGTGTCGACACTTAAGAAGACTTGTGTCGACACCCAGACAAGTAGTGTCGACACTTGGAGTCATTGTGTCGACACCAGGGATGCTGAGTCGACACCAGACAGAAAGTGTCGACACAAGGAGCTGTGTCAACACTCAGTGAAGAAAAGATAGTGAAGCTGTGTCGACACTTAGCAGTTGTGTCGACACTCAGAAAAATAGTGTCTACATCAGAAAAGTGTCGACACTTGGAGGCTGTGTCGACACTCAGCAAAAGTCTACAGAGACTAAGTACAAGTGTCGACACCCAGAACAATGTGTCGACACTTAGCAGAAGAGTCAACACTGGAAGTAAGTGTCGACACCCAGAACAATGTGTCGACACTTAGCTGACGACTCAACACTTGAAGAAAGTGTCGACACAAGGAGCTGTGTAGACACTTAGCAAAGAACAGCAAAGTTCAACAAAATATTCTAAGTACAAGTGTCGACACTAAGGGAATGTGTCGACACTCAGCCAGAGTCTCGACAGAAGAAGAAAGTGTCGACACCCAGAGCAATGTGTCGACACTCAACAAGTATCAACACTGAAGGTATGTGTCGACACCAAGAAGCAGTGTCGACACTTAACAGATTCAACACATGAAGATGTGTCGACACAAAGGTGTTGTGTCGACACTTAGAAGAATTCAGCAAGATACTGAAGTACAAGTACTTGTGTCGACACACATTATTAGTGTCGACACATGAAGAAGAAGCAGTGTCGAGATAAAGAATCAACAACACAAGGAGTTGTGTCGACACCTTGTAGACTAGTGTCGACACTTAGACAACATGTGTCGACACTTGGTCTATAAGTGTCGACACTTAAAGACAGAAAGTCTCGACACTTAAAGACAGTTACAGAATTTTCAAGAACTGACTGGATGACTTGACAGCTGCCATTCCAGCCGGTCTACAGCACCTGTCAGAGTTGTCAGAATTCAGTTATGGACCGGATCAGCCGGTTACCATGAAGAAGGCCTATAAATAGGCCTATACTCTCTATAGAAGAGATTGATCAACAAGTTGTTGAAGAGATTGAACACAAGTCCAAGTTCAGATTTAAAGAAGATCTAGCTATCAAGTGAAGATCTAAGAAGTTGGAGAGAGAGAGCTCCATCCAAGAAATCAGCTGTTGGAACCCAGCTGAGAAGAAGGATTCAGATTAGTCTGAATCTTAAAAAGCAGAGATCAAGAATCAACTGCAGAAGGAGTCAATCTTATTGAGTTCTACTTTCAAGAAGCTTTGAAGAAAGCTAAGTCAGATTGAGTCCAGCTGAGTTCTTCCAAGAACTCATCAAGAATCTCACAACTTATCTCTCTTTCATCTAAGTTGTTGAGTTTATACTTTTTGTATTCATTATAACTTGTAGGATCCTTAGGGATCTGAGATTGTAAGCCTGCAATTATAAAGGCTGAGGGTTGGAGAGTTAAATCTCTGAGTGTAGGCCTTGGTGGCTGAGTGTAGGCCTTGGTGGCTGAGTGTAGGCCTTGGTGGCTGAGTGTAGGCCTTTGTGGCTGAGTGTAGGCTTTGTGGAAAAGCTGAGTTGTAGGGCCTTGGGCCTGAGGTGTAGGAACCAGTTTGGGTTCTGAGATAGTGGAGGAGTTTGGCCGAATCTAGTACACTACTAGATAGGCGAAGGGGGAAAGTGGATGTACCCAAAGCTTGGGCAACCACTATAAAACTCTGTGTCTACTGTGTGATTGTTGTTGGCTGTGATTGTTGCATATGTGCTGTGTTATAGTAGATAGAATTCTGTGAAATTAACTGATTGCTGCCATAAAAAGTTAAAAAGAATTAGGTCACCTATTCACCCCCCCTCTAGGTGTTTAGGTACTATATCTTTCAGGGGAGATTGTTGGATCCCTAGTTGATTTGGGCTAGGTTCACTAACTTAGGATGATGTGACCCAACATGTATAGCCAGGGTCATAGTTGTGTCCTAGAGTCTAGGCCAAGTCCTTAGAGTCAACATCAGATGGACCAGCTATCAACAAGACTATCAGAGACTAAAGACTTAGGAGATTTCAAGACCAAGTAAAATGAGTTCGACGTTCGTCGAAATCAGGCCGACAAAAGACGTTTTCAGCTCGACGATCTTGAGATATTTCTCTGAGCTGAGCTCGACGATATTCATTCTCTGTTCGACGAAAACTGGGATACTTCAACAAACTAAAGTCAGGATAACTCCAGATTATTCTAAGTTCAACTTCAGACTTTGGTCGAGGAACAAGATTCTGAGCTCGACGAACTTGGACCTCGAGTTCACAACAACCTTCTGTTAGAAGATCTCAGGTCGACAAAGTCAACTTCTCAGGTCGACGAAGTCAACTTCTCAGGTTGACGAACTCAGTACTCTACTCGATGATTTCTGGAACCAGAAGATTTGTGTCGACACTTAGGGCATATGTCGACACCAACTATATCGACACCAAAAAACTCGTGCCGACACCAAGAATAATCAGTCGTCACCCACTTATATCAACACCAGAAGATTTATGTCGACACCAAGAGTAATTAGTCGACACCCACCTGTGTCGACACCAGAAGATTCATGTCGACACACAGAATATCAGTCAACACAAAAAACTTGACTAATTCCAGAATTGTTGCTGAACTCCAGTCGATGAATGCAATTGTCAGCTCGACGAACTTCAGACTGAGAATTGGCAACAGATAGTAGTCAAGTTTTCAGCTCGACGATCTTGAAACTCAGCTCGACAAACAGAAGTTGTTTGGTCGACGAATACAAAATCTCAGTTCCACGAACTAGTAACTCAGATCGATGAATTCTGTTATTCGTTCGACGACTCCAGACTTAGCCATTTCCGGCCTTCTGTCCCCATTCTAATGCGGAAATTCCTAAGTAATTAATGCTCTACATTCTCTGAATGTATCCGTTAGAAGGAGCATTGATTACGGTCTTCTACAGGAATATTACTTGCCGAATTTCCACGAGACAGTTGAGGAAATGATTCAATGCCGATTATTCTGAAGGCGTCAGCATTAATTACCGATGATTCAAATTTTTGAAAAGATATAGAAGAATATAAGATCGATAGTCGGGAGCCTGGAAGAACATACTCAGTCAGATAAATAGAGACGCACATAGACTAACTGCAAGAATTTATACAGCAGCAGAAAAGCTTCACACAAAAAATCATACTGAATCTTACAGTGACATGCAGTGATCATACCTCCAAGACTTCCAAGGACAACAAAATATCAAATCAGTCAAGAAGCTTCTGCATCACTGCCTGTCAAGAACACTGATTGAAGACCTATCACCCTACAACAAAGCTTCCAAATCTTCCTGAACCATTCAATATTTCAGAGGGAGCTTTTGCTAAACATCAATCCACTTAAGTCTTCTCAGTTTATTGAGAAAGAGAAGACAAAATCACTCTCTCACCCCCTCCTATATAAAGGGTTGTCATCTCCCTTCAAAAGTAATTCCTGGTTGCAAGTCTCCTAACCAAAAGACTTGAGTTGGTTTTTGGGGACCTGATCAAAACACATTAGTGTCAGGCCCCTGATCAAAAATATGAGTGGATTCCTACCAGGGTAGTAGAAGAGTGGACTACCCAGATTTGGGGAACCACTATAAATTTCTTGTGTCGTCTGGTTGCCTATCTTTTTCTTTTTGTTCTTGTTATGTGGCTGTGATTAGGTTTACTATTTTCTGTTTTCCAGTTTCCTAATTACTGCACCTTTTCATTTTACAACAAAAGCTGTAACAACACCTTTATAGGGACCTAACAAATTTTAAATATACTCTATTCACCCCCCCCCCCCCTCTAGAGTATTGTAGACCTAACCCTCACTTTCAAATTATAACGACCCTACCCCTTACCCGGGGCAGTGGTTCCTTCCATGTATGCATTGCCATAAATTTAGCTATCATCACAAGTATCACTACAGTATCACAAATGCCGGCCTCCGCCCGACGCTCCATGCACTCAGGGCACCTTACGGTGTACCGGACTCCGTGGCAACACCACCAATTAGAGGTTATTAACTTGTTGGCTGGACGGTCCTAGTCCACCAACACGCATGCTGGCGACATTCCGCCCAAACCACTCAGAGGTGAGAACCTCACGGCAAACTTGAAAATTACCAATTCAGATTGACCCACCACTTTGGTGCAGCAAGCCGGGTCTGTCTCGCGTCCCCCAGGCATTGCCACCCATCGATCTCCCAAAACAACCAGTGGTAGGTCAGCCTTTCATGTGCTCAATCGGTCAGTAGCGCACCACTAGACGCGGGTCGGCTTTCCCTCCTGATTAGCCGCAGCTTTTTGCTCTCTCAGAGCAACTAGTGCTCACCACGCTCACACCACAAGGAGCTTACCCAAAGCATCCAAGATCAACATATAGTTCACGCCTAGCTTACAACAAAAGTGCTACAGTCACCATAATTCATAGGCATCATATACTACACAGAGTCTTCTCCAGTTCACAATATAACTATCACCAATCCAGACTAACTGCCCGGATGGGCTTTACATAGCATGCCTACGCTGTACTATACATTTCCGGCTCTAGATGCAGACTCAATGGGGAATCACTTATGTTTTCCACCTCTTGGTGGAGGATTCTATGCAGATGCATAAATAAAGGACTTCGATTGTTCGAGAAGGAGATCGTTACCCTCGACGATCGCTTTGGAGCCATGAACTAGCCGGTTGGAGATCACCGCCACGGCTTTGCCTCCATGAATCCGCACGCAGCTCACGAATCAGCACTTCGAAGCTCCTACGGCAGCCGGCTTCCTTTCCCCTTTCCTTCCTCTCTCTCTCCTTCTCTTTAGAAAGAGAATGACTAAGATGGAATGAAAGTGATCCATCCATTCTCATCCTTTTGATGACCAGGGAAGGGCCTGTGCCCTTGGATCCAGGAAGAAGGAAATGAATGGCCTTGATTTGCCCAGAAATAAGCTGAACACGGCCTGACATTCCCCGTGACACGCCCGTGTCACAGGCTGTGTACCATAAGGGCACACAACTGACTTACACAAAACAGGACACAACCATGTGACACGCCCATATCATATGGCTGACATGCCAGTGTCACACAGTACATGCCTATGTGGCATGGCGTGTCCCACAGACAACACACCACAAACTCAACCCGAGCGGGACATGGCCAGTGACACGCCCGTGTCGTAGGCCGTGTGTCCCAAGACACACCCGTATCCATTAGCACACGCATTCCTAGCTGAACATGAGAAGGACACGGCCCTATGACACGCCCGTATCACAGGCCGTGTACTCCACTTAACTTGCCGCCCGACGATCGTGGAGCGCAGTTCGTCGAACAAAGGGGGACACTCCCTCTGACACGCCCGTGTCGCAGGGCGTGTTCCCTCTCGAGAACTTCTCGAGTGCATTTCGTCGAGCACTCGAGAGGCTGCTCAACACGAGCACGACACGCCCTGGGACATGCCCGTCTCCCAGGCCGTGTTACCCAACCTGAACCCAAATTGGGATTTGGGGTGTTACAACCCTCCCCTCCTTCAACAAAATTTCATCCTGAAATTTAGCTCAACGACAGACATCAACATAACCACGCCATCCCTTAGCAAATCGATCCGGGTTAGAGCTCAGAGGCCACAGCTTGTCTTGCCCTACGACATTGCACAAAACAATCAAGAACATACATACATACATACATAACAAACATAACAACCATCTCTCCACCAGAGTCATCTCTTTTCTCCCAAATATACATACAAAAACAAACTTATTCCTTTATTCCACCTGATTGACTTATCATCAAGATAAAAGGAGGTGTACACAAACATCTCATTATTCATTCCGTATATACAACATGTAGTCACATCACCAAAGTAATATAGTTCACGTTTTTATTCTTACTTCCGCTCACCCTCATCATCTTTCATAAGTCGTTTGATCGCCTCTTGGAGTTCCAAACTAAACACTCGAGGCTTTACTTCACCGATTGAGCTTTGCGGCTCTTGCACTTCAAGGTTATGCAGTCGAGGTTGCGTCCGGAATGTAGATGACTCGGCCACAGCTTTACCCTTTTCGTCATAATATACACCTGTTCTTTTCTCACTCCTTGGAGGGCCACTCCAACAATGATGGGCTATATTCCCCTGCTTTCCGCATTTAAAACATGTTCGTGTTTCACCTCGTTCTTGTCCAAATGTTACTCCCGAAGAAACAGTCGATGGAGTTGGTTCGGCAGGCCTGAACCTTTTCTTATCTCGTTTCCTAAACTCTGACTGTTCCGACTGTGGAACTTTGAATTCTGGCTTCTCCACCGCCAGGCTCTTCTTATCTTGCACCTGTTTCAAATCCTTTTCCAGCACACGGGCTATATCTACCAACGCTTGGAAGCCTTGGTTCACCGAACTCGTGAGTGCCAACCTCAGCTCATCACGTAATCCCTCATAAAATCGATTTGTCTTTCGTGCTTACTCAGCGAAGGTAGACCCCGCATAGCGCCCCAGTCAAGTAAACTCATGCAGGTAAGTATCAATGTCACTCTCACCCTGCACCAGACATAGAAACTCATTTTCCATTGCAATCCGCTGCGACATTGGTACATACTTGGCCAGAAACAATTGTGAGAATTCTTCGATCGACATCTCTTCCAATCCTCGACCTGCCAAGTAGTGCAATTCCACTTCGTCCCACCAAAGCCTTGCATCCCCTTCCAACAGAAAAGTGGTTAAAGTCACTTTTTGTGCCTCCACAGTCCGGATTGCTTCCAAGATTCTATTTACTCTTGCAAGCCAATCTTCCGCCTGCGTTGGGGAACCCGTCCCGCCAAACGTAGGTGGATGAAATTCTATGAACCGCTTCAACTGCTTGTCTGCTGCTTGCTCATCTACCACAGCTTCCACACGCTCTTGCCTTGCACCAGGACGTACTGGCACCCCTGTGGGCCTTGCCTGCCAAGTAGGTTGTGCATGTAACACTGCGAGCACCGTCTCAGTCACCACACGTATGGTCTCCGCCGAGGGAGGTGTAGGCACTAGAGCTAGTGCCGCACTCTCATCGGAATGCTGGGGATCAGACTGCCCAACACCACTCCTCATCACCTATGAATATACAAACCACCAGTTACGTCCAATCCATAACAACAAACATAAATTGACTACACGTTCACGCTCCTCACGTGCATGTATTGCATTACTAGTGGACATTCTTGAGTTCAATTATGTTCTTCCACCCAAAAATCTCAACCTGGCTCTAATACCACTTTGTAACGCCTCTGGTCATCATATGTAATATAACAGTGGGTCCGGTCATGGCCCCACGCCATATTTCACAAACAAATGGCGGAATTACGTGTGAATATCAAATCACGTTCGACTCGTATCCTACCTCAGAGCATTCTAGCGCAGCATTTTAGTTTCAAGAACTCAACATACTGAATGTCCACTAATATATAAACTCCACATTTATATATAAACTAGGAATGTAAACAACACACACACGCTCATGGCCTTAAGGCCTTACAAGTTGCTCTTTACAAATATACAGTTTCATACATCAGCATGCAGGCCAGCCACATATGAAATCCAAGAATTCTTCGCACGGCCTTCAAGGGCCTTTAAGCAGCAAGTCTTCATTCCTCTCAATTCAATTCAACTCATCATCACCTGCAATTAGACATCCACCCCAAGAGCGGTAAAAAAATCAACAGTCAGCATTATCTGACCAATTATAACGACCCTACCCCTTACCCGGGACAGTGGTTCCTTCCCTATACGCATTGCCAAAAATCTAGCTATCATCACAACTATCACCACAGTATCGCAAACGTCGGCCTCTGCCCGACGATCCGTGCACTCAGGGCACCTTACGGTGTACCGGACTCTGTGGCAACACCACTGATTAGAGGTTATTAACTTGTTGGCTGGCCGGTCCTAGTCCACCAACACGCATGCTAGCGACATTTCGCCCAAACCACTCAGAGGTTAGAACCTCACGACAAACTTGAGCATTACTAATTCAGATCGACCCACCACTGTGGTGCAACAAGCCGGGTCTGTCTCGCATCCCGCAGGCATTGCCACCCATCGATCTCCCAAAACAACCAGTGGCAGGACAGCCTTTCCCATGCTCAATCCGTCAGTAGCGCACCACTAGACGCGGGTCGGCTTTCCCTCCTGATTAGCCGCAGCTTTTCTCTCTCTCAGAGCAACTAGCACTCGTTGCGCTCACACCACAAGGAGCTTACCCAAAGCATCCAAGATCAACATATAGTTCACGCAGAGCTTACAATAAAAGTGCTACAATCACCACAATTCATAGGCATCACATACTACACAGAGTCTTCTCCAGTTCACAATATAACCATCACCAATCCAGACTAACCGCCCAGATGGGCTTCACACAGCATGCCTACACTGTACTACACATTTTCGGCTCTAGATGCAGACTCAACGGGGAATCCCTTACGGTTTCCACCTCTTGGTAGAGGATTCCATGCAGATGCATAAAAAAAAGGACTTCGATTGTCCGAGAAGGAGATCGTTACCCTCGACGATCGCTTTGGAGCCATGAACTAGCCGGTTGGAAATCACAGCCACGGCTTTGCCTCCATGAATCCGCACGCAGCTCACGAATCAGCACTCCGAAGCTCCTCCGGTAGCCGGCTTCCTTTCCCCTTTCCTTCCTCTCTCTCTCTCTCTCCTTCTCTTTAGAAAGATAATGGCTAAGATGGAATGAAAGTGATCCATCCATTCTCAGCCTTTTAATGAGCAGGGAAGTACCTGGGCCCTTGGATCCAGGAAAAAGGAAATGAATGGCCTTGATTTGCCCCGAAATAAGTTGAACACGGCCTGACACGCCCTGTGACACGCCCGTGTCACAGGGCGTGTAACTTAAGCGGCACACAACCGACTTACACAGAACAAAACACGGCCATATGACACGCCCCTATCACATGGATGACACGACAGTGCCACACAGTATATGCCCGTGTGGCATGGCGTATCCCACATGCAACACACCACAAACTCAACCCAAGCGGGACACAGCCTGTGACATGCCCTTGTGTCCCAGGACATACCCGTGTCCATCAGCACATGCATTCCTAGCTGAACCCGAGAAGGACACGGCCCTAAGACACGCCCGTGTCACAGGCCGTGTGCTCTACTTAACTTGCCGCTCGACGATCGTGGAGCATAGTTCGTCGACCACAGGGCGATACACCCTCTGACATGCCTGTGTCACAGGGCATGTTCCCTCTCGAGAACTTCTCGAGTGCATTTCGTCAAGCACTCGAGAGGCTGCTCAACCCGAGCATGACACGCCCTGGGACACGCCCGTGTCCCAGGCCGTGTCACCCAACCTGAACCCAAAATGAGATTTGGGTGTTACATCGGGCACACAGCCTGGGACACAGGCATGTCCAAGGCCGTGTCCTTCTCTGCGTTTACCAGCCTGTGTTGATTGTTGAACACGGGCTGGGATATGGGCGTGTCCGAAGATGTGTCTGGCGCACGACCTATGACACGGGCTTGTCACAGGGCCGTGTCCTGGTCGGGATGCGATGGTTTCCTGTGTCACTTGTGGAACACGCCCTGTGTCATGGGCGTGTCAGAAGCTGACACGGGCGTGTCAAGCAGTAACATGGGCGTGTCTAAGCCCGGGTCCTGCTCTGTGTTGGACGATCGTGTTGAAATTGTGAGACACGGCCTATGACACGAGCGTGTCACAGGCCGTGTTCGGCCCAGGAAAGTGATTTTCAGGGCAATTCGTTGTCGTTCATTTCCTTCAAATAGGATCCAACGGTCCAGAAATCTCCCTTCTATTTTTAAGGCCGAGAGTTGAGGGTTAAACCCTCATTTCTCTTAGATATTTCTTTTTCTAAAGAGTTAGAGAGAAAGGAGAGCAAGGAAGAAGGAGAAGGAGGAATCCGGCCGCCGGTGGAGCTTCAGAACCCCAAATCGCGAGCCGAGTCCAGATCCATGGAGGCGAGGCCGCTGCGGTGCTTTTCATCCGGCTAGTTTTCCATGGCACCAAAGCGAACCTCTAGGGTAAACATTCTCTTCTTTGACATGTGAAGTCCTCTTCCTTTTTGCATAGGAAACCCTCTCCCGCGAGTTGGAGGTGAGTGTGAGGTATTCCTCCAGGTAGATATGGTTTATCCCCGTAGTTTTGCATTTAGAGTCCGGAATTGAAGTACAGACATAGGCATGGTTTGTGAAGCCTATCCAAACATGTTGGTCTGGATCGGTGATGTTTTCATGATGCTTGTAATGCCGGAGAAGACTCCGTGCCGTTTGTTTTTCGTGTTTTTCTACATGGTGGATTGCAATAGAGAGCCTTGGTGACTAACCCCAAGGTGCACCCGAAAAACTGGGCAGATACGTGGTTCTGCCATCTTCGTGGCCTGGGAGCCAACTTGTACATAACTAGGTTATGTAAAATTGTTTGATCGGTTTGGGACTCGGGCAAGCTTGACCCATGTCTATGACTTAAATTGACGTGGCGGTGTGAGCAACGGGTTGAGTGGAACTGTACTCGCTCTATGTGGTTCAGTTAAAGAGACCTAAGGTACTTGGCACTTACCATTGGCATAGAGGGCGACTCTTAGGCTTTGGCCCGAAAGACTATAATACTCACGATGTTGCCGTCCTATGGGCAGTGGTGGACCGAGTTCATCGAGAATGTGCCCTGATAGCATTGGGTGTATAGCCGTGCGTTCCTACTGCTGTGGTGAAGTGTGCTTAAATTGTACGTTCACTATTATGTTTGATTATACTAATAAAATGCAGGGAAGGAGCACTACTGCCCTGATTAAGGGGCGGGGTCGTTATAATTTGGTCATCTTTAGCTGACCGTTGCTTTTGTTTGCCACCGCCGCGGTGGAATGTTGATTGCAGGTGCTGCGGAGCCTAGTGGCAAGTAGCGGGCTAAAGCCCTTATTGCTGGGCCGGCCCTTGAAGGCCAAAGCGAATGTTTGCCCTTTATGCTCATGTGTGTCTGGCCTTCGTGCCGATGTATGAAAGACATTTATTATTTAAGTAAACTCTTGTAAGTCCATAAGACCAACTATTTGGTGTATTTGTACTGACATTCCTACTTTGGGTTTTAGTGGACATTCATGCTTTGGTTTGGGTTCTTATAACTATTTTAAAAAGCTTCCGCTAGAATGCTCTGATTTAGGATGCGTGTTTCCTTTGACAGTAATTTGGTATTAATACGTAACTCCACTAGCTGTCCGTGGTATATGGCGTGGGGCCCCGACCGGACCTTCTGTTATATCCCATGTGACGGATGGGGGTGTTACAACTTTCAAGGCTGCAAGCATAAGGATAAGCAAGGAGAGAATTCCTTCTCCTACAAGAAGGGTTACTGACTCATATACCTATGAGCCCAAAACCTTAGAAGCTGAGCTGGCTGATGGAGAATTTGTAGCATTCTCCAACCAGTTCAAGAGGATGCTGACCATGAGGAAGTAACAGAAGAACAAACTATCTTCCTCATCTAGCTCCAGGAAGGAATACACCAATCTAGATAGATTTGAGAAGGACCCCAAAGGGGACATGTATCCTTCTAAACAAAAAAACATATTATTTATGAAATCATCTGTTATTACTGCAATATGCTTGGGCATGTCATTACTAACTGGCTAGTGAAGAGAAAAGAGAGAAATGCTGCAGGTAAAAAGAGACACCATGGGGGGAGAGAAGTTTGAGAAGAATTTTTTAGTACAGAAAGAAAAGAGCTGGAGTGAAAGTGATTCTGACTCATATGAGTCAAAAGAAGAAGAAGCCTATATTAGGCTTATTTCTCTCACTATAGAGGAGGAAATTTATGTTGCAAGGATTGACATCAGGGCTCCTTTGACACATTCTGATAGTGACAATGTAGAAGAAGAAAGTTGTGGTCCCATGGCCATTATAAATCAGGATGACTCCTATCCCTATGAGGTAATTCTTCTAGCTCCTTCAACCTCATCAAATTCAGATTACGAAATAGGTGCAAAATCTCATGCACCCCCATCATCTAATGAGGCAGATGACTCAGATTTTGAGGATGAAGTTAGTTATTTGATTGATAAGTATGGTCCTCTTCCAGAAGTACTGAAGAAAAGCAAGAAACTTGCTAGGAAGTAAGCTGGGGATATTAGATCTCTCAAATTTGCAAAGTCTGAATGTCTTGAGACTGCTACCCAGCTAACTCAAATAAGCAAGGATATTAGCAATTTGAGAGGGATGTCAATCATTCATCTTGGAACCATTAGTCATAAGATCAAGACCAGTGGGGATCTTGAAGAGAAGATCCTTAAAGAAGTGATGCTAGTGGCCTAGTTTTCTAAGCCACAAACAGTATTGCCTATTACTGATAGGTTCTCTGCTCTACTCAGAGGTGGAGCAGAATTCAATAAGAAGACATCAGCTGGGAATAGAGGAAAAGGAAAAGATGAAGTGCATCATACCACTTTTCAAAGGGTATTGCTTCCATCCAACAACTATAACCATGACTGTATATATGGTCACTAAAAAATGGATGTTCCTCCAGTAAAGTTAACAATGCTCCTCACTGGGGAGGAAGAAAGGGTATGGAATTAAGTGAATTAAAGGATCCCCCATGAAGGAATACAAATGGGTCCTTATAAACTATTTGTGTTCTGTGTCATAGCTCCAACACTCAAGGGCAAGAAAGTGGACACCAACCAAAGGCCCCTTTCTAAGAGAAAGCATGCTCCTAACAAAATAATATTGGCGGCCAACAAAACATATCATCTTATATGACTACCTACCACCATGCTCACAACTACATACTTGTAGAGAGAAATCTAAAGAATTATAAGGCCTTCAATTTTGAATTAGATCAGTCACATGCATATTCTACTCCCAAGATTGTTTAGAAGAAGAAGGACAACAATTATGAGTACTAGTTTTATTGTAAGGTGGGCCACTTTTACAGTGGATAGTTTATAAAATCCAATATTTTCTAATGTAAAGAATGATTTTAAAACAAATGTTCCTGTTGTTAGAAGATCTGTTTAAAATGCTAACAAGAACCAAATACCCAAGGTTGGTTGAGTTCCTAAGGTAAACTAATTTATCTTGCAAGTTAGTTCAAGTACTGATCACAAGTAAATATGGTACTTAGACAATGGGTATTCCATACAAATGATTGGAACAAGAAACCTCCTAAAAGAATTTGCCCCCAGTAAAGAATGGACCAAAAGTTATTTTTGGAGGTTTAGATAGAGGGGTTACTAAAGGCTATGGTATGATTACCAATGACATAGTCTCTATCACAAAAGTAACATATATGAAGGGGTTGCAACATAACCTAATAAGCATAATTCAACTGTATGACTTAGGCTATGTCATTTAATTCCACAAGGACAAATGCCTAATCAAAAAGTCAATTGACTTAGAGAAAATTCCCTCAGGCACGTGGAAATGTCTATTGCTTAGATTTTTTGCTTCAATTCTTCAATTCTTATATGTGTTATAGCTAATGAGATGAAATCTCTTTGTGTACAATGACACAAGAGATTAGCTTACAGTAACTACAAACTATATGTAATTTATTCTTTGAAAATCATGTTACGGATGGCCCAAATTTAAAATTTATTAAAAATAGTGCATGTCATGCATGCCAAATGCGTAAGCAAACTAATGCCACTTTTAAGAGAGTAGCACACAAAGGCTCAATAAGATGTCTTTATTTATTACACATGGATCTTTTTGGTCCCATTCCTATTCAAAGTTTAGGAGAGAAGTTGTATACACTTGCTATAATTGATGATCACTCTAGATATACATGAGTCTTATTTCTTAGAAAGAATTCAGATACACTTAACATCATCATTACATTTATCAAGTTTATTCAGAATGAAATAGACTATTCTGTGGTCAAAGTAAGAAGTGACCATGGAACCGAATTTCAATATGGTGCTATGACAAATTTTGTCAATAATAAGATATCTCCCAAGAGTTCTCCTTTCCCAGAACTCCACAATATGATGGAGTGGTTGAAGGAAAGAATAGGGCCCTGATTGAGATAGCAAGTGCCATGTTAAGTGACTCATCATTGCCAGAATATTTTTGGACTAATGCAGTCAACACAACTTTTTATGTATTTAATAGAGTCTCTATCACCAAAGATCATAAGAAGTCTCACTATAAACTGTTAAAATGGAGAAAACAAATCTTATCCTACTTTGGAATCTTTGTATGCAAATGTTTCATTCTAAATAATGAAAAATCCTAACTTACAAAGTTTGTAAGGAAATATAGTTAGGGTGTTCTTGTTGGATACTACTCACATAACAAAGCCTATAGAGTATTCAACAAGAAAACTCATGTTATTGAAGAATCAATTAATGTTGTATTTGATGAGACTAGCACAATATACAAGGGCTAGTCTAATTCTCTTATTATTACAGGTATAGAATAAAACATGGAAGAACTTTTTATAATAACAAGCAAAGTGAAGAAGATCAACCATCAAGTGAAGCTCAAGAAGCTGCAGAAGTGACTCAGCAGGCTAATGTTGAATAGGATCGCAGTAAAATGTAGAAAGGATGCTAACAACTATAAGACATCTAAAAGATCACCCAACAATTTGATCATTTGGGATGCTAGCCAGAGAGTCACAACAAGAAGTAGAATTCACAATGAAGCCATGTTTTTGAGCTTCCTTTCCAAGGTGGAACCAAGAAAGTTTGAAGAAGTAAACAAGGACCCATTCTGGATAATGGCTATGTAAGAAGAACTACATCAGTTTAAAAGATACAAAGTATGGAAGTTGTTTCCAAAACTCTAAGCACGCAATGTCATTGAGATCAAGTGAATCTTTAGGAAAAAGTTGGATGAAAATGGTGTGATTGTGATGAACAAGGGAAGGCTGGTGGCAAAAGGGTATAAACAAGAAGAGTACATTGACTTTGAACAAACCTTTGTACCAGTTGCAAGGCTAGAAGAAATCTAGTTATTCTTACACATGCTGTCTACAAATGATTTAAGGTCCACCAAATGGATGTGAATTCAGTATTCCTAAATGGTGACCTAAAAGATGAAGTATATGTAGAGTAGCAATCAGTTTTTTAATCTCACTCATCCTGATCATGTTTATTTTCTTAGAAAGTCTCTATATGTGTTAAAGCAAGATCAAAGGGATTGGTATAAAACCCTGTCTACCTTCCTCATTAAGAACAAATTCTCAAGGGGGAAGATAGACACTACATTATTTCTAAGGGAAGTTAAGTGCAAGAGTCTCCTAGTATAAATATTTGTTAATGACATCATGTTTAGGTCTACTGATGATGACCTTTGCAAGAGGTTTGCTAACATGATGCAAGGACAATTTAAGAAGATCAGGATGGGGGAGATTAAGTATTTCTTAGGTCTCCAAGTGAAACAGTTAAAAGATTGAATATCCATCCCCCAAACCAAGTACACTAGGGAGTTAATTAAGAAGTTTAACATAGAGAGTTCCTCTGCCATGAAAACTCCAATGGGTCAAATATATCCCTAAACAAGGATGAAAAAGGGAAACGTTTTGATTAGTTCATGTACGTATGTATAATTAGCTCCTTACTTTACTTGACTATTAGTAGACCTGATATCACGTATACAACATGTGTATGTTCTAGGTACCAAACATGCTCCAAGGAATCTCGTTACTCATATGTAAAGAGAATTCTAAGATATCTTAAGGGAACACAACATCTTGGCCTTTGATATCCTAGGAATGATGATTTTCAGCTAATTGGTTATTCAGATGCAAATTTTGCAGGTTGAAAAGACGACAAGAAAAGCACCTTAGGGACATGCCAATTGCTTGGGAGATGAATAGTTTCCTAAAGTAGTAAGAAGCAAACCAATGTTACTATCTCTATAGAAGAGTCAGAGTACATTTCAGTTATTAGTTATTGTGCTTAACTGTTATGGATTCAACATCAGTTGCAGGTATACAACCAACAGATAAGTATAACTCTCATGTTCTGTGATTCTTCTAGTGCCATCACAATTGCTAAGAACATCGTGTCACGCAGCAGGACTAAGTACATTAGATAAGTACCACTTCATTAGAAAGCATGTTGAGAAGGAAGATATTTGCCTTGATTTTGTCCCCACTGACAAGCAAGTGGCAAATATCTTCACCAAATCTCTGGATGAAGCTAAGTTCAATTTATTTAACAGTTAGTTAGGTATGCTTAACTTAAAATATCTTTACCCGTTCATATTAGTATTCTCTAATATTTATGGTAGAATACTGTTAAATTATGCCATCTAGTAGTTGCTAGGTGTAACGCCCCTGATTTTTCGATGTTTATTTTAATTCCTTTAGTGACATATTTTGACGTCAGGGTGTTACATTGACGCGTAGTTAACAGGTACCGTTGCTGGAGCATGACTTTTGCTCCTTGGTATCCAAGGTTTTGACTTTGAATATTAGCTTGGCTAAATTCTAGTGTGTTTTTGAGATATTCCTTGCGAGCCGGGTTTGTTTTAGAACTCGGTGGAGCCTTTTTGGGATAGTTGGTGTTTTGGGCATCGGTGAGTTTTTACCCGAGTTTGGGTCATCGGATTTCGATTTCTCCGTTGGATTCGTAGCGTTGATATTTAGCTATGGTGCGATTTTCGTAGGATTCCAAGTTGGTTTGAGTTTCGGGTCGTTTGCACGTTTATTTAGTAATTAATTATAACATAATATTATATTACTTGTATAAGAATAAATAGCCTTACGATTTGACGGAGACCAAATTCATCGTCTTCCTCCTGAATCGTCACGCTGTTTTGCGAAAGAGAAGAACGACAGACGTTTCTAGGCTTTCTGCCGCCAATTACAGGAGCTTTGGTGCTCGAAAATGTCATCAGTGAGTAGATTCAGACTACTTTTGCCGAGGTCTACGTGTGTGTGGTGAGTTTTCTTGTTTCTTGAGTTTTTGGACGTTAGGTTATGCAGTTTTGACCCTCTTTTTCCTTGAAAAGTTATAGGAAGTGTAGCTCGAATAAGAGTACGCTTCAACCCTTAGGTGACCATTCTTCTGAAAAAGGAGTCCTTTCCCTGGTGCTGCTTTAATATACTTTAATATCCTCAGGGCAGATTGTAGATGACATGTAACACCCCCATCCGTCGTATGATATATAATAGAAGGTCCAGCTGTAACCCGACGCCATATACCACGGACAGTCGGAAGGGTTATATAAGAATATCAAAAATCCAACTATATCTACTTGCCCTAACATAGAGCATTCTAGAGGAATCTTTTAAACTGTTGGAAAGAACCCATAATTGAATAACCAACTATCATGAATGTCCACAAACTACCACAGGAATGAAATAACAAATACACTGAAAGTACTTGGCCATATGGCCTTACAAGAGTTCACTTAACTAATTAATGTTTTACATACATTGGCCCGCAGGCCGGTCACACATGACAAAATAAATATAATTATTCTCTTTGGCCTTCGAGGGCCAGTTCGACAACATGAGCTTCTGCACGCTATTTGGTACTTGGCTTCGCAGCACCTGCAAGTAACATTCCACCGCACGGTGGCAAACAAAGTAACGGTCAGCCAAAGCCGACCAAATTATAACGACCCCGCCCCTTACTCGGGACGGCAGTGCTCCTTCTCTTCATTTCATTAACCCAGCTAAACAATAAAGTACAAACATACTTCGCCACAGGTGTAGGCTCGCATGGCCAAACACATCGTGCACTCTGGGCACATTTTTGGTGAATCCGGTCAATTCCGTGGCTTCACCAAGATCCCTGAGATGGCAACATCGTGAGCATTTTAGCCTTTCTGACCACTGCCTAAGGATCCCGACTATGCCAACGGCCAGTCCCTCTATGGGTCTCTAGCACCGAACCACATAGCCCAGGTCCGATTCCACTTGCCCATTGCTCACACCATGTAGTCACCTTAAGACGTACGCACGAGCCAAGCTTCTCTCGGATCCCGCAACAATTCCAAACATCACATAACCCAGTTATGTACAAGGCCGGCTCCCCGGCCGCCAAGTTAGCAGAACAACATTTCCGCTCAGTTTTCCGGGTGCGCCTTGGAGTTAATCCGCAAGGAATCCCTGCTGCAATCTATCGTGTAGAAACCTGAAAAACACAAAACACAAAGTCTTCTCCGGCAAACCATACAATATGCAACATCATCGATCAAGACCAACACATCCGGGTAGGCTTCACACACAATGCCTATGTCTGTGCTTCGATTTTTGGACTCTATATGCAACACAAGGGGGACTATTCACGTCAACCCCAAGGAACACCGCACACTCACCGCACACTCGCGGGAGCGGGTTTCCCTATGCAAAAGAAGGAGAGATTCACATGCTCAGGTAGAGAATCGTTACCCTTGTAGTATGCATTTCCCCCATGGAAATCTATACGGATAGAAGGCTCCGCAATGGAATTTCCTTCGCGGATCCGGTCTCGGTTCTTGAATCGGTGCTCCGATGCTCCTCCGGCGGCCGGAATCCTCCTCTTCCTTCCTCCTTGCTCTCTCCTCTCTCTAACTCCTTAGGAAGAGAATGTTAAAGAGAGAATGAGGAATTAAACCTCAATTCCCGGCCTTAACGCAGCAGGAACACATTTGTGCCATCAGATCTTAATTAAAGAAAACGAATGGCTCAGATCTGCCCAAAAATCCTCAAACCTGGGCCGAACACAGCCTTGCACACGACTGTGTCCCAGGCTGTGTGCCTCGATCCAGACACGATCGTCGAGCATAGAAGAGGACATGGGTCAAGATACGTCCGTGTCTCAAACTGACATACCCATTTCGGTTTCCGACACGCCCGTGTCCCTGGGGCGTGTTACTAGTAACCGCCACTCCAACCGACACGACTCTTGGGAACACAGGTGGTGATACGGGTATGGACACGCCCGTGTCCCTTGACACGCCCGTGTCACGCTGCCGTGTTTGCTCCCGTGTCCTTTTCTGGGCACAGCCGACCAACACGTAGAACGACACGGCCTTGGACACAACCGTGTCCTAGGCCGTGTACCCCTATACAGGCACCAAAATTTCTTAGGACGCGACCAGCTCGATTACGATTTTCGGGGCGTTACAAATCTCCCCCACTTAAAGAATTTCATCCTGAAATTATGTAAAGGTTCACAGCAATTTAAATGTTACCTGAGGGGAATAACTCGGGGTATTCTTCCAACATAATCTGCTCTCGCTCCCAAGAAAGCTCCCCACGTCCGCAGTTATCCCATTGGACTTTAACCATTCAGATTTCCTTGTTGCGGAGTCGTTTGACTTCAAAGTCTTCAATGCGTACTGGCTTGACCTTTGCTGTCAACCCGTAGTCAACCGACACTTGTTCGAATGATATGACCTGCGAAGGCTCTTGCACCGCCTTCCGCAACACCGATACGTGGAACACATCATGTAGCCCACTCAGCTCCACTGATAGCTTCAATCGATATGCTGCTTCACCAACCCGCTCAAGGATTTCAAACGGTCCAAGGTATCTCAGACTTTGCTTCTTCAAGCGTCGAACCCGCGAGACACCCTTGAACGGCTTGATTTTCAAATACACCCAGTCGCCAACACCGAACTCCACGTTCCTATGCTTGGCGTTATAGTATTTTGCATGTATGTCCTGAGCGATCTTCAACCTTTCCTGAATTGTACGTATCATTGAAGTGGCATCTTCCACCACTTGACATTTGTATAACTTCGACTCGCCTGTCTCCAACCAAGACAATGTCGTGCGACACTTTCTCCCATACAAGGCCTCGAAAGGCGCCATTCCAATACTCACTTGATAGCTGTTGTTATATACAAACTCCATCATGTACAAGTGATCTTCCCATTATTTCCCGAAATCCAAGATGCACATGCGAAACATGTCCTCCATCGTGCTATTGACCCTCTCGGTCTGACCATCCGTCTATGGATGAAAGGCTGTGCTGAAACTCAGCTTAGTTCCCAACAGACTATGCACCAACCTCCAGTCCTTCGACGTGAAGCGTCCATCTCGGTCACTAACAATACTGCGGGGCACACCATGCTATCGTACAATATTATCTACATAGAGTTTGGCTAACTTTTCCACCGGATCTTCCTTCCTGTTTGGGATGAAATGCGACACCTTTGTCAATCTATCTACGACCACCCAGATGACGTCGTTTCTCTTCTGCAACTTTGGTAAACCATGCACAAAATCCATAGAAATGTCGTCGAATTTCCACTCCGGGATAGGTAAGGACTTTAAGAAACCTCCGTATTTTGGCACTCCGCCTTCACCAAGGCACAAGTTTGGCACTTGGCCACATAAAGTGCTACATCCTTCTTTAATCCTGGCCACCAAAATAACTTCTTCATGTCTTTATACATCTTCATGCTCCCCGGGTGGATTGAGTACTTGGTATGATGAGCCTCGTACATCAACTCCTCTCGAAGACAATCCGCACTAGGAACGCATAGGCAACCGTCCCTCCAAAGCAGTCCATCCTCAACAGCAAATTGGGAATTTTACCCATCCAAAGATTCATCTAAGATCTGCTTCATGCTGCTCTCCTGAACCAAAGCTCGCCAAACTCTATCAGCTAGGTCATACTACACCTCTGTCCAACATAATTTCGCCTCGGCACTAGCCTGCTTGTCGACACAGGAGATCTCTAATGCCTCCAAATCACGGACCAAACTTTCATCATGTACCAACAACCAGCTGGCTTGCGTAGGAGTCCTGCGGCTCAATGTATCCGCCACTGCATTTCCTTTCCCAGGCACATAATGTATCTCGAAGTTGTAGTCCCCCAGGAACTCCATCCACCTCCGCTGCCTCATGTTCAGGTCTTTCTGATCTAACAGGTACTTCATGCTCTTATGATCGGTGTAGATATCGACCTTCACACCGTACAGATAGTGCCTCCACAACTTTAGAGCAAATATCACAGCCGCTAACTCTAAGTCATGGACTGGATAATTCCGCTCGTGAACCTTCAATTGTCATGAACCATATGCTATCACACTCCCATGCTGTAGCAGAACACAGCCCAAACCGCTGCCCGAAGCATCACTATAGATTTCAAACCCTTCGGTTCCACTCGGCGAACATAAAATAGGCGTCGTGGTCAACCGCCTCTTCAACTCTTCAAAAGCCTGCTCGCACTCCAGCGACCACACAAACTTTTGATCGTTCCTTGTCAACGTCATGAGTGGTAGAGCTATCCGCAAGAAGTTCTTTACGAAATGCCTGTAGTAGCCGGCAAGCCCAAGAAAGCTCCGGACTTCCGCCACTGTAGTCAATACAGGCCACTCCCGTATCGCCACTATCTTCACCGGATCCACCGCTATCCCATCTCCGCTAACAACATGACCAAGGAACGCTACTGAGGATAACCAAAACTCACACTTGGAGAACCTAGCATACAACTGATTTCTTCTCAACGTCATCAACACCATATGCAGATGCTTGTAGTGATCATCCTCACACTGCGAGTACACCAAAATATTATCGATAAATACTATCACAAAACGATCCAGGTACTCTCTGAACGTCCTGTTCATCAGATCCATAAACACGGATGGCACATTGGTCAACCCAAACGGCATGACCGTGAACTCGTAATGCCCAAACCGCATGCTGAACGCTATCTTTGGGATGTTGCTTTCCCTTATCCTCAACTGGTAGTAGCCGGATTTCAGATGTAACTTCGAATATACTGTTGACCCAACCAACTGATCAAATAGATCATCAATCCTTGGGATCAGATACTTATTCTTTTTCGTAAGCTTGTTCAACTCCCGATAGTCGATACAGAGTCGCAAGCTCCCATCCTTCTTCTTAACGAAAAAGACCGGTGCGCTCCAAGGCGACAAACTTAGACGAACATACCCTTGCTCCAACAACTCTTGCAGTTGCACCTTCAACTCCGCCATCTCTCTTGGCGCTATCCGATACGGAGAGCGTGACACCGGTTTGGCACCCGGCACCAACTCAATAGTAAAATCAATCTCCCGCTGAGGAGGGGCTCCTGGGAGATCATCTGGAAACACATCAGGATACTAGGACACAACTGCAATACTGCCCAAACTTGGCTTAGGCGTTGAAGCCTGCACTAATGTGACAAACAGCTCTTCCCAAGTCCGAATTGCCTTGATCACCTGAAGGGCCGACATCAAAATATTACCCGACCCCTTCATGCCTGTAAACGTAGTCACCCGAACAGTATTCAGTCCCAACTTAACCTCCTTTCGGTTGCAATCAATGAATGCTCACTGCTCCGAGAGCCAGTCCATACCAAAGATTACGTTGAATTCCGCTAACTGCAGTATCGACGCTTGCAAATCAAACTCCTGGTCCCCAATCCAAATCTTAACCACACAGACTCTATCCGCGCGCATTGAGCAGCCATTGGGTAACAACACATCCAACTTGTCTTTTGCCACCGAGGAAGGGACTCTGATGTGCGATACAAATCTTTCAGACAAGAAGGAATGCAAAGCTCCCGTATCAAACAGGGCTCTCACCGGACAATCAAAAATCAACACGAAGCCAAGCACCAACATATATAAGATAACATATAAAAAGACAACAACTACATAAAGTTAAACTACTGTAATTTAACTCATACATGTCACTACGTCAGCTTGTTTTATGGCCTCTTGCAGACCAATGTTATAAACTCTAGGCTGGGCTGGAGCATGGTGGGACGCGGTTGACTCCACCGGCTTCCCTTTATCTTCATAAGATGCTCCAGGCTTCCTCTCAGACTTTGCACGTCCGCTCCAACATTCACGAGCAAAATGCCCCATCTTTCCGCAGTTGTAGCAAGCTCTTGGGAATCGACTTGTGGTTGCTCCCGTCGCACCAGACGAAGGGGCTGAGCTCGAAGTCTTCGATTTCTTGTTCCATCTGCGGAAACCCGACCTTGAATTTGGCACATTGAACTCTGACTTCTTTTCCCCTGGGACCTTCTTTTCTTGTAGTTTCTTCACAAACTTTTCCAATGACCGGGCCGAATTGACAAAGGCTAGGAAGCCTTGCGCCTTAGGCCCAGCAAGGAGTAGCTGTAGATCGCCACGTAGACCCTCGTTAAATCGTTTGGTCTTCCGTTCCTCTTCGATAAACGTAGCACCAGCATAATGACCCAACCGCGTAAACTCGTGGAGATACTCATCCACGCTTCTACCCCCCTGAGTCAAACCAAGGTACTGATTATCCATCTCAAGCTTCTGAGAAGAGGGTAGAAATCTGGCCAAGAACAATCTTGAGAATTCCTCCATAGGCACATCCACAAGTTGCCTTCCCACTAAGAGATGAACCTCCAATTCGTCGCACCACAGCCTCACCTCACCAGCCAAAAGAAAGGTCGCCATGGTGGTCTTCTGCCACTCTATAGTTTCTGTGGCCGTCAAGACTCTCTTTATCGTAGAGAGCCAATCCTCAGCTTGAGTTGGCGTTCCAATCTCGTCGAACTTCGGATGATTAAAGCTCATTACATGCTTGAGCTGCTTCTTTGTAGCTCTCCTTGGTACTACATGATCAACTGCCATGCGTTCTACCACTATCAGCTCTGCTACCCTAATCAGTTCTTGCTCATTAATAAGTGGTGTGTGGTGCATTTGCCCTGCAGGCTGGGCATTTATCATAGCAAAGACTTCTTTAGCCACCAATCTGATGGTTTCTGCTAAAGGAGGTGTTGTAGGCACGTCCCTCGGTGCACTACTTTCCGCCGATTGTGGGTGTTCTGATTGCCCAGCACCACTCCTAGTTTCCTATAATAGCAAAAACCCTTTATTAGACGACAAACAAATTGCGAAAAGTAATCATTAGAACACTCGGATTCCTCAAAATAAGTGTATTTTTCTTTCCTAAGTGAACATTCGTAGGTTCTTTTAGATGTTATAACGATGACGCACACATGTGCACACCACCCCTTAAAAAGAATTTGTCCACGAATTCATTTAAGTTGACCGAAACCAGAAGTCTGATACTAAATTGTAACACCCCCATCCGTCGTATGACATATAACAGAAGGTCCAGCTGGAACCCGACGCCATATACCACTGACAGTCGGAAGGGTTATATAAGAATATCAAAAATCGAACTATATCTACTCACCCTAACACAGAGCATTCTAGCGGAAGCTTTTAAACTGTTGGAAAGAACCCATAATTGAATAACCAACTATCATGAATGTCCACAAACTACCATAGGAATGAAATGACAAATACACTGAAAGTACTTGGCCATATGACCTTACAAGAGTTCACTTAATAAATTAATGTTTTTCATACATCGGCTCGCAGGCCGGCCACACATGACAAAATAAAAACAACTATTCGCTTTGGCCTTCGAGGGCCAGCTCGGCAATATGGGCTTCTGCCCGCTATTTGGTACTTGGCTCCACAGCACCTGCAAGCAACATTCCACCGCACAGTGGCAAACAAAGTAACGGTCAGCCAAAGCTGACCAAATTATAACGATCACGCCCCTTACTCGGGATGGCAGTGCTCCTTCCCTGCATTTCATTAGCCCAGCTAAACAATAAAGTACAAATATACTTCTCCACATGTGTAGGCTCGCACGGCCAAACACCCCGTGCACTCAGGGCATATTTTCGGTGAATCTGGTCAATTCCGTGGCTTCACCACCATCCCCGGGATGGCAAAATCGTGAGCATTTTAGCCTTTCTGACCACTGCCTATGGCTCCCGACTATGCCAACGGCCAGTCCCTCTATGGGTCTCTAGCACTGAACCACATAGCCCAGGTCTGATTCCACTTGCCCGTTGCCCACACCATGTAGTCCCCTTAAGACGTACGCACGAGCAAAGCTTCTCTCGAATCCCGCAACAATTCCAAACATTACATAACCCAGTTATGTACAAGGCCGGCTCCCCGGCCGCCAAGTTAGCAGAACAACATTTCCGCTCAATTTTTCGGGTGCGCCTTGAAGTTAATCCGCAAGGATCCCTGCTGCAATCTATCGTGTAGAAACCCGAAAAACACAAAAAACGGAGTCTTCTCCGGCAAACCATACAATATGCAACATCACCGATCCAGAACAACACGTTCGGGTAGGCTTCACACACAATGGCTTTGTCCGTACTTCGATTTTTGGACTCTATATGCAACACAAGTGGGACTATTTGTAAGACCCCTCACCTTACCAAGGTGGCTCCCCGTCTTATGCACAAAACTGCCGTCTTACGGTGGCACTAACACACGTGTTAGTAGACACCGCAACACGTCGATTCTGCTGGCTAAAACGATCACATAACCTGTTGGCCAAAAGAGAGTAAGAAGTATAGGAGTAATGTAGAAATGAACTACAAATCAGTCCACAGTCACAATACATATCATATAATAAAATGAAAGTACATCCAGTCCACAATGAGTAGCAATAATAAGAAGAGTAAAAGGGCTTATGCCCTGTACATGAATATCAACTCTCCTCACACAATAAAATGCGGAAGCAAAACTATCCTCGGAGAACTCGTCCCACCTGACGTCGGGCTGCAGTGGACGTAGTAGGTTGTGGTGGTATCAACTCCTCACGTGCTGTCATCTTGTCCTGCCGGTCGTGCTGGTGCTCCATCTACTCGAGCTATTAAAAATAGTTTGGTCACCTACCATTAGTCAAAAAGACTAAGTCGTTTCCTCCGCACCTCGCCCCGCAACTCCTAGGCACCATGCGGGAGGACGAAGCGGAGGACAACAAGGGGTAACAAAAGGGAAGCAGGTTACAAGGAATCTATGCTATCAAGTATGAATGTAAACAATAAATCTACACTAG
Source organism: Platanthera guangdongensis (assembly GCA_039583875.1). NCBI lineage: Eukaryota > Viridiplantae > Streptophyta > Magnoliopsida > Asparagales > Orchidaceae > Platanthera > Platanthera guangdongensis. The sequence continues at coordinate 136,983,772 of CM077156.1, read as the reverse complement.
CAGTTCTATGTATATAGTCCAAATGTATAAGCATGTACAGTACAAGAGTAAGTAAAATTGGAAATAAGTAAGTGCAGTAAATAAAATATAAAAATCTACTACTAATATACATCACATAAGTACCCTAACTTATATGAGTGCGCATACAAACAAATAAATTAGAGTTTACAAAATTAACTTATCATATAAAAGAGCCCATACTAATTTATATGTTAAGGATCCATGAAGCGTATGTCCTAATATGAATGAATGCATGTAGTTATTTATGAGTCATGCAAGTGCAACTCACACACAACAACTCTGTGATCACAGACCTTTAGTTACCACTTTTTGTAGCTAGCATCACTCTCTGGTACCACCATTGTGGCTATAGCAGCAGTGGAGCGGGCATCTCCACTCCTAGGCGGGTATCACACTACCAAGCCTAGACCTCCTATACACCTCTGTACACGTCCTAGGTGCACTCTAGAGTATCCATGTACTAATTGCTGGCTACCTGATTGATATTTTCACATCAAGTCCGAAAACTTAATGCGGTTAAAAATCCAAAAATAGGTGATGATTCACGGGCGCCCCGGGCGGTTTATTTAATTAGAAAAGTGGATTGGTTTTTGTTTAGAAAACGGGGAGCGCGTATTTATTTATTTGGATATAAAAAGATGTGATCGAGTTTTAACGAAAGGAGACAAGTGCACCTATCGTGAGTAGTACAGGATATTCCGGGTGGAATATCGAGGTCGTATTGTTCTCGGGGTCGGTTCGGTTATTTCTACTCTTTCCTGGAGGAGACTATTATTTTACCGATAATTACTTGTCGGGTAATATATATAAACAAAAGGCAGAAAATAAAAGCATAATAAAGGTGGAGCCGATGAAGAGCTTAGCTCGATGGCACCGAATAGAATTTGAAATAAAATAAACTTTTAATAAAAAGAGATCCTAAATTTCAAATTAATTCAGGCGGAGACTTGGCCGTGGAGGTTCCACTAAAATGAGCTCACCTAGCTATAGGGCTATCGCTCACCTGAACGCTAAGACTATTTGACCGGGCTCTCATCCGACGAAGGATTCCTCTTAATGCCCGCATTACGCTAAGAACCCCGCTATTGGGTGGGGAACAAAATCCGGTAGAGTTGGCGCGCCTCCTCTCTCGAGGGTTAGTGCGGAACTCTCTTTACCAAGGGATGATCGGTCCATACGCACGACCTCTCGGCTAGCTAGCGTATGGACTACGGAAATATGGCCCACACATCGATATGTGGTCCTACGCGTCGTAAACCCCGAGCAAACCTTAAGTAATTTTAATTAATTAGAAAGAAAGGACCTTTAATTATTTTAAGCTATTTTATCTGTCCCAATGCTCTTCGATACCGAGGGCTAAGAACGGTTAGCCACTCATCGGAATGGGGACGACTTGCGGGGAAAGCAATAATGAAAGCGATAAAGAAAGCAGGAAAGTGAAAGCAGTAAAATGAAAGCAGTAAAGGAAAGCTGAAAATTGCAAGTCCTACTCAAACGAGTAGGACTGAAATGAAAGCAGTAAATGGCAAGTCCCAGCGCAAATGCGTGGGCGGGAGAAAGAAAGCGGGTCCTACTCAAACGAGTAGGACTAAATAAATGCAACACATGCATACACTCTCTCGACATAAAGTAAACACACTCACACTGCAGGAAAGTAAAACACACACACACACACACTCTCGACATAAAGTAAATGCACGCACACTGCAGGAAAGTAAAAACTCACACACTCGACAGAAAATTAAACACGCTCCACACACTCTACTGAATGAAATAAAAGCAATGCGCCATTTAACTCTTAACGAGTAGGCGGAAATAGATGCACAAGTACAAAAAAATTAAGAAAAGTTAAGTTATCCAATAATTAAAACGACTGCATTTCTACCGTTAGAAATTCAGTAGAAATGCGTAAAAAACTGAAATAAAAATAAATCGGGCAAAAAGGTTTGCAAATAAACGCAAAATGAAAATGCCAGAAAAATTCAAACGAATACATTTCTACCGCTAGAATGCGGTAGAAATGCGTAAAAAGAGAAGGAAAAATTTAAAAGAGCAAAAGTTTTGGAAAATAAAGGAAAAATACAAGTTTTTGGAAAAACAAAATAACCACATATCCATTCTTATAATGCTATAAAAACTCCTAAAAAGTGGAAGAAAAGATAAAAGGACGAAAAGTTCTACAAAACTAAAAAATCTAAGTGAAATGAAAATGACAAAACAACTTTAAAATCATTTTTATAGTTTCATAAGGGCGGATTTTGGAACAAAAACTAAATAGCTATTATGAAGATGAAAACATCTACTTAACAATAAAAAGAAGAAATAACATTTTACTCTCATACACACACACAAACGTATAAAAAAAGAACGAAAAAACTAAGTTAAAACAATAAAAGAAAATAAGATTGCATATAGAAGAGTTGCAGAGATCCATTCCAAAGCTATAATATGAGAAGAAAAACAAATTTTATTAACTAAGAACATGGGTTACAAAGACATTAAAATAAAAGCTAAGGAGAGGGTGAGAAATATCCCTTACATAGACTTTGGAAGCATCTAGGCAGCATTTCCCCTATACAAAATGGATCCAAAAGGGGAACAACAGCTCAAACAAAAGGCTGCAATTTATAGACAAAAAAATTCATCGGACATGCCCTCCGACACGGGCGTATCAGGGGGCGTGTCGACACTGTACATATGGCGGCCGTGAATTGACTGAAGATTTTGACTTTACGGTTGAAAACACGGCGGTCACGCCCCAGGTCACGGGCGTGACATTGGGCGTGTCGTTCGGCGATTGATGGCGTTGTTGACTTCAGGGGTCGCCGGCGGCGGTTTGTCGGGCCAGGTGGAAGAGTCACGCCCTAGGTCACGGGTGTGACTCTGGGCGTGTCGGGTTGAGTCGACACTCGACAAACGTCAAGCGAAAATTGTCGAGTTGGAAATTCGTCGAGCGGGATAGACACGGGCTTGGTCACGCCCCGTGTCGGATGGACACGGGCGTGTGGCCGGGCGTGTCGACGTTTTTTTCTTCAGAAATTGGCTGAATCACTAGTTGTTGACGTGTCACGCCTAGGTCACGGGCATGACCAGTAATGACACGGGCGTGACATTACTATTTTTGGCAGATATTTTGTATTTTTTATGAAAAAGAAAATATGTTAAGTTAGCAAAATATTTACAATAAAAGGAGCATTTTATTAAAGAAAATTAAACAAAAATAACAAAAATAACAAAAATAAAGTAAAACGATTTATTTAATGTACATTAAAATATGTATATTTACAACTCATCAAATACCCCCATACTTAAGCTTTTGTTATTCTAGAGCAAAAGTTGGAGATGAACTTATAAGGAATTAAATAAATCCTATGTTTAGATACCGCTTGAATTAATTAAAAGTAAGATCAAAATAAATATCCGGGGTCTAAGAATTAAATCCTAAATTATGAAAATGTTATAAATAGAGGAAGAGTTTCAAAAAGACTTCTAGAAAAAAATAAAATAGAAAGCAAAAATTTATTTTTGTTAGCTTAACAAAGATGGATTGAAATTATACAAAAAGCTTTAGCTTAAAAGAAGTTAAAGGAAATAATGCAATTTAAAACTTATGCTCTCAAAAAAATTTGAATTAATTCTAGAATAATTGAAATAGGATAAGTGGTTTGGTGGTTTATGAAGAGGGCTTGGAATTAGAGGCGATGCAATTTTTTCTCGAACCTCTACATATAATTTTTTCTTTTGAATAATTAGGAAAATGAAATCTTATTTTCCTAACATAATTTTTTTTTCTTTTTTCATAAATAATAAATAACCCAATGTATATGTGTAGGAGTAATGGATTTTATCCTCTTACTCCATAACATATAATCTTTTTAAATATTGGGTGCCTATGTTTACGGAATGAAATCTTATTCCCATTGACATAAGATCTTTTAAGGGATAGGGGTAAACATGTCAAGTAAGGCATGAAAAAAATGGAAGTGGGTTTATTTTTTCAAAAAGAAAACTAGCTTTTAATAAAAAAAAGTTTTGAGAGCAACATTTTTAAAATGAACGTTCCGATGTTTCTAAAAGCATGAAGTAGAAATAATTGAAATCCATGAATGTTATTTTCTAACATAAAAAATGAGCTTCTATTTATAAAAATTAAAAGTGGTGGTGAAAAATAAGTTCTCTATTATAAAGAAAAGACATAAAAAATTCTTTAACACTTAACCCCAGACACTTAAATCTATCAAACTTTAATTAATAAACGAATAGTAAGCAAAGAATAATTAAAATTCGCTTATAAATTAACTCGAAACTAGATTTTTGGAATGAAAAAAGGGTTAAGAAATGGTATATTCGATTTTATTTGTTACATAATTTAACAAAATATTTTTTGGAATTTTTAGAGTTTTTATCTTTTTTTTAAATTTTTTTATGATTATCATTTCTTTTGAATTTTTAAAGGTTTTTATCTCTTTTTTTAAGGATTTTTGGTTTTAATAATTTTTTTGATGTTTTTGGTTTTTTAGATTTATTTACAAGAAAGGGATAAGAAAGATGAGTTATTTACAAAAAAGATAGTGGGGAAAGAGAAAGATTTTTATTTTTTTTGTTTTTTTAAAATAATGTACAAGGTAAAAACTCGAAGGCGGCCCCGCGAACAGACTCTAATTTGAGTGGTTGGTTCGATGAGTCGAACGCCGCGGGTATGCCACGAAGTGAGTTTTAATAAATAAGAAGAGGGGGGAAGAGAGATTTTTACAAAAAATATTTACAAAGTAAAAAGAAATTTTTTTACCAAAAAATTTTCTGATGTTTTATAAGTTTTTTTTGAATTTTTTGTGTTTTGTGATTTTTTTTTTGAGTTTTATGATAATAAAAAACAAGGAATTTTTTTTTAATGTTTTAAGTTTTGCAATTTTTTTGTATTTTTTATGAGTACGGAATAATAAAAAAATGCAGAATAGGAAAACAACCCCATACTTAAACCCAACATTGTCTCCAATGTTGTAATCTAAGTATGCAGAACAGGTAATATACAAAATATAAGAAGTACAAAAAGAAAAATAGAAGGTAGAAGCTTCCCTTAGACGAGTTCGGGGAGGCCCGAGTCGAAACCTTGCATTTATTGTTAGAAGAAGAAAAAAGAAGCAAAAAAAGATATCATAAAAGCGAAAAAGAGAAATTCGGCTAAAAGATATGCGGACGGTAGGGGGCAGGTGTGTGACTCGAAGCTAACGTCTTAGCTTTTGAGCGTGTACAAAAATGCGCTCCCATAGCGCGCACAATAATGGGAAGCGCGCCGAAGCAAAACAAGTGAAAATAAAATAAGCAAAATAAATACATTTTTATTAAAAATCAAATTATTATTTTTTGTGTTTTTTTTGTAAAGTAGATTTTTTATTTTTTGGTTGATTTTTTAGGTAGGTTTTTTAGTTTTTTTTTGGTTTTGAGGGTGTTTTTGAGTTTTTCGGTTGTTATTTTTTTATTAAGTTTTAAGTTTTAAGGGTTTTAATAGTTTGTTTTTTATTTTATTTTTAAGATTTTTGATTTTTAGGTTTTTTTTAGTGTTTTATGATTTTTTTCCATAAAAATAATGAAAATTTTTTAAATTTTTTTCATTTTTTTTTAGAGATTTTGTTTTTTTTTGGTTTTAGACGGTTTTCAATTTTTTTAGCTTTATACGTTTTTCAAATTTTTTAGTTTTAGAGGTTTTTAAAATTTTTAGTTTTATAAGTTTTTCAAATTTTTTAGTTTTATAGGTTTTTCAAATTTTTAGTTTTATAAGTTTCGTAAGTTTTTTTTAAGTTATTATTATTATTAGTAAATTTGTTTTGTTTTGTTTTTTTTTTTGGTTAACCATACATTTATATATATATATAAGTAAAATTTATAGAACTCCAGGGTTCAAAATAACGACACGAATGTCCCCGACAACGACGCCAAAAACTTGATTGATATTTTTGCATCAAGTCCGAAAACTTAATGCGGTTAAAATTCCAAAAATAGGTGAGGATTCACGCGGCGCCCCGGGCGGTTTATTTAATTAGAAAAGCGGATTGGTTTATGTTTAGAAAACGGGGAGCGCGTATTTATTTATTTGGATATAAAAAGATGTGATCGAGTTTTAATGAAAGCAGGCAAGTGCACCTATCGTGAGTAGTACATGATATTTCGGGTGGAATATCGAGATCGTATTGTTCTCGGGGTCGGTTCAGTTATTTCTACTCTTCTCTGGAGGGGACTATTATTTTACTGATAATTACTTGTCGGGTAATATATATAAACAAAAGGCAAAAAATAAAAGCATAATAAAGGTGGAGCCAATGAAGAGCTTAGCTCGATGGCACCGAATAGAATTTGAACTTAAATAAATATTTAATTAAAAGAGATCCTAAATTTCAAATTAATTAAGGCGGAGACTTGGCCGTGGAGGTTCCACTAAAATGAGCTCACCTAGCTATAGGGTTATCGCTCACCTGAATGCTAAGACTATTCGACCGGGCTCTCGTCCGACGAAGGATTCCTCTTAACGCCCGCATTACGCTAAAAACCCCTCTATTGGGTGGGGAACCCAATCCGGTAGAGTTGGCGCGCCTCCTCTCTCGAGGGTCAGTGCAGAACTCTCTTAACCAAGGGGTGATCGGTCCATACGCACGGCCTCTCGGCTAGCTAGCGTATGGACTACGGAAATAGGGCCCACATATCGATATGTGGTCCTACGCGTCGTAAACCCGGAGCAAACCTTAAGTAATTTTAATTAATTAGAAAGTAAGGACCTTTAATTATTTTAAGCTATTTTATCTGTCCCAATTCTCTTCGATACCAAGGGCTAAGAATGGTTAGCCACTCATCGGAATGGGGATGGCTTGCGGGGAAAGTAATAAAGAAAGAGATAAAAAAGCAGGAAAGTGAAAGCAGTAAAATGAAAGCAGTAAAGGAAAGCTGATAATTGCACGTCCTACTCAAACGAGTAGAATTGAAATGAAAGCAGTAAATGACATGTCCCTGCGCAAATGCGTGGGCGGGAGAAAGAAAGTGTGTCCTACTCAAACGAGTAAGACTAAATAAATGCAACACACACACACACTCTCGACATAAAGTAAACACACTCACACTACAGGAAAGTAAAACACACACACACACACACACACACACACACATACACACACACTCGACATAAAGTAAACGCACGCACACTGCAGGAAAGTAAAAACTCACACACTCGATAGAAAATTAAACACGCTCCACACACTCTACTGAATGAAATAAAAGCAATGCGCCATTTAACTCTTAACGAGTAGGCGAAAATAGATGCACAAGTACAAAAAAAACTAAGAAAAGCTAAGTTATCCAAAAATTAAAACGACTGCATTTCTACCGCTAGAATGCGGTAGAAATGCATAAATAGCTGAAATAAAAATAAACCGGGCAAAAAGGTTTGCAAACAAATGCAAAATAAAAATGCCCGAAAAATTAAAACGAATACATTTCTACCGCTAGAATGCGGTAGAAATGCGTAAAAAGAGAATGAAAAATCTAAAAGAACAAAAGTTTTGGAAAATAAAGGAAAAATACAAATGTTTGGAAAAACAAAATAACAACATATCCATTATTATAATGATATAAAAACTCCTAAAAAGTGGAAGAAAAGATAAAAGGACGAAAAGTTTTACAAAACTAAAAAGTCTAAGTGAAATGAAAATGACAAAACTACTTTAAAATCGTTTTTATAGTTTCATAAGGACGAGTTTTAGAACAAAAACTAAATAGCTATTATGAAGATGAAAACATTTACTTAACAATAAAAAGAAGAAATAACATTTTACTCTCATACACACACACGTATAAAAAAAGAACGAAAAAACTCAGTTAAAACAAGAAAAGAAGATAAGATTGCATAACGAAGAGTTGCATAGATCCATTCCAAAGCTATAATAAGAGAAGAAAAACAAATTTTATTAACTAAGAACACGGGTTACAAAGACACGAAAATAAAAGCTAAGGAGAGGGGGAGAAATATCCCTTACATAGACTTTGGAAGCATCCAGGCAGCATTTCCCCTATACAAAATGGATCCAAAATGGGAACAGCAGCTCAAACAGAAGGCTGCAATTTATATACAAAAAAATCATCGGACACGCCCTCCGACACGGGCGTGTCAGGGGGCGTGTCGACACGATACATATGGCAGTCGTGAATTGACTGGAGATTTTGACTTTGCGGCTGAAAACGCGGCGGTCACGCCCCAGGTCACGGGCGTGACATTGGGCGTGTCGTTCGATGATTGATGGCGTTGTCGACTTCAGGGGTTGCCAGCGGCGGTTTGTCGGGCCAGGTGGAAGAGTCACGCCCTAGGTCACGGGCATGACTCTGGGCGTGTCGGGTTGAGTCGACACTCAACAAACGTCGAGTGGAAATTGTCGAGTTGGAAATTCGTCGAGCGAGATGGACACGGGCTTGGTCACGCCCCGTGTCGGATGGACACGGGCGTGTGGCCGGGCTTGTCGACGTTTTTTTCTTCAAAAATTGGCTGAATCACTGGTTGTTGATGTGTCACGCCCAGGTCACGGGCATGACCAGTAATGACACGGGCGTGCAATTACTGTTTTTGGCAGATATTTTGTATTTTTTCTGAAAAAGAAAATATGTTAAGTTAGCAAAATATTTACAATAAAAGGAACATTTTATTAAAGAAAATTAAACAAAAATAACAAAAATAAAGTAGAATGATTTATTTAATGTACATTAAAATATGTATATTTACAACTCATTAAATACCCTCATACTTAAGTTTTTGCTATTGCAGAGCAAAAGTTTGAGATGAACTTATAATGAATTAAATAAATCCTAAGTTTAGCTAGCGCTTGAATTAATTAAAAGTAAGATCAAAATAAATATCCGAGGTCTAAGAATTAAATCCTAAATTATGAAAATATTATAAATAGAGGAAGAGTTTCAAAAAGACTTCCATAAAAAAATAAAATAAAAAGCAAAAATTTATTTTTGTTAGTTTAACAAAGATGGATTGGAATTATACAAAAAACTTTAGCTTAAAAGAAGTTAAAGGAAATAATGCAATTTAAAAGTTATGCTCTCAAAAAAATTTGAATTAATTCTAGAATCATTAAAATAGGATAAGTGGTTTGGTGGTTTATGAAGAGGGCTTGGAATTAGAGGCGATCCAATTTTTTCTCGAACCTCTACATATATTTTTTTCTTTTGAATAATCAGGAAAATGAAATCTTATTTTTCTAACATAATTTTTTTTCTTTCTTCATAAATAATAAATAACCCAATGTATATGTGTAGGAGTAATGAATTTTATCCTCGTACTCCATAACATATAATCTTTTTAAATATTGGATGTCTATGTTTATGGAATGAAATCTTATTTCCATTGACATAAGATTTTTTAAGGGATAGGGGTAAACATGACAAGGAAGACATGAAAAAAAATGGAAGTGAGTTTATTTTTTCAAAAAGAAAACTAGCTTTTAATAAAAAAAAGTTTTGAGAGCAAACTTTTTAAAATGAACGTTCCGATGTTTCTAAAAGCATGAGGTAGAAATAATTGAAATTCATGGATGTTATTTTCTAACATAAAAAATGAGCTTCTATTTATAAAAATTAGAAGTGGTGGTGAAAAACAAGTTCTCTATTATAAGGAAAAGACATAAAAATTCTTTAACACTTAACCCCAGACACTTAAATCTATCAAACTTTATTTAATAAATGAATAGTAAGCAAAGAATAATTAAAATTCGCTTATAAATTAACTCGAAACTAGATTTTTGGAATGCAAAAAGGGTTAAGAAATGGTATATTCGATTTTATTTATTACATAATTTAACAAAATATTTTTTGGAATTTTTAGAGTTTTTATCTTTTTTTTATTTTTTTTGTGATTATCATTTCTTTTGAATTTTTAAAGGTTTTTATCTCTTTTTTTAAGGATTTTTGGTTTTAATAATTTTTTTTGATGTTTTTGGTTTTTTATATTTATTTACAAGAAAAGGATGAGAAAGAAGAGTTATTTACAAAGAAAATAGTGGGGAAAGAGAAAGATTTTTTTTTAAATAATGTACAAGGTAAAAACTCGAAGACGGCCCCACGAACAGACTCTTATTTGAGTGGTTGGTTCGATGAGTCGAACGCCGCGGGCATGCCACGAAGTGAGTTTTAATAAATAAGAAGAGGGGGGAAGAGAGATTTTTACAAAAATATTTACAAAGTATAAAGAAATTTTTTTACCAAATTTTTTTTTGATGTTTTATAAGTTTTTTTTGAATTTTTTGTGTTTTATGATTTTTTTTGAGTTTTATGATAATAAAAAACAAGGAATTTTTTTTTTATGTTTTAAGTTTTGCAATTTTTTTGTATTTTTTATGAGTACGGAATAATAAAAAAAAATGCAGAATAGAAAAACACCCACATACTTAAACACAACATTGTCCCCAATGTTGTAATCTAAGTATGTGGAACAGGTAATATACAAAATATAAGAAGTACAAAAAGAAAAAGAGAAGGTAAAAGCTTCCCTTAGACGAGTTTGGGGAGGCCCGGGTCGAAATCCTGCATTTATTGTTAGAAGAAGAAGAAAAAAGAAAAAAGGATATCATAAAAGCGAAAAAGAGAAATTCGGCTAAAAGATATGCGGACGGTAGGGGGCAGGTGTGTGACTCGAAGCTAACGTCTTAGCTTTTGAGCGTCCACAAAAATGCGCTCCCCTAGCGCGCACAAAAATGGGAAGCGCGCCGAAGCAAAACAAGTGAAAATAAAATAAACAAAATATATACATTTTTATTAAAAATCAAATTATTATTTTTTGTGTTTTTTTGTAAAGTAGATTTTTTTATTTTTTAGTTGATTTTTAGGTAGGTTTTTTAGTTTTTTTGGGGTTTTGAGTGTGTTTTTGAGTTTTTCGGTTGTTATTTTTTTGTTAAGTTTTAAGGGTTTTAATAGTTTGTCTTTAATTTTATTCTTAAGTTTTTATTTTTAGGTTTTTTTTAGTGTTTTATGTTTTTTTTCCATAAAAATAATGAAAATATTTTTAATTTTTTTCATTTTTTTTTAGAGATTTGTTTTTTTTTTGGTTTTAGAGGTTTTTCATTTTTTTTAGCTTTATAAGTTTTTCCAATTTTTTTGTTTTAGAGGTTATTTAAATTTTTAGTTTTATAAGTTTTTCGATTTTTCAAATTTTTAGTTTTATAAGTTTTGTAAGTTTTTTTTAAGTTATTGTTATTATTATTATTAGTAGTAAATTTGTTCTTTTTTTGGTTAACCATACATATATATATATATATATATATATATATATATATATATATATATATATATATATATATATATATGTAAAATTAATAGAACTCCAGAGTTCAAAATAACGACACGAATGTCCCCGGCAACGGCGCCAAAAACTTGATTGATATTTTTTGAATCAAGTCCGAAAACTTAATGCGGTTAAAACTCCAAAAATAGGTGAGGATGCGAGGCGCCCCGGGCAATTTTATTTGATGTTTTTGATTTTTAAGATTTATTTACAAGAAAAGAATGAGAAAGAAGAGTTATTTACAAAGAAGATAGTGGGGAAAGCGAAAGATTTTTATTTTTTTGTTTTTTTTAAATAATGTACAAGGTAAAAACTCGAAGGCGGCCCCGCGAACAGACTCTTATTTGAGTGGTTGGTTCGATGAGTCGAACGCCGCGGGTATGCCATGAAGTGAATTTTAAAAATACGAAGAGGGGGGAAGAGAGATTTTTACAAAAAAATATTTACAAAGTAAAAAGAAATTTTTTTACCAAATTTTTTTTTGATGTTTTATAAGTTTTTTTTGAATTTTTTGTGTTTAATGATTTTTTTTTGAGTTTTATGATAATAAAAAACACGGAAACTTTTATTATTATTATTTTTATGTTTTAAGTTTTGCAATTTTTTTGTATTTTCTATGAGTACGAAATAATAAAAAAATGCAGAATAGAAAAACACCCCCATACTTAAACCCAACATTGTCCACAATATTGTAATCTAAGTATGGGAACAGGTAATATACAAAATATAAGAAGTACAAAAAGAAAAAGAGAAGGTAGAAGCTTCCCTTAGACAAGTTCGGGGAGGCCCGGGTCGAAACCCTACATTTATTGTTAGAAGAAGAAGAAAGAAGCAAAAAAGGATATCATAAAAGCGAAAAAGAGAAATTCGGCTAAAAGATATGCGGACGGTAGGGGGCAGGTGTGTGACTCGAAGCTAACGTCTTAGCTTTTGAGCGTGTACAAAAATGCGCTCCCCTAGCGCGCACAAAAATGGGAAGCGCGCCGAAGCAAAATAAGTGAAAATAAAATAAGCAAAATATATACATTTTTATTAAAAAACAAATTATTATTTTTTGTGTTTTTTTTTGTAAAGTAGATTTTTTTATTTTTTTGTTGATTTTTTAGGTAGGTTTTTTTGTTTTGTTTTTGGTTTTGAGGGTGTTTTTGAGTTTTTCGATTGTTTTTAATTTTATTTTTAAGTTTTTGATTTTTAAGTTTTTTTTAGTGTTTTATGTTTTTTTTCCATAAAAATAATGAAATTTTTTTTAATTTTTTTTAGAGATTTTTTTTGGTTTTAGAGGTTTTTCAATTTTTTTAGCTTTATAAGTTTTTCAAATTTTTTAGTTTTAGAGGTTTTTTAAATTTTTAGTTTTATAAGTTTTTCAAATCTTTTAGTTTTATAGGTTTTTCAAATTTTTAGTTTTATAAGTTTTGTAAGTTTTTTTAAAGTTATTATTATTATTATTATTAGTAAATTTGTTTTTTTGGTTAACCATACATTTATTTATATATATATATATATATATATATATATATATATATATATATATATATATATATATATATATATATGTAAAATTAATAGAACTCCAGTGTTCAAAATAACGATACGAATGTCCCCGGCAACGCCGCCAAAAACTTGATTGATATTTTCGCATCAAGTCTGAAAACTTAATGCGGTTAAAACTCCAAAAGTAGGTGAGGATTCACGCGGCGCCCCGGGCGGTTTATTTAATTAGAAAAGCGGATTGGTTTTTGTTTAGAAAACGGGGAGCGCGTATTTATTTATTTGGATATAAAAAGATGTGATCGAGTTTTAACGAAAGGAGGCAAATGCACCTATCGTGAGTAGTACAGGATATTCCGGGTGGAATATCGAGATCGTATTGTTCTCGGGGTCAGTTCGGTTATTTCTACTCTTCCCTGGAGGGGACTATTATTTTACCGATAATTACTTGTCGGGAAATATATATAAACAAAAAGGCAGAAAATAAAAACATAATAAAGGTGGAGCCGATGAAGTGCTTAGCTCGATGGCACCGAATAGAATTTGAACTAAAATAAACTTTTAATAAAAGAGATCATAAATTTCAAATTAATTAAGGCGGAGACTTGGCCGTGGAGGTTCCACTAAAATGAGCTCACCTAGCTATAGGGCTATCGCTCACCTGAACGCTAAGACTATTCGACCGGGCTCTCGTCCGACGAAGGATTCCTCTTAATGCCTGCATTACGCTAAGAACCCCGTTATTGGGTGGGGAACCCAATTCAGTAGAGTTGGCACGCCTCCTCTCTCGAGGGTTAGTGCAGGACTCTCTTTACCAAGGGGTAATCGGTCCATACGCCCGGCCTCTTGGCTAGCTAGCGTATGAACTACAGAAATAGGGCCCACACATCGATATGTGGTCCTACGCGTCGTAAACCCCGAGCAAACCTTAAGTAATTTTAATTAATTATAAAGTAAGGACCTTTAATTATTTTAAGCTATTTTATCTGTCCCAATGCTCTTCGATGCCGAGGGCTAAGAACGGTTAGCCACTCATTGGAATGGGGGCGGCTTGCGGGGAAAACAATAAAGAAAGCGATAAAGAAAGTAGGAAAGTGAAAGCAGTAAAATGAAAGCAGTAAAGGAAAGTCGAAAATTGCAAGTCCTACTCAAACGAGTAGGACTGAAATGAAAGCAGTAAATGGCAAGTCCCGGCGCAAATGCGTGGGCGGGAGAAAGAAAGCGGGTCCTACTCAAATGAGTAGGAATAAATAAATACAACACACGCACACACTCTCTCGACAAAAAGTAAACACACTCACACTGCAGGAAAGTAAAACACACACACACACACACACACACGACATAAAGTAAACGCACGCACACTGCAGGAAAGTAAAAACTCACACACTCGATAGAAGATTAAACACGCTCCACACACTCTACTGAATGAAATAAAAGCAATGCGCCATTTAACTCTTAACCAGTAGGCGGAAATAGATGCACAAGTACAAAAAAAATTAAGAAAAGCTAAGTTATCCAAAAATTAAAACGACTGCATTTCTACCGCTAGAATGCGGTAGAAATGCGTAAAAAACTGAAATAAAAATAAACCGGGCAAAAAATTTTGCAAATAAACGCAAAATAAAAATGCCCGAAAAATTAAAATGAATACATTTCTACCACTAGAATGCGGTAGAAATGCGTAAAAAAAGAACAAAAAATTTAAAAGAGTAAAAGTTTTGGAAAATAAAGGAAAAATACAAGTGTTTGGAAAAACAAAATAACAACATATCCATTCTTATAATGCTATAAAAACTCCTAAAAAGTGGAAGAAAAGATAAAAGGACGAAAAGTTCTACAAAACTAAAAAGTCTAAGTGAAATGAAAATGACAAAACCACTTTAAAATCGTTTTTATGGTTTCATAAGGACGAGTTTTATAACAAAAACAAAATAGCTATTATGAAGATGAAAACATCTACTTAACAATAAAAAGAAGAAATAACATTTTACTCTCATATACACACACACACACGTATAAAAAAAGAACGAAAAAACTAAGTTAAAACAAGAAAAGAAGATAAGATTGCATAAAGAAGAGTTGTATAGATCCATTCCAAAGCTATAATAAGAGAAGAAAAACAAATTTTATTAACTAAGAACACGGGTTACAAAGACACAAAAATAAAAGCTAAGGAGAGGGGGAGAAATATCCCTTACATAGACTTTGGAAGCATCCAGGCAGCATTTCCCCTATATAAAATGGATCCAAAAGAGGAACAACAGCTCAAACAAAAGGCTGCAATTTATAGACAAAAATATTCATCGGACACACCCTCCGACACGGGCGTGTCAGGGGGCGTGTCGACATTGTACATATGGCGGCCGTGAATTGACTGGAGATTTTGACTTTGCGGCTGAAAATGCGGCGGTCACGCCCCAGGTCACGGGCGTGACATTGGGCGTGTCGTTCGACGATTGATGGCGTTGTTGACTTCAGGGGTCATCGGCGGCAGTTTGTCGGGCCAGGTGGAAGAGTCACGCCCTACGTCACGGGCGTGACTCTGGGCGTGTCGGGTTGAGTTGACACTCGACAAATGTCGAGCGGAAATTGTCGAGTTGGAAATTCGTCGAGCGGGATGGACACGGGCTTGGTCACGCCCCGTGTCGGATGGGCACGGGCGTGTGGCCGGGCGTGTCGACATTTTTTTCTTCAGAAATTGGCTGAATACCCGGTTGTTGACGTGTCACGCCCAGGTCACGGGCGTGACCAGTAATGACACAGGCGTGACATTACTGTTTTTGGCAGATATTTTGTATTTTTTTTTTGAAAAAGAAAATATGTTAAGTTAGCAAAATATTTACAATAAAAGGAGCATTTTATTAAATAAAATTAAACAAAAATAACAAAAATAAAGTAAAACAATTTATTTAATGTACATTAAAATATGTATATTTATAACTCATCACTACCCACCAGTCCTTTTGGTCGAGTGTGCATTTTCGGGGATCGTCCTCCAGACCGTAGTGTAAAACAACCCACTGGCCCCTCAAACCATCACACCTCGCCAGAGCCACCGTACTGCCATTGGTGTGACGATTGGCCTAGTACCGCATGACCCGCCACAAGTTTATGCACATGCAAGATATTCCAACCCGAGCCTCCAGCTCGCAGGACCAACCCGTCCTGAATCCCTCCAACCCTATATGGGTGAGAATGTTACCACAATCCCTCCAACCCTATACGGGTGAGAATGATGATACGTTGCTTAACTTATTAGACTAATCTTATCTACGGGTTATTATACTTAGTGATTTAAAGTTAATCCCAGGACTGCCCATGGTATACCCGATGAAGGGTTCTAGGAGGCACTAGGGACTACGATGGGATTATGCCCAAAGCTCCCTTTCTCAAGGATATTTACTTTAGTTGATGACTACCCATAATTCACCCCCAGCTCTCGTTGTTGCTCTGGAACAAACCTAATGACTTAAGAAATTACCGGGAAATCGGCGGTCTTCCGCTGATCTCCGTTTTCACCACTGTACTTATGGTTTGCACTCCACCCCTCGTGATCTAGTAGTGACCTATAGGAGACCAATCAAGGCTTATTCCTCTAATGCAATTCTCACCTCAATAGTTAATCATATCCCCCTGTAGTTTTAGTACTTTAGGCTAACTGTGCTAGTCACTACCCATGGCCCAATACCACCCGTATAGTCGGACTTCCAATCTTTTGGTCACCATGATCCTAAATATTTATCATAGGGTAGTATGATATGTACTATTGAACATATGAAATTTTACTATTTTCCCACGTCATTAAAACCCTAAATTAAATTCTTTAATTAAGTGGTCTATGTCACTTTATGCATGAGATACTATGACAAATTGTTCTATGGGTCTAATAAATTTTTTTTGAGGATCATCTAGGTTAATTATGGCTGGATATCAAGAATTTTGATTTTCCCATATATATTTCTATTTAATTCTATTTATTGTTAAATCCATTAATCGGCCACTTTCCAAATGAAGTAGAAGAAACATGTTACTGAAAATTCTATAAACATTACTGCAGATGTAAATTACTAAAACAATACTAAGTGTCAAGATTCATAACTTAAAACAGTAATTTGATCCTTTATTATCCCATATGAAAATATCACTAAAATGTCATTCCTTGAGTTTTAAATTTAATAAAGTATCCAAAAATTCTAAGATAATTATACCATGTCAATATCTCATAAATACATCACTATGAAGTTTTCCAGAATATTTGTATTGTAATTTCCACCATAGATAAATAATTTCCCCAAAAGGGCAAAATGGTCAAAACTACATAAAATCATCATAAAGTCAACTAATCAGGGCCATAAATTTTCCAGGGATTACATATAACTCCTTTGAGCTTGTGACAATATCTAGTGTTTTAAAATCACCAATATTCCTATTTTCAAATTTTTTCATATAAATGGCGTAATTTTCAAAAATTCCAAATAATGGGATTTTTGCTTCCACAAATCCCAATATTTCTATGAGGGGTAAAATACATCCCTATGAACTCATGTGCAGAGTTTTGTAGTCATACCATGTGTAATAAAGGGTAAATTCACATTTTGGTAAATATGGCTATATGCACCCCAAGCCTATATTAACCCTTCACATGCAAGAGGGAATACCCATCATGCAGAAGTCAACAGTGACTGAAATTTTTATGAAGGTCATATAATGAACCCAAGGATATGCCACCAAATGTTGGGGCCATTTGGAGTCATATTACTCCAAATATTTCATTAATTTACTTTTGTGTATTTTTCACAAATACTATATAAAATATTTTCCCCAAAATTCCAATTTTTGGATAGAGTTTACGTCTACCATGGTCAAGCACATGTCCAAAATTTTGGGTCATGTGGACTTCTGGTTTGGCATGGGCATGTATTTGAATTTCTGCCCTTGCCTAGGAGAATGGCCCTACAGGGAGCCCTACAGCTCCAAAACTCATGTTTAGGGTAGCAAATTGAAGGTAAGACATAGATCTACACATGTCCTAGTAGAATGGCCCTACAGGGAGCTCTACAACTCCAAAACTCATGTTTAGGGTAGCAAATTGAAGGTAAGACATAGATCTACACTTTTTATGTTGGTGACCAGTTCTAAAATTGCATGTAAGGGGCCTATATTTAACATGCAAAGTGCTATATAAAATGTGACAGAAATTGAATGAAATTAATATAACCTATAGTTTGATTTGAATAAAGTGGACGACATCCGTTCATCGTCCTCGATCAACAACGGCTGAGATTGAACCTGCCTGGGTCATGTTTGCTGGCCATTTCCGGCCACCTGGGCCGGCGCCACCGCCGGAGATTATTGTCACCACCTCCGTTGAGGTGGGGGCTAATGTTTCTCGGGGGTGAGGCGGTCGGAGGCGGCTCCTCCGGCGATCCCGAGCAAGAAGAAAAGTTCGAGAAATTCACTCCATTCTCACATGGCATCAGGTTCAATTAAGCCTGATATATCCCCTAAAAGATTTAGGATCCTTGTACGGGGTAGAGGTGAGGTGAAACAAACCCTTATGGCAGCTTGATGGCGAGTTTGGCGGTGGTGAGCCATGGCCGAGCTTACTCCAGCAACTTTAAAGAATTGGTTTCAAGACAACCTAAACACCTAGAGGGAGGGGGGTGAATAGGTACAATTTCTTTTTACACTAAGGCAGAATATAAATTCAGTTAATCACATAGAATCAAACAGATCAACTGCTACCACATCACAGAAATCACACAATCACACACAATCACAGATGGCACACAGTTTTATAGTGGTTCCCCAAATGATGGGTACATCCACTTTCCCCCTTCGCTTATCTAGCAGTATGCTAGATTCGGCCTAACTTCTTCCTTCATTCTCAGATCTACAGATCTTACAGCTCAGAACCCAGTCAAGGTTCCTACAACTCAGAGTGAGTCCACACTCCTACAACTCAGGCAATTAAGCCCTACCTCAGCCTTCACCCAGGCCTACAACTCAGAGAATCAAATCTCCTACCTCAGGCACACAGCCCTACCTCAGCCTTCCCAAGGCATACAACTCAAAGATGTAAATCTCCTACCTCAGGCACTCAGCCCTACCTCAGCCTTTATAAATTAGGCTAACGACTCAGATCAATAATGATCTTATAGAAAAATGATAAAAATAAGTTGTATCTTCCACCCAAGTTGAGAGAGAATGGGTACAAAGATTTCTTGATCAGTTCTTGAAAAATCTGATTACTCAGAAATCAACCTGTCTTTGGCTTTCTTCAAAGCTTCTTGAATCTGAACACAATAAGGTTGAATTTCTTGAAGATGATCTTCAATCAGCTTCCTTCTTAAAATCCAGAAATCAATCTGAATTCTTCTTTACAGATTAGTTCAGGATCTGCTCTAAAGAGACTAGTTAATGATAGTCTCTTTCTTCACTTGAATTGTTGGAGCTCTCTCTCTACAAATTCTTCTGAAGATATGTTGAAATTCTTCACTTAGATCCACACGAAATCTCTGACTGGATTTCCTTGTGTATATTGGATCTTCTGTTGCAATTATGATTTCGTGTACTTCGTTTTTTTTCATTCTTCTTACTTCATTCCTGTTCTGTTGATAGAATTTGTCATTATATAGATTTCATCCAAGGTTACCGACTGATCCGATTGCTAACTAACTTCTGACAGATCTGACAGTTGCAGTAGACCTGTTGGTTATGGCATCTGTCAAGTCTTCCAGTCACTTCTTGAAACTTTGTCTCTGTCAGCAAAATGTCGAGTCTGAACTTCACGTGTCGACATAAGTAGACTAAGTGTCGACACAATCCTTGGTGGTGTCGACATAACTCTCATGGTGTCGACACTGCTTCTTGACATATCTTCTGTAAGAATGTGTTGACACAAGTCCTGTGTGTCGACACAGTCACTTCTTGTCTTGACACAATTGACTTAGAAGAAATTCTGGTGTCAGTGTGTCGACCCAAGTCCTGTGTGTCGACACAGTTGATGTCGACTGAACTTTCTGCGTGTCGACACAAGTCCTGTGTGTCAACACAGTTGATATCGACTGAGCTTTTTGTGTGTCGACACAAGTCCTATGTGTTGACACAGTTGATGTCGACTGAGCTTTCTGTGTGTCAACACTGCTTCTCCAATTATTGACACAATTGTCTGCAGGTGTCGACACAGCTTTTCCCAAGTGTCGACACAAGTCTTCACAAGTGTCGACACAACTTCTTCTGGTGTCGACTCATGGACTTAGAAACCTTTCCTGCATATTCTTAACCTGCACATATAAACTCAAAACAACATCAAATACACCTTGATGAATATCATTAAGCTATGTTAGGCTTCTCCAAATCTGGTACACATTTTCCAATGTACCCAACAATCTCCCCCTATTTGGAGAAGTCATAACCCTTAATCAATGATATACACCATTTATAATAAACACACATTATGATGTATATAAATATTACATGACAAAGCAACATATAAACAAAACATGTACAATATATCATTATAGAATGATGCAAACACAGTGAGCATGAATCATTGTTTTGTTTAAACTATCAAAAGTTTGTCAACAATTAGTTTACATAGATTTTTTTAACAACTAAAGATTACATTTTTGTAAAATCTAGGTAATCTATTCTAAGGCTGATCTGGCTTCTTGATGACTATGCCTTTTCCTGGTTTGACTTGAGCCTGCACAGTAGGTTCAGCATCATCAATAGGTTTCTTCCCTTTCAGATCCTTCCTTTTCTGTTCTTCAGCCCTTATCTTTTGCCTTTCAAAATAATGAAAAGGCTTTGGAAAGTACTTGCTAGGCTCCAGAGCATTTGCAGGTAACTTCCCAGCTTTTGCTTTCCTTCTATATTGAAGAATGGCTTCCTGCCTGGCTTCATACTTGTTCCATTCTTGCTCAGTGTACCATTTTCCCCTTTCATGGGTCTTGTACTTCACAGCTTTCCAGGCAATCAAGATAATGTTCCCGGAAGTAGGACTCCATTGCTCAAAATCAGGCTTCAACTCTGCCTGTTCTCTAAACCTTTTCTTTGAGAGCTGAGCTTCTTGCTCTTTATACAAAGCTGTTGTTGACATTTCTACTTTCTCAATGATAACATTCTTAGTAGCCTCTGGAGGGATGTATATCTGATCAACCAGGTGTTGAATTTCTTCAAAGTTAGAAGGGGGATATATGATTTGAGCTACTTCCTGCTGACCCCCTTCATTTCCTGCAGCCTTAATTGCTGATTCAGCTGTGTTGTCATCATCACAAAGGGGTGGATATCCCAGAGTTGCTCTAATAACATTTGTTATCCATTTAGCATGCTCTGAGCTAGCATTGACTATCAACCTCTCCCCCTTTATGACTTCTCTTTCAATATGATCCCTGAGATCATTCTTTTGGAACCTGATTTGATTAGCCAGATAATGTGTTCCCTCTGTATAATAGGCTTTAAAATTTTGAAGCTGAGCATATATAAGCTGCTGAGAGGCTTGAAGTGCAGATTGGAAAGTGGCTAAATCCTCTTGAAGTTTCTTATCAAACTCTGATTGCTCTTTAGCCCTTGCCTCAGTCAGTACAGTTGCAGTATTCTTTAATTCTGTAACAATCACATTGCATGATTCAGTAAGATTATCATTCATTCTAATTTGATTTTCAAGGACATAGCCTTGCTTGACCACTATATCATCAACTTTAGTCTTTATTCCTTCTTGTTGTTTTGCTAAGAAAACCACAGCATTACCTCCTTTGTGGAAGCAATCTGTCATCTCCTTTTTATTCTGATTTACCTCAAATCTAATTGATTTTATATCTTGAGCCAAGGAGAATTGCAAATCTTTATGGGTCTCATCCATATATTTCTCCACGTCTATTCTTTGTTCATCTAATTTTACTTGAAAAGATACCAGTAAGGAGCAATAATCTTGTGTAGGAACTGGTTGTGGAGCAGTTTGCAATGCCCTTTTATAGCTTTGGCTTCTTCTTTTGAAAACCATCAGCTTTCTCTTCTTTGCTTGACTTTCTGCTTCATCTTCAGAAGCTGAGGTACTTGCTATATCAACTCTTTCCTGAGGATTAGGAGGCAGTTCCTTTTAGTTCTAGCTTGCTCCCCCTCAATGCCAGCTTGCTCCCCCTCAGTTCTGACTTGCTCCCCCTCAGTTTCAGCTTGCTCTCCCTCAGTCCTAGCTTGCTCCCCCTCAGTTCTGACTTTCTCCCCCTCAGTTCTTCGTATCTCTATATCAGGGAACAACTCTTCAAGGGTAAACTCTTGTTGAGTTTGGTCTGGAGGCACTCTTAACTCCGGAGCATCAGTAGCTGTAGATGTATCCTCCATGATAACATCCTGTGCTTGATTGTTGAGTTGAGTGGTCTGGTCAACATCAACCAAGGGCACAGTTAGTGTTTCATCCTCATTATTGAAAATTGTTTGATTAACTTCTTGGATTACCTCAAGAATAGTTTGAGTAGCCATTTCACTTTCTAAGTGTGTTGGCTCTTCCTCAAGATGAGGCTCCCCCTACATCTAATCATCATGTCTAATGTCTTGAGCAGGTGATTTCTCAGTATTCTCTGGCCTCTCTTCATCACCCATGTCTTTTATCAGCACTCTATCCCATCTAGAGATTATCCTTAGATCCATTCTCCTCATGTGATTGATCTTGGATCCAGCAGCCTGTTGTATCACTTTTGGAATTGCTTCAACCAAGTGTAAGCATAATATCCTTCCCAGATTAGGTTTTTTGATGCTTTTTCTAATCTTTTCATATATGACTGTAGACCAATTGGTGTTGATTTTGTAGATGATCCTGGTCATGAGGCTGAACATGTAGGCTGAAACACTATTATGTCCACCTGGTTTGCATAAGATGACTTTGCCAACTACTTCAAAAAGGAATTTTCCTTGAACATTCATTCCTTTTCTATTCATGGATGATCCAATTTTCATGGTGGAATCTAATCCACACCACTAGAGTGCTTCCTTGGTCTTGGAAGATGTAACTTCTTCGTCTTCTTAAGTTTTGGGCAGATGAAGAGTTTGATTTTAGTACCCTGGACTGATGACCTAATTTTTAGTTCAGTTGAATCCTGAGTTGCAACTCCATAGAACTCAATGATTTCCTTCTTCCATATCTTTGTAGGTTCTGATGTCAAATACTCCAAGCCATTTTCAGCAATTAGAGCTATCACAGCTTTAATCGCTGGTTCAGCTTCGTCAAAAGCATTTCGTACCAGTTCATATCCCTCGTTCACGTTTTCATCAAGTTTCGGCGCCATGGGGATGGTGAGAAATCTTGAAGGGAGAAGAGAGAGTTTGTCGACACAAAAATCTAGTCTCAAAAATCTGGAGCGCGTGTCGACAGGGTATGTGCTTGACCTATTTATATGTGTCTAAACATTGAAGGTCAAATGGCGCGTCAAAATTTACCTAGTGTGTCGACACTGATGAGATGGTGTCGACACAGACTGCTAATGTCTTGACAGAAGTGTTGACTACTATGTGTCGACACCAATTGATGATGTGTAGACACAGACATACTTATTAGTTCAACAGAAATTCTGTGTCGACTCTAATTCTAAGTGTCGACACAACTTCTAGATGTGTCGACACTACTTCTCTGAAGTGTCGACACAAATTTTCTAGATGTGTCGACACAACTTCTCTGAAGTGTCGACACCAATTTTCTAGATGTGACAACACAACTTCTCTATGTCGACATAGACCTCCTTTTGTGTCGACACAAAATTATTTGGACAAATTTGTCAATCTATTCTATATTCAGCATACCTAATTCAATTTTAAAATTATTGAATTTAGTTTCATCTAATGGCTTAGTGAACATATCAGCAGTTTGAAAACTTGTATTGACAAATTCTAAACATATATCCTCTTTTTCAACATGATCTCTAAGAAAATGATATCTTATTCCTATATGATTTGTTCTACTATGAGAAACAGGATTATTAGCAATAGAAATAACACTTGTAAAATCACAGAATAAAGGGGTTCTACTTACCTGGATACCATAATCTTGAAGCTGATGTTGTATCCATAACAGTTGTGCACAGCAGCTCCCTGCAGGTACATACTCAGACTCAGCTGTGGAGATTTCCATACTAGTCTGCTTCTTACAGCACCATGACACCAATCTTCCTCCTAGAAATTGACAGGTGCCTGTTGTGCTTTTCCTATCTTCTTTGCATCCTGCAAAGTCTGCATCTGAATATCTAGTCAGTAGAAAATCTCTATTCTCAGGGTACCAAAGGCCTAGATTAGGTGTGCCCTTAAGATATGTCAAAATCATCTTAACAGTAGTATAATGAGATTCTTTAGGGCAGGATTGGTACCTAGCATAGACACATGTAGCATACATGATGTCAGGTCTACTAGTAGTCAGATAAAGGAGGGAGCCAACTATCCCTCTATACAAAGATTCATCTACAGGTTTTCCTGCATCATCTTTGCTTAAAAGCATACTTGTCCCCATTGGAGTTCTCATGGTAGTGGATGATTCTATACCATACTTCTTAATTAACTCCTGGGTGAACTTAGACTAAGATATGGACAGACCATCATCAGTCTGTCTTACTTGGAGTCCCAAGAAGAACTTAAGTTCTCCCATACTGCTCATCTCAAACTTCCCTTGCATAAGTTTAGCAAACTTCCTACAAAGATTGTTTTCAGTAGAACCAAATATTATGTCATCAACATATATCTGGACTAGGATTATCTTCCCTTTAGATTCCCTAAGGAATTGAGTTTTGTTTATTTTCCCCCTTGAGAATTTGTTCTCAATGAGGAAAGTAGACAAGGTTTCATACCAAGCCCTTGGGGCTTGTTTCAAACCATATAGGGCTTTCCTAAGCCTATACACATAATTAGAATAGTGTGTATCAATAAAACCCGATCGCTGTTCTACATAGACTTCCTCCTTTAAGTCTCCATTCAGGAAGGCTGACTTCACATCCATTTGGAACACTTTGAAACCCTGATAGGCTGCATAGGCTAGGAATAGCCTTATTGCTTCCAACCTTGCCACAGGGGAAAATGTTTGATCAAATTCTATGCCCTCTTCCTGCCTGTATCCTTTGGCAACAAGCCCTGCCTTGTTCTTAATTATGATCCCACTCTCATCTGGCTTGTTCCTATAGATCCACTTAGTCCCTATGACATTGTGGTCTTTAGGTTTAGGAACTAACTTCCAGACCTTGCATCTCCTGAATTGATTTAACTCCTCCTGCATAGCATCAATCCAGTGTGGATCTTGTATAGCTTCTTCATATCTTTTAGGTTCCTGTTGAGATAAGAAGCTTGAGCATAGTACAGTATTCAAGCTCCTGCTTATAGTTTGAACCCCTTGTCTAGGATCACCAATAATCTGGTGTACAGGATGATCCTTTAAATGTCTAACTGCTGGAGGAAGTCTGTCTACAGTTTGACTTTCGCCATTTTCTTCATTCTGTTATTCTTCATGGTCTTCATCAGCATCATGTGAGTCTTGTACTCCCCTTGGACAACAATCATCATTTTCCTCTACCTGCCTTGCAGGTTGATCTTCTTTGATAGTCAGCATATCCATCTTATCTTTTATACCTGTAGAGCTACAAGAACTACTTGTCAACTCACAGTTAATAAGTCTAGATTCATCAAATATAACACAGACAGACTCTTCTACAACTTGAGTTGTCAAGTTATAGACTCTATATGCCTTACTATTATTGTTGTACCCAACAAATATCTCATCCTGGGATTTGGCAGCAAACTTTGTTAGGTAAGACTTGCCATTATTAAGCACATAACACTTGCAACCAAAGATCCTGAAATAGGATAAGTTTGGTTTTCTGCCTTTCATAACCTCAAAGGGTGTCTTTTTGTGGCCCTTAGTGATGAAAGCCCTAATGAGCACATGACATGCAGTGTTTACTGCCTCAGGCCAAAAATATTCTGGGAGATAAGTGTCACTCAATAGAGTTCTACCAGCCTCAATGAGAGTCCTATTCTTTCTTTCAGCAATTCCATTTTGCTGAGGAGTTCTTGGTGAGGAGAATTCCTGATGAATCCCAAATTCTTCACACAACTTTGTCATATTTTCAGATTGAAATTCAGTTCCATGGTCACTTCTGATTTTGACCATTGAATTGTTCAGTTCATTCTGAATTTGCTTAACAAAGTTGCAGAAAATAGTTGGGGTTTCAGATTTCTGCCTCAGAAAGAAAACCCATGAAAATCTAGAATAGTCATCTACAACCACAAATGTGTAGACTTTCCTACCAAGACTCTGAACTGGCATTGGACCAAATAAATCCATATGCAAGAGGTATAAACACCTCACTGAATCTTTGGTTTCAAGGCTATGAAAGGAGGATCTGGTCGGCTTGCCTTTTTGACAAGGTGAGCATATCCCATCCTTAATGCACTTAACTTGAGGACCATTCCTCACTAACTCTTTATTAAAGAGTTGACCAATAGTCTTATAGTTTAGATGAGATAGCCTCTTGTGCCATTTGACATAATGCGAGGCTTTCTCATTAGCTACCAGACAAATAGGAGAATCTTTATTCTCACTCACAAAGTTTAGGCAATACACATTTCCTTTCCTATAACCAGTCAACATGATCTTCTGATCACTTGACCTTTTAATATGACAACCATTCTTAATGAATGAAATGTCATATCCAAGATCACTCAGTTGACTTATGCTTATCAAGTTATGTTTCAAACCCTTCACATAAGCCACTTGAGTGATAATAATGGAGTTGTTAGAAATGCTACCAAACCCTTTGATGACTCCTTTTTCAGAACCACCAAAGATTGCTTTAGGTCCATTCAATATGGGTGAGTAGTCCTTCAGCAATCCTCTTGTTCCAGTCATATGTCTGGAACATCCACTGTCCAAGTACCACAAATGGGAATGACCACTTGGGCTTATCTGCAACAAATAATTAATTAACCTTAGAACCCAAATTATTATTGGGTCCTTGGTTCAGGTTAGACTGACATTTAGCATAATTTGTAACAACCCTTCTTCCAGGTAAGCTGGCATTCATCCTGACACTAGTGTTATGCCAACAGTCAATGACAAAGTGTCCCACCTTGCCACAACACCAGCACTCAAATCTATTATACCTCTTTTTAGGTACAGTTTTAACAGTTTTGCTGTCAGCTGTTCCTAATGTTGTAGGTACAGTGTTTCTTTGCTTGAGTGCTGGATACCACTTGTCATTCAGAATGTCAGGCTTACCATGACCATGTATGATATCATGATCATTACAATGGGTAGGTTGTTGCACTTTTCTGAGAGCAATAGGGGGATTAAAGACAAGTGGCTTAACTGGGGCTTTCCTTTTCCTTTTGGAATTAGCTGCCCTAGTATTTCCTTTAAAACTCAATCCCGCCTTACCCTTTTGAGACACAAAGTCATCAATTAAGGGAAGGACAGATTTTGGCTTAGAGAAGCTAGACACTAGATCTTTTTCGTTCTAAAGTCTGACTTCCAGAATTTTGATTTGATCACTCTTGAATGTGATTGTTCCCATCTGAATAACATTTATATTTTTCAGCTTGGCAATCTCATTCATCTTCTGCTCCAGCAGCTTTTCTGAATCAGATGCAGCCAACTTAAGAGCTGCAATTTCCTTAGCCTGAATTTTAGTCAAGGTTCCTACAAATCAGAGTGAGTCCACACTCCTACAACTCAGGCAATTAAGCACTACCTCGGCCTTCACCCAGGCCTACAACTCAGAGAATCAAATCTCATACCTCAGGCACACAGCCCTACCTCAGCCTTCCCAAGGCCTACAACTCAGAGATGTAAATCTCTTACCTCAGGCACTCAGCCCTACCTCAGCCTTTATTATAACGCCCCAAAACTCAAAAGAGCGATGAGTGACGTTTCTATACCAAATTTGGAATTTGGCAGGGGTACACGGCCTGAGACATGGGCATGACCCTGGGCGTGTCGGGGTCGTTCAAAGATCTAGCAATGATCAGGCAGTATCTGGGTTCGACGATCGTCGAGTAGCGGTCGACGATTTGGTCGACAATCTACGGTCGATGATTTGGTCGACGTTCTGCGGTCGACGATCGGGCCGTGGGTTCGACGATCGGGCTGTGCGTTCGACGATTGGGCCGTGGGGTCGACGATCGGGCCGTGTGTTTGACGATTTGGCCAGAGATTTCTGTTCGACGATCTGGCTGCGTTCGACGATTTGGCCAGAGATTTCCGTTCGACGATCTGGCTGCGTTCGATGATTTGGCCAGAGATCTCCATTCGAAGATCTGGCAGCGATCGACGATCTTGGTTCGATGATCGTCGAGCGCGGGGCGCTTTGTGGCGTGTTTGACTCTGTCGACGCGGAGTGTCGACATAGGGGTTTTGGCGAGAGTTGACTAATTGTTCTTACACTGTTTTGATGCGGACGTGTCCTTCTCCTGTTGGTGATTCGTGCAGTGTTTATCCCCATTTGTCCAGGTCGGACCTGGATCGTATCCGTGCATCCCTTTTGTGGGATCCGACGGCTGTGGTTATCCCGAAGGGGTTATACCCGAGAGAAGGGTTTCAAAACCATTATTTTCCTGTCGTAGTTCTCTGTCTAAATCTTAGAGAGAGGGGAGAGAAAAGGAGGAAGAAGAAGTCTAGATCCAGTCATTGGAGGAGTTTCAGAGCTCCAAATCGTGAGCCGACTTCGGATCTACGAATGCAAGGAGATTGCGGTGCTTTTCATCCGCGTACATTTCCATGGCGCCAAGGAAGAACGCTAGGGTAACGATTCTCTACTTGAGCATGTGAAGCTCTACTTCTTTTGCATAGGAAGCCCGCTCTCGCGAGTTTGCGGTGAGTTTGAGGCATTCCTTCGGGTAGATATGTAAAGTCCCTATTGTGTAGAGACCGTAATCGAGAACGGACATAGGCATGATGTGTGAAGCCTATCCGGACATGTTGGTCTGGATCAGTGATGTTGCATTACATAAATGCCGGAGAAGACTCCGTGCGAATGTTTGTTTTTCGGGTTTTCTACGTGGTAGATTGCAACAGGGGGCCTTGGGGATTAACCCTAAGGTGCACCCGGAAACCTGGGTAGATGTGTGATTCTGCCAACATGGTGGCCTGGGAGCCAACTTGAACATAACCGGGTTATGTGAAGTTTGTGACGGAAACGGGACTCGGGAGAAGTTTGACCCACGCATATGTTTTAAATTAACGTTGCGGTGTGATCAATGGGTCAGGCGGAACCGTACCTGTTCTATGTCGTTCGGTTAGAGTCGTTGGCATAGATGAGGGTCTTCGGCAGTCTATGGTTTAAATTACCATGACCCATGCCGGGAAGATAAAATGCTCATTGTTTGGCCGTCCAAAGGGATGGTGGTGAGTCGGCGGACTTTGACCGTGATCACCGAGAATGTGCCCTTAGTGCATTGGGTGTGTGGCCGTGCGAGCCCACGCCTGTGTTGTAGTGACATTACTATACTGCTGGATTATACTAATAAAGTGCAGGGAAGGAGCATCGCTGCCCCGTGTTGGGGGCGGGATCATTATAATTTGGTCAGCATTGCTGACCGTTGCTTTTGTTTGCCATCGTGCGGTGGATTGTGCTTGCAGGTGTTGCTGGACCAAGCGGTCAATAGCGGGCTAAAGCCCAAATTGCGAAGCCGGCCCTCGAAGGCCTAATTGGAGTGTTTTACTTGCTTTTGTTCATGTATGACCGGCCTGCGAGCCGTGGTATGGAAAATATGTAACATGAGTAAACCATTTGTAAGGCCTTAAGGCTAGTACTTGTGTATATGGCGTCGGACCCCGGCCGGACATACTGCTATATGCTATGTGACGTATAGGGGGTGTTACAATTTGGTATTAGACTACTGGTTTCGGTCAGGCTTAAAATGAATTCGTGGACGAATTCTTTTTAAGGGATGGTGTGCACATGTGTGTGCTTCATCGTTATAACAACAAAATAACCCATGAATGTCCACTTAGGAATGAAAATACACGTGTTTGGGGAACCTGCGTGTTCCTATAATTACTGTTTGCAATTTTGTTTGGTCGCTTAACGGTGTTTTGTGCCACTATAGGTGACCAGAAGCGGTGATGGGCCGTCAGAACGTCGAGTTTCTGAGGCTAGCAGTGCACCAAATGATGCTCCTGCAACACCTCCTTCTACTGAAACCATTCGACTAGTGGGTGAAGTTGTGTTTGCAATGATCAATGCGCAGCCTGCAAGGCAGGTGCAGCAGCCCGCTCCTGCGATGGAGCAGGTACCACTGCAAGCGGGTTAGCAGAGAAGGGTGGAACAGGTAGTAGAGGAACCGGTGGTGCCGAGGAGGGAAACCGAGAGACAGCTCAAACATATCATGAGCTTTAATCCTCCAGTATTCTCGGGGTTGGGAACCACATCTCAAGCTAAATACTGGCTCTCCCGTGTGAAGAGAGTCTTGACAGCGACTGTTGCAACACCCTATTACTAATTTGGGTAAGTATCACTATGTCTCTAGGAAACCTGTTTTTGACCTCCTGTATAGACCTAAAGGTCAATTAGAATTGAGTCTAAGGGTTAGAAGTCTAGGTTTGGAAGCTGCCCTCAAGTCCCAGGATTTTCAGTTTGAGACTAAGTCATATCGTCGAGCTCAGCACAACGATTCGTCGAACTCCAATCGACGATCGTCTAGCTCAACTTCGACAGATCGTCGAACTCCATTCGATGATCGCCAAGCTCAACTTCAACAAATCGTCGAACTCCATTCGACGATCTGCGAACTCAGTTCGACGATCTTGACTCAGTATTGGATCTCTATCTCTGAGCTCAGTTCGACGATCTTTGAGCTCAGATCGACGTTTTTTTGTTGCTGTATAAGTCCATATCACTGAGCTCAGTTCGACGATAGCAGAGCTCAGTTCGACGTTTTCTGATGACTCCAAGGATCTTTCAAGACTCAAATTCAGAACAGTTAAGGAGTTATTCAGCAATTAATTCAGAATCTTTTCTAGCCGTTTTCATTTATTTCTGGACCAAGTTTCAAGGGATTATGAAGGAATGTTTCTTTGGACCTTCCTCCAGAAGACAATTGCAATTAATGATGCAATTAATGACAGGCCAACGACTATTCTTGACAGAGGATAATTTTCTATTCAGTACCAGAGAATAAAACACAATTCTTTTTGAATCTATCGATCACTCAGAACACAGACAAGAAGAACAAGAACAAAATATTCTTTGTCTCAAAGAATTCTCTTAAGAACACACTTCCAAGGAGATCAACCATCTGAAATCTTCTGATCTCTTGTGATTCAAGTGTTCAAGGCCAACATCTTTTCAAAGACTCCAGACACCTAACATTTCAGCTGTTGCTGAAATCATCATTTGCTGGAGATCAACTTCTGAAGTCCTATCACCCTACAGCAAAGCTTCATTTCCTGAACATCTCAAGGACTCAGGGGGAGCTTTGACAACATCAAATCCACATAGTCTTCTCAGCTGCTCTGAGAAAGAGAAGACTTCCATCATTCTCTCATCCCCATCTCTGTAAAGGGTTTTTCAAACTCCCTTCAAAAGTTTGAGCTTGGTTTTTGAGCACCTTGTCGAAAGCTCATTGGTGGCAAGACACCTGATCAAAAAATCTAATTTGGTTTTTGAGCACCTTATCAAAAGCTCATTGGTGCCCAGTACACCTGATCAACTCATCCTGCAGTGGATTCCTACCTAGGGTGGTAGAAGAGTGGATGTACCCAAGTTTAGGGAACCACTATAGCTCCTTGTGTCCTCTAGCTTGCTTGTCTTTATCTTTTGTTTCTGGCTATGATTGTTTTGTGATTAGTTTAGATCTATGATTAATTTCTGTTGTAGGTTATTCTGTGATTAGAATTAATAGTTGCTTCCCTGTTCACTCAGATTACAACAATTGTTGTAAAAAGTTTTCAAGCACCATATACTCTATTCACCCCCCCTCTAGAGTATACCAGATCTAGCTGCACTTTCAGCGACAGAGACGGAGGAGTGGCAGATGACTACTATAGCTACGTTCCTGTTGGATGGAGATGCTTGGCTATGGTGGGAGGGTTTGAAGCTGCATCTATTGAGAGGAATGCAACTTATAGATGTCTCGATGGAAGAGTTCTCGAGACTATTCTTGGCTAGGTACCTCCCTCCGGCGCAGAGGACAGCGTTGGAGAACGAGTTCCTGAAGTTGGTTCAAGGAGACAGTAGCGTGGATGAATATCTCCACGAGTTTACTTGATTGAGTCGATATGCTAGCTCCACCATCGCAGATGAGGAGCTCAAGACGAGTCGATTCTACAAAGGGTTGAGAGATGACTTGAGGCTACTACTCTCGGGGCCGATGACGCAGGGTTTCTCGACCTTTGTCAACACGGCCCGGTCCTTGGAGAAGGTCATGAAGAATGTTCAAGTGAAGAAGAGCATTGGTGATAAGAAGTCTGGGTTCAATGTGCTGACAACTTCAAAGTCCGGCTATCAAAGGTTCTTTAAGAAGTCTAGGACTTTGGGTCCAGCTCCTTCTTTTGGTGCTTCTGGGACGACTACGGGTCGGACCCCGGGTGCATGTTTTACTTGTGGAAAGTCGGGGCACTTTGCCCGCGATTGCTGGAGCGGACATCCCAAGATCGAAAGGAAGCCGGGAGCGACTTATGAAGATAAGGGCAAGGCAGTGGAGTCAACCGCGTCCCATTATGCTTCGGCCCAACCGAGGGTTTATAATCTTGGCCAACAGGAGGCCATCAAACAGGCGGATGTGGTGACAGGTAAAATTTAAATTTATAACAAGTTAATCTTTTAAATACTTGTTATGTGCTTGTTATCTTACCACTGCTTGTTTAGAATTTGTTTTGATTTTTGAGTATCTGACAAGAACACTCTTTGACACGGGAGCTTCACACTCGTTCTTGTCTGAAGGATTCATATCGCGCATCGGAGTAGCTTCTTTGATGGCGAAGGACAAGTTGGATGTGTTGTTGCCCAATGGGTGTTCGATGCGCGCGGATAGAATCTGTGGCATGAAGATTCGAATTGGGAGCCAGGA
Organism: Platanthera guangdongensis; assembly: GCA_039583875.1. Classification (NCBI taxonomy): domain Eukaryota; kingdom Viridiplantae; phylum Streptophyta; class Magnoliopsida; order Asparagales; family Orchidaceae; genus Platanthera; species Platanthera guangdongensis. The sequence continues at coordinate 136,950,897 of CM077156.1, read as the reverse complement.
GTTCCATTTGCAAGCGTCGTTATTGCCGTCAGAGTCAGATTCAGTGACTCAACTTGAAGAAGATCAGGTAATCAGTTCTTTTGATTTCAATTCAGAGGACTTTAAATCTGAGTTTAAAGCATTATGTTTAGACCAGCTAAAATCTGAGAAGGAAATTATCTCTATCAGAAATCATTTATCTGAACATAATACCTTAAAGTCAGAAAACCTCAAACTCTCTCAGGAGTTGGAGTGCTGTAGGGAGCAGATAGCTTCACTGAAAAGTGAGCTATCTGAGGCCAAGAAGCTTGAAGAATCCCTTAATGGGAGAAGTATCAAACTGATGGACATCACAAGCACAGTGAACTCCAGATTTAATAGTACACTGGGCTTGGGTGCTTCATCCAGCCAACCCATAGTTCTAATAACTCCAATCAAGTTCATTTCTGATAAAGGAAAGGGAGTTGTAGAGATAGCTAGGAAAAATTCTGATCTGCCCAAGAAAACTAAGTTCCAGTAGAAATCGTCGAATGGAGCTCGACGATCGCCGAATGCAGATCGACGATCTCAGGCAAATCATCGAACTCAGGTCGACGATCTCAAGTTCCTGAACTCTGCCATAGTCGACCGTCGAACGGAGCTCGACGATCTGACCCAAGATCGTCGAACGCAGCTCCACGATCGTCGAACAGAGATCAGAGCTCTGGAAACTCTTTCAAGGGCAAATCAAAATCCAATCCTAGGGGTCCTTCATCCCAAATCTTTAACCCTTATACTGAATGGATTATACCTCCAAGGAGATATCATCCTGAAGGTTATAAGAGTCAACCTGGGATGTCTTTTATTTCAGAGTTTAAAGGTTATCAACCTAGGCCCAAGGTAAACTGGGTCAAAAACAAATGAATTATTTTATGTGCAGGTGAAGACCTATCCAACATCAAACCAACAATGATACTTGGATAGTGGGTGCTCTAAGCACATGACAGGAAACAAGGACAACCTCACATCCTTTAGAGCCAAGCTTGGACCCAAAGTTATCTTTGGTGATTCAAACTTTGGACAAACTAAAGGATATGGTGCAGTCCAGATTGGATCAGTAACATTCAAGAAGGTAGCTTATGTGGATGGACTGAAGCACAACTTAATAAGCATCAGTCAGCTATGTGATGAAGGCTACCAGGTGACCTTCAGCAAAGTATTATGCAAGATCAAGTCAGAGGACAACACAACTGTGTTGACAGGTAAAAGGAAAGGTAATATCTATCTAGTAGATTTTCTTTCAACATATGTAGATATTTGCCTGTTCAATTCTGTCTGTAGACCAAATATTTTATGGCATAAGAGACTAGGACACTTAAACCTTAGAACTATTGCTAGGCTATCCAAGGACAACCTTGTTAGAGGACTACCTTCTGTCCCCTACAAGAAGGAAGGACTCTGCAGGGCCTGTCAATTAGGCAAGCAAACTAAAAATAGTTTTAAGTCACTTAATAAGAGTGATTCACCTAGGATATTGTATCTATTACACATGGATCTTTTTGGACGCATCACAGTACAAAGCCTAGGAGGGAAATCTTACACTTTAGTAGTTGTAGATGACTTCTCTAGATTCACTAGGGTGTTCTTTCTGAGGAAGAAGTTTGATAACTTTAAGTGTTTGACAGAGTTTCTCAAATATATACAGATTGAGTTCAATACTCACATTGCCCTGATCAGATGTGATCATGGGATAGAGTTTGATTCTCTTCTTATGCAAGAGTTCTGTCAGAGTGAAGGGATCAGGCACACTTTCTCAGCTCCTAGAACTCCTCAACAAAATGAGGTAGCTGAAAGGAAAAACAGAACCCTTATTGAATCTGCCACTACATTGTTGTCAGATACTCACCTTCCTCTATCCTTTTGGGCAGAGGCAGTGAACACCTCCAACTATGTGCTGAATAGAAGTTTGATACATAAACTAAAGGGAAAGACTCCCTATGAATTACTCAAAGGGAAGTAACCTAAAGTTGATTATTTTAGGGTTTTTGGCTGCATTTGCTATATACATAATAATGACAAGAAATATTTAGCAAAATTTCAAGCTAAAGCTGATGAAGGAGTGTTTCTGGGATACTGCATGATCAGCAAGGCTTATAGGGTTTATAATAAATCATCTCTAAAAATTGAGGAATCTGTTCATATATCATTTGATGAATCTAACATGTCTTTCAAGAGAAGATCTCTTCTACCATAGAACCTTTGCAGGAACATTCTCTTGTTGAAGACTTGAACAAGTTACATGTTACTCAAAAGGATGAAAGAAGTGAAGATGAAGAAAGTATTCAACACATTGAAGAGAAACAACCTGAAGAGCCAGTTGTTGTACCACAAGAGGAAACAACAACACAGGGTGGTGAACAATCAACACCCCTGTTGATTTAGTAACATCAAGAGATCATCCAATTTCCCAAATAATTGGAGACATCTCCAGCTGGTGTGCAAACCAGAAA